>WAAE01020991.1:293128-391677 GCA_013400495.1 Nicator chloris
AACCCCCTTTGACCAGGGGAAAAAATTCCCCCCACGTAAATTTCCGTTTTCCCCCTTTTTTTTTTTTTTTTTTTTTTTCAAACCATTACAACACCCAACCTGTAAAGGCTGTGGCATCAACAAACACTCTGTGTCCCTTGGCCAAAAAGGAGCAGCCATAAGGAGCAAATTCTCACTCCTGTCTAATAAAAGGAAAATAACAGCTGAGACATTTGTAAATGTTTGCTGTAATTCTGCAACAGAATAAAATGTTAAATTCCACACACTGCTCTGGCACTCCCATCCTGATCATCATGGGTGAAAATATACCTTCAGTGCAGCAGCTGTAGCTGCTCTAATAAGATATCTACATAGAGAAAATAGGCAATCAAATTTCTGCAAAGTATGAAATTTTCCATTAAATTGTCTCTTCCTTTTATATAACACAGCTGCAACAGTTCTCACTAGCTTTTTCTATCTATGCCTCAGCAAACATAACTCTCACTTGCAGGACCTTTTCCAAATGAGTCATTTGAGATTCAGAAGATTTCCTCTAAATGCATCTGGACCGTGACCCCCGAAATTTTATCCTGGAAAAAAAAATTGATCCTATCCAAAAAATTGATCCAACCATCTACAGACTTAAGTTAGGAAATAGAAAGCATTGTAAATGAAGACCATATTCTGATAAATTTAATATTAAAGAGATGCAAAGAACATCTGTGTCATTTGCTTCCAAATGAATCTCTGGTAGTTTAGTCAATGTGTTAATCTTCAAAAGGCCTTTGATGTTGTGGTCTGTTTGGCTTTGTCTGCTGAACTTTATAGTTCTGCTTTAATAAGGCAGGGGTTTGTGGTTTTAATTCGAGTAACAAATCATTACTGGTAAACTGAATTGCTTGGAATTGCTGTAAATTGCAGTGTTTGCCTGCTAATTGATGGAGTGTCTGAAGTCCTGGATGGAAGGTGTTATTCTTCCCCAGTGTTAGGGATCTATTGAGTGATGTCCTGTGGCTGGCTCTGGTGGTGATGATGCTGAGGCAAACCATCCATGTAAGGCCATTTTGCTCTTTATTCAGAATTAGTCTTTGGTGGTTTAAACAACGTATATGTCTTAGAGAGATACAGTGGTTGAAGTAATCCAAATGCCAAACCATGCTTCCATGGGGAAGTGACCATCATGAAAAATCCCTGTAGCTGCTGTGGAGTCTTCTTTTACCCCTCTTTGCACTGTCAGCCTGAGGAAGTAACTCTTGAGTTAACTGGGTCAGGCTTAGTTGCTATGGTTTAGTTGACAAGGGGGTCAAAGTCTGGACTGGATGATCTTGGAGGTCTTTTCCAACCTTAATGATTCTGGGATTCTCACTACATCTATGTGAAGGCCAGTAAAACATTTCTGTTACCTTTGAGGTCTACTTAACCTCTGCCACAGTGATTTGAAGGATGCATTGGCTGAGTAGGCATCTCTCAAAATTAATACACATTCTTGAAGTGTTTTGTTTCTTTGAAATTATTTCATTTTTAAGGGTCTTGGCATTTTTTGGTCCAACCTGAAATGAAGTGTTTCGCTCTCTCTGGGGGTCGTGAAAACCCTTATGTCTTCAGTTTAAGACAAGAAGAATGTACACCAAAAAAAAAAAATAAAAGGAGAAAATTGCATAAGAGGATACAATTACTCCTCTGCCAAACCTTTTCTGCCAAGGCTGCTCCTCAGCCAAACCTCGTCTCTGATGTCCTCAGGGCAGCTCCTCTTTTCAGAGAAAACACAGGAGGTTAAAGAAGCTGGCCAAAAACTCCACACTTAGGGAGGTCTGGCAGTGAAACATCCTGGGCCCATCTCAGCATTCCCACTTCCCTCCTTATTGTCCCCTTATTCCAGTACACACTTGTACCTATACCTGCTTCTCCCTGTGCTATTGTACAGAGACGTGCTTCGCTCTGCATGAATCCTTCCAGAAGAAGAAGAAGCAGCAGCAGCTGGTCTTGGCAGGTGTGAATACTGTTTATCACATCCCCTTCTCTCCCCCCTCCAAGCACACACACAAGCACAGAGTGATATTCTTGCACATTAAATTACTGCTATTGAAATCAGATTCTGTCTTACACAACGCTGACAGTGCTGTGTTTTATTGCTAAATGCTACAAGTAATTCCTCGCACTCTCAATGATTTATCATGTAGCTCATCTACTCAGGGATTTCCTCCATCATGTAATATCACTAGAATTTTGCCTGAGGAACAACTGCCAGGGAGGACCTGCTGTTATACCTTGATTCCTTCTTCTGGAACATATTAGCATAACATAAGTAAACGCCACAGAGCAGTTTGACATATTGTGTAAGTACTGATTTTATGTTAAACTGATAATAGATGCTTGTTGGGAAGCTGTAAATTTTCAGCAACTGTCTTAGTCTGCTGATACATTTTAAATCAGAAAAATGTAAAAGCAGCTGGTGTGTCTGTATCCACTATAATCCATCCACTTTTCTGTATCCTCGCCTCTCACTCAGCATACACAGAAGTTCTGACTGCAGGCAGCAAGTTTTCATTTTATACTGTTATACTATAAATATCTTTGCTTTGACAGGGAGTCTGTAGTGGCATATATAACATCAAACACATAGAGAATGTAGTCACCCTTGCCTCCACAGGGCTCATGTGTTAGAAATGCCCAGGAGCAGTACACATGATTTGCTGAATCAAGGACATACTCATGCTCACTGGGACAGAGGTTGCTCCCAAAGGAGTGTACTAATTGCTAGTTTGTTAACATAAGGATTCAATAATGACCAGCCTGGTCCAGGCCCAACCAGCCCCAAGACCTGTTTCCCAAAGCACCCTGTCAGAGATACACAGGGGAAGGTCGCAATAAGCACAGGCTGATATTTAACCAAGCACCTCTCTGGCAGCCAGTGCCTTGGAGGGTACCTGAGCTGAAGGTCATACAGAGACTGACCTGTTTAATGAGCACCCATGGACCTCTCTTAATTTAGCTGATTCCTTCCAGAATCCATTTGCATTTTTGCCTCTGCATCTCCTCTCGGCAACAAATGCCTTCTTCAGTTATGGGCTGTGAAAAAATACCTTCTCCAGTTTGTTTCAAATTTGCTGCTTGATGCCTCAGCATTGAAGTCCTGTTCATTTCTGTGTGATCAGCAACAGAAAATAGTCCTTGCTCATGCCCCTACTCTAACCCTGTAATAACTTCATCCTGCTTTAGCATATGCCTTTCCCTTTTGCCTTTTTCCGAAGCCAGTCCTGGTCTGTTTGCTCTTTCCTCCTGTGCAGGCTGCTCTCTGATCAAACCTTCTCATACCTCTTTCAACTCTGCTTTTCATGAGATGAGGAAAGGACTAGCCCTGTGTGCAGCCTTCAGAATATGTCTGCACCAGACACTTACACAGATGGTTAAAAGTGTTCTCAGTCTGGCTCTCAATTCTTCTCCCTAATAATTCCTAACAGCCTGTTTGCCCTTTCGACCTCTGCTGAGCAGTGAGCTTACAGAAGCAACTCCAAGATTTACTTCTCAACTGTAAGAGCTAATTCAGAGCCAAGGACAGTATATGCATGGCTGAATTTCTCTTTTTTTTTTTCTCAGATTCACTATACTGCACATATCAGTGCTGAATTCTGCCCAGTGTATACAAGACTTCCTGCAGTCATTCACAGTCAGATCTAGATCTGGCTATGTTAAATATTTTTGCATTTGCAACAAAATTTGCCACCTAGCCCCCTTTTCAAGCTTCCTTCTGAGAAATGGTGACACCCCAGCATAGTTAATATTTCCCTGCTATGAAAAACTCAATCATTAGTCCTTCCTGATTTCCAATCCTCTAAAAAGTTGTTAATCCATATGAGGCCGAATACAACCTCAAAATGACAACAACTCCAGATGACAACTTCATTTCTCTAAGAATGAGATGAAACACAGTGAAAGATTCCTGGAAACCCTCATACACAATATCACCTCAATCACCTTTATTCATACACTTCCTTACACCTTCACAGAGCACTCACAGATTTGAGAGTCATGCCTTGCCTGACACAATCTGTGTTGACTGCTCCTCAATAAATCACATTTTTTCCCTGTGTCTAGTAAAGCTACACTTTATATAAGGGTTTTGTGAGTTTGCTTGGTACAAAAAGTGTGAGTTTGCTCAATGCAAAATCCAGGCATTATGCCCTTTATTTCCCACATCTCTTGCAGTCAAAAAGATTTTTTTTTGATCTCCAGAGCCTAAACTATGTTAATTCTCAGAATAAAACCAAGCCTTTAACCCCCTTTACATTTCTTGGAAATTATTTATTGTTATTTATTGATCTGTTCCAAATGCTAGTCCACTGTTCTTTCCAACTAAGGTGTTTTGTGGATAGGTGCCCCCTAAAGAAAAACAGTCTCAGGTTTCTCCTTTACTTCTTTGTGGAGAACATAGAGACAAGGCAATCAAAGTTCTACCTGTTGCAGGAGGAGCAAAGGACTTGTTTCCCTGCAGAAGCACCTGCTGCTATTTTGTGCCCACCTGTAGCAGAAGATGTGGTACCAGCTTTGCAGAGACCTCTTTACACTGGGATTCACCTTCTCCAACACTCACTCAGCTTTCATGCAATGACTTTGTCTTCCCCGTGTGATGCTTTTATATCTTGTTCACTTGTGGATCTCCCCAAGTGTGGTAAATGTTCTACTTCTTATGCTTTTGAAGTTTTTGTTGCTGTGAAGTTTCACACGTTTATCAAATTGCTTCTCACAACCTTCCCTATTATTTTTCCTTGGACTGCCTTAACAGGGTTTTTCACTTCACTTGCTAAAGTTTTTGCTGCTGGTTGTGGAATCATTACCCTTTTCTCTTTCTGGCTTTGGACTTGTTTAATTATTTGTTCTCTCAAGCACCAGTGCACCCCATGGCTCCGGGGCAGATCCTCCCCCTCACTCCATGAGGATCCTGGCATCTGACCTGGGAGTGTTTTCCTGCTCCTGGGAGCCCATCACTCAGTGTTGAACTCCTTCTGTGCCTCCCAGCTCCAGCCCTCAGGCTGTGTGTTTACATTATCCTTCTCACCAAGTGCTGACACATTAAAATTAAAGTACATCAGCACTTGTTAAGCTGAATACACAAACTTATGATCATGACAAAGTCAAGATTTGTCTTGTAATCTTTCTTCGTAGTGATTGGTAAGGAAAAGTCCCTTTGGTGCTGACTCCAGCATTAGAGTTGCAGACTGAATGAAGTCAGACAAACGAGTCTGTTGTTTGTCCCCTTCTCTACAACAAATAGTTTCTGAAGGATACTTGTCTGTGTATTCGTTAGTGACAATCCCCAACCCTCTAACAAATATTCAAAATTTGCTGTTATCCTATTGCAGTGACTCTTACTGTTTTGGAACAGTGTGATTTAATGTGTGAAACACAGAGGAAATTGCTTTGTCATGGGCTTTTGATGCTCCTGAAATGCAGCCTTGCTGAAATTAAGCTCACAGATTAACTAAGTTAACTCAATCAACTGAATGAGCCTCACTCTCCCACATGACTCAAAAGGAACTCAAACTTTTCTCCAATACATCTGTCATAGCCCAAGGGATCTTTTAACAAGAGATTTGATTGAATCTTAAAGCAAGGGTATTGTTATCTTCAGTTTACCATCAAAGTTGCTTAAAGATATCATCATTGTGATCTTCTCAGCAACAGCACTCAACAGATCTCTGGATTTGCCAGTGCGTGGTAATGAAACAAAAAAAAATTAATTTTAATTGATTCCTACTCAAAACTGATCTCCATAATATCTGGACTTATAGAGCATATTTGGGTCATCTTGCTGTGAAAGGAACAGATCAGAGTTTCTTCTAATGGAGTGCTAAGGTGCCATCAACTCCTGGCAATTGGAGGACTGGTAACAATAACCTGATCCAGAGAGCCAGAATATCATCACTCTGAATATTTATTATGCTTTAAGTGGAAGGAAAATTGAATGAAATTCCGTGAAAACAAATCAAATGAAGAAATGCTAGGCAAGGAGTTACTGTGCCATTTTCAATAATGCTTTCCCTTAAGAAAGATTACCTGGCTGCTTCTCTCCTAGGGTGACCTGGAGTGACAATGAGATGCCACACAGGCTCTACAGCCACAGGCAAAAACAAACTCCTCCAAAGCAGAGTCCAGACCTGCTCCCTTTGGATCTCTTCCCCAGAATAAGGAGTTTCTTGGACCAAAGCAAGAGGAAGCAGCACCTGCAGGGATCCCTCCCTCACTCCTGCCTTTTCCAGGGGCTCAGCCTGCCTGGATGGACTCCACACTGGGGACAGTGGATATTTTGGTAAGTCCTTTTAAATCACTGGGTTCCTGAGTAAATGGGGAGCAGGTCTCTTCTTTAAGCATATTTGTTGGGCAGGATGTTTTCCTCTTTCATCTGTGAATCTGATCTCTGTGGAGAAAGAGGCAAATCTCCATTTTCTCTTCAGCCACAGCAGCTTTAATTCCACATCTTCCTCAGGAGGTTCTAAGTCCCAGGGATTCACCTCCTTTCCCTCAAACCAGGCTCTCTCATCTGAGCCCTCAAAAGAGAGGGAACCATCAGCAGTAACAGGCTGTGCTTGTGCCCATGATTCCTGTCTCCTCACAGCCACCAAAAATTAACCAGCCCTTCCTGTTGAAGTTATTGCATGGTATGATAAGAAAAAAAGTACTTTAGGGACCAGAAAGGAAGCAAGGGACCAAAAATCTAAGACTGTGGCCTCAGCATAAGACCATGAAGCCAGGCACGTGGGCTTTGGGGTCCTATTTTAGGATGTTTTCTAGGTTTGATCACAGTAATGGGAACAGAAACCAGCTCATGGCCTTCTTCTCTTCACTAACCAGGGCTCAAAATCAATCTGGGAGTGTGTGTCAGGACCTCCCTCTGGACTGGTACTCTTTATTTCTTGTAAAAATGGAAGTTGATGTTCCCCAGCAGGGAACAGGAAAACAGCATCTAAGAAATTGTTCAGTGTAAACACCAGCAAATTCATTATTCATTGTTGTTTAATGAAAGTTTTATGTTAACAAATCTTTTTTTCCCCTGGATGGCTCATAATCCATTTGCTGCTTTTTTATCTCTTTTTGCTTCCTCAATGCATGAGGTCACATTCATTGCAGGTGAAGCTTTCAATAAACAAAAAATAAATATCAGGAGTGAGACAGTAAATTTGACCACTCACTTTCTACAAGGTGCCTTGTACTCCATCTGATTCAGCTCCATTATTCATTGCTTGAAATTTTTCAGGAGAAGTATGTTTAAAATGTCACTTACAATATGAAGACTTGTTTTAATACAATTTAGTCTGGACATTTATGGTGCTCACAGTGTTCCCATCGGTGCTTATGAAAGTTTTCCTTCCATAAATAGGTGCATTTTGTTCTTTTTCTTCAGTGAGAGTCTCACGACTTTTATTACGTCTGTGTTCTCAGAGGTCATTATGAATAACATCTTGTTGAAGCTGCAGGCAGAGATAAGAGGTTTATACACAGCATCCCAAAGTAAGGACCAGCCATGGTGATTTTTAACAGTTTCAGGATTTTATTCTGTATTTGAAGTGAGCTGACTCTTTGTCAGAACGGCCTCTCCAGGCCTGACATTTCCTCTGCTTAGTCTTGCCATTAGAGCAGAGTACACACATCAACCAGGCTCAACAAGACAGGCCTCAACAGCTTCCAGCTCCTTCTTTTTCCTCACAACATTTTCAACAGCCTCTGCATTTTGAAGCTGGCTGAGCTGTTGATTTTCAAGCCTTTGTGGACATTGAGGGATCCACCTTCAGGCTTGGAATTAACCCCAGGCAGAAGTGCTGGGGTCATTAGCACCACATTGGGCTTTTTGGAGCTATACACCCGTGTACCAATTAACAGCTTCTTTCTTTTGAACACAGTAATAAAATTATTAAAAACCCATAACATGAGGGAGGAAAATTAGCTGTTTTCTTCCAAAAAAATGTAGTCCAATTGCTTTTCCCTTCCGTTAAAAAACCCCACATTCCTGTCCATGGCTTGTGGTTTATTTAATATGCCTGATAAGCCCAGCATAACAAACCGCTGGGATTCATAACCTTCAGCTGATAAAGAAACCCTGCTGTTGAAAGGAGGTGCTGTGGTCACAGCTGGCCATGGCTCTGCAGCACTCTGCAGGCAGCCAGGAGGTCTGGAGGAGCAGATCCAGGCTGAGTCCCAGCTGGCAGCTCTGCCACACCAAAGCAAAGACAAGGAGGGATGAGGGACCCAGCAGGGTCTCAGCCGCCCTTCATCTGCTTCAATTTTCCCAGTGCCCCACTGCTTATGTCAGATTTGCATACTTTTTTATCTAGCTATCTAATTATTTTCATCATCAAAATTATATTCATAAACCCAGCACACGGAGTGGGAAAAAAGGACAGTGACAGTGGGAGCACAAGGGGAGGAAGGGCTGAACCACTGCAGAGCTTCTGCCAAAGCCTCAATTGCCTGCAGCTGCCTGCTCAAAGAGACAGGTTCAACCTCCACAACACCTTCACTGACACTTCAGACACACCAGGATGGCCAAATGAGAAAGGGTCACTCCTTTGTAGAGGGGTCCTCTTGCTCTGCTGGGTGCAGGGATGGTCAGGGGTGGGCTGCTGCCACTTTCCTGTTACTGCCAAGCTTGAAAGCTCCATCACTTGCCCCATTTCAGGCTGCTGGACTAGAAGCCTGGTTTTGCCTCTCTGCAGCCTAAGTCTGATATATTGATTTTAAATATCAGCAATAATTATTGTAGCAAACAGGGCAGACAGGCTGCTGTTCCCATCCATAAAATGTGTAAACAATCAGGAATGTCTTTTTGTCCAAGCCTTCTGCAGCTTTTGTATTGGGTTGCCTGCTCCTCTGGGGAACTTTCGGACACAGTGAGGTCTCCCAAATAATGTGAAAGTTATAGTAACTGTTGTGACTGTCTCCAAAAAAATAGCTGAACTGATAATGACCCTCCTGCAGAACAGTTAGATAGAAAATTAACTTAGTGAAATAGAAATGTAAGGCATGAGCTGAGCCTGTCTGGTCACTCCCTAACCCTGTTGTGTCCTGTCTCTATTGCAACTCTCTGCTTGGGGATGCTGCAACTGGACACTGCAAAGCCTGGAGGCAGCAGAGCCATTTGGGGTACTGAAGAAGAGCTTGTCACCACTGAATGGTGACCTCAAAATGGGCATTGTGTCTAGCCCCTGCAATGGTGCAAAGGCTTGACGAGTTCACTGAGGTGCCAGTATAAACCAGATTCACAGCAGCTGCATGTAGATATTTTTCTCACACCACTGGTGAGAGCTGCAGTGTAACAGACACCCTGAAGCTGGGTGATGAAGTTCAGCAAGTGAGGGAAAACGCTGGTATTATTCAGGAATTGATCGGTGTCTGCCAATATCCACCACCACTGGCTGGGGTTTGATGGAATAACTGAGAAAACATTGAAAATGTGACAGCCAGTGAACGTGTTCTTCTTGAGGGTTTCAAATTGAGCAGAGCTTGCACAGATGGGGCACATACCCTGACTGGCAGGAGCATGGTTGTGTCACTTTGCTAGGAAGGGTTTTGCTATCCAAAACATGATTTTTATAGTCATCAGGAGGCTCTTTGTGCTGAAGACCTGGATTTCTCCAGAGCTCTAAACCTGATGGTCTGCCTCGTCAGCACGATGCTTGTGCATGCACTAAATCAACATTTACCAATGGGAACAGGAGGAAATCAATGCCTCCCTGCAATCTTAGTTGGTGCAGGAAAAGGCTCTTCAAAACTTTTGAAAATTAAAGAAACAAGTGGGGTTTGGAAGGCAAGAGTGAATTCATGAATCACAGCAAGCTGCCTGAAGCCCAGGATTAGGTGGTGAACTGGCTTCCTTCACAGGCATTACATTTTGTCTGGACCACATCAGTTTGTCTACAGCTTTTCTGTTAGGATGTTTAATGGCCTTTTGCTTCTGATAAAAGCTACAAAAAAACTTTTTTTCTCTTAATAAGTGGGACCACTCTCTTTGAGAGCAGTTAGGAGTTAATAATAGGGTAATAAATTAGTGGATCTATACCACAATGTCATCAATTCTGGGCTTATATGAGAGAATTTTTGAAGAAATTATGGTAGAAAAGACCGCTATGGCCATTTAGTAATCCTCTTCCTGAATTTAGAACTGGAAATGTTTAAATTCAAAAGTACAGCTGGGCTTGTGAAGGAACTGCAGGTCACCCCTTCTGATGAAGGACCAGTGCTGTCTTGAGCCAGGTCCAGGTGTAGGTGCAGCCCTGGCCTGGCTGCAGCTGTATTCCCAGAATAAAGGTAATGTGGGAGAGATCTCCCTGCCCTGGCATGAGCTAAAAAAGGAGCATTCTACCCTCATCCTGATGAAGTCATCTCTGCTGGAGTGCATAATTACCACTGAATTTTTAAACAGCTGTAACACATAATATTAATGCCTGAAGAGAACAGCAAAAGAGCATTTCCAGGGAAACAAACCACCACATTTTCCTGCTCCCTGCCACAATGGGCTGAGATAAAACTAAAGCTGCTTGAGAGCTAACAGGGTTTAGAAACCAGTCAAAACTGAGAAAAAACAACATTTACAAACGGATGGGATCATACGATGGAGTAAACTGGTGAATAAAGTCAAGTTTTAGCCTCTGTTCCTATCTCACATTCCCAGCACATCCCCACTACTTCATCACTCTGAATCTGGCATGTTGAAGGAGGAAGTAAGAGCATAGTAGGCGTGCAAGAACTGCCAGAGCTTGGGTAAAAATCCAAAATGTGTGGCAGAAACAACCCTGGGAGTCCAGTTTTGCACACAGGCATCAGGGATGTCCAGGTTTAAACACAGCCATGCAGTGCTCCAGTGGGGGCATCTCTACTTAGAGCAGTGAATAGGAACAACAGGGCACCAGAAAGCAGAGGCAGACCCAGCTCTGCCTCAGAGCTTTATTTATGAAGGCATTTGGAGCCCTCATGCAGAACAGATCCCCTCCTGACACCTGTGGAGCAGTGCAGGGTGCTCCTGGGCAGAGGAACAGGTTTGTGTCAAATGCTGGAGTGAGGGAATGGACCAACAGAAGTGCTGGACTGCCCTGCAGATCCCAGCACCTAAAGCCTCCAAGCAAAGGAGACTCTGCTAGAAATGCAGGTTTTTAATCAGTCCGTCCTGCTGAGCCAGAAACCACAAATTCATTCTTTCCTTTGTTCAGGTCTGGCTCAGGATCAATGAAGACCTCAAAACCCCACAGTTCAAGTTCAGTTCAGTTCAGTTGGTGGAGGAATACATCAGAGAGGAAAAATTTCAGACTGGTGTTTGGTTCAGGTTTAGTACAACTTTTTGAGCAATTTTCTCTGAAATTCATATTTCAATAGCTCTGGTGAGAAGAGAGGGAAAAAAAAAAAAAAACACAAAAGGAAAAAAGAAGAAAACCCAAACAGAATCTGGATACTGCAGCATAAGGACACACATTGCAGCTAGAGGCATCCTGATCCAAGTATGAGTGACTATAACTGCAGTGGAGGACTTCGAGCTGGGTAGTATAAACTGCACAGTGGGCAAGGTGATGGAGCTGTTAGCAGCAAGAGATCATAAATCCCTTTTTTTGAAATGGGAACTCACTGGCAACTCTCTCCAGTGTACTACAGGTTATTTCATCTGCTTCTCTCTACAGACATGACTGAACAAAGATCAAGTCAAATAAATGATTAAAAGTTAGCTGCTGCAAGGTGTGACATTTCACTGCCTGAGAGCCAGGGCTGAATCTCACCCAGGCCATGGTAGGTGTGCTCCCTGCAGCACGTGGGCAGAGTCACACAAGAATGGCATTTCATGGGGCTACAAAGCTTTGTGGAGCTCACTGTTCTGTTTCCAGCAGTGGCTGTCAAAGGCTGGCTAAGGACAAACACAGGCCAGGCACACAGAGTCCTTCGCCCTGGCAGTCTCCAGCATCAAAACAGAGAAATATCCATTCCTCAGGAGCTCCAAACCCACAGCCTTGGCATTGCTGGTGTGTTGTTCCAGCCATCTGAGGGAAGGATCTCGGGACCTGCATGGCAAATCAGAGTGACTTGCAAGGCAGGTCATGATGGCTCAAGCACAGCTGCATGTCAGCCTGTCCAAGTGACATCTTCACAAAGCCAGCTCCATCAGCAGAGATTGCATGCACAGGTTGCTGCATCTCAAACGTGCCCCCAGAATGAGAACCCAAAGAACTGAAATTTAAGTAATTTGATGTGGTCTTGGGAGCAGAGATAAAATTTCTCCTTTACAGGTGCATGCCCAAGTCATGGTATAGATCCAGACTCCTGAATGGCATTTTGCCTCCTGCATCCTCAGTGGTCTGTCAGGATTTCAGGAAGGGAGAATAAACACATCTCAGTTTACTCCACACCTGAGAGATGTGCAGCATCAATCCAGGGACACCCAATGTTCAAGGAGGACCTGAAACACATTCTTCCATTTCCTGTATTGATCAGTCTAACCTGTAAAATATTGTATAAAGCAAAGGCTGGGAAGTGACAACACTTACCCCACTTTCCATTTTGAAAAGAAACAGCCATGGTGACCATCTTTTTAAAGAATCAGGGAATGGTTTGAGCTGGAAACGACCTTAGAAATCATCTTGTTCCCATCCCCTGCCACGAGCAGGGACATCTTCCACTAGAGCAGATTGCTCAGGCTTTGTAGGAAGTCTGATAAGGACAGTATGAGCTACAAGTGCCCCCACAGGGCATGGCTGCCAGCAGGGCCTGGACACTGCAATGGGCTGATATTAGGCTTGGGCATAAATAGGGTGTTAAAAGATTTGGTGCTGTCTGGGTCTGTTCTGGGTCACACAGAGTGCCAAGTCCCTGGAACCTGAAGGTCCATGTGCAAACTGTTTCCAGCATTTTAACCCCACAGTTTAAGAAAGGGTTTTGGCATCTCAGTTCTGGAGTCAGGCAGCTCTGTCTCACCTCAGCCTCACTTCAGGCACCATTAAGAACACTACCCTGCACAGAGCTTGCTCTGTACAAATTACAAATGAAGAGAGAAATTGTTCACATTATGCATTTACGTAGCAGTTGCAAACAGGCTTCCATTTTGACCACAAAATATGTCCTTAATTAGACAGAAGAAGGTTATTTTTCCTTCT
This sequence comes from Nicator chloris, assembly GCA_013400495.1. Taxonomy (NCBI): domain Eukaryota; kingdom Metazoa; phylum Chordata; class Aves; order Passeriformes; family Pycnonotidae; genus Nicator; species Nicator chloris. The sequence continues at coordinate 306,232 of WAAE01020991.1, forward strand.
TTTTTTCCTTCTTTTTTTTTTTTTTTTTTTTTTTTTTTTTTTTTTTTCATCATTTNTTTTTTTTTTGGTGTGAAAACAAACGCACCACCTGCAGCAAATTCAAAGCCAGTCACAGAAGGGTAGCCTTTGTTTGAACTGTGCCATGACTGACTTGCCAATTATCTTTCTTCTGTGCTTTCTTGGAAAACATACATTTATTTTCCATACCTCCCCTTTGCACAAAGCAGCCGTGTACTTGAGGTTACGAGTTCCCAGTAATGGCTTTATGAATCATGACTCACGTTTTAAGGCTGTGCCCAGCCCTTGGCTTAGGAGATGGAGGCAGTCTGCATGGCCCTGTTAACCTGTTGTGACTCAAAGAGATGGGAAGAGTTACTGAGCTCTTACCTTTGACCCAGGGCTGCTTGAGCAGAGCTGACTTGTGCAGGCAGAGCAGGGGAGCCCTGCCTGCTCCCAGGCTGGGGAGGCACACTACAAAGCTGAGCCTTGAGAAGAAGGGCTTAACAAAAAAATCAATGTAGTTAAAAGAAAGGGAACCTGAGCTTAATTGATGTCCAGAAAGGTCAATTCTGAAAGAATCTCCTGGGGTTTCCACATGTGTCAGATGATTGTAGTCCCAAATCTCTTTCAAAACTTTAAGAAACTTGGATTATCTGAAGCTGGGGGAGGGAGATTTGTTCAGGTGCCAAGATTCGCAGTTTAACAACCATGGCCTTTTGGGGAGGATGACATTTTAAAAAAAAATTAAGACAGTGATAGTCCCTTTTTCCCCCTGCTATGCGTGGGATGGGGAAGCGAGGCCTCCTCATGCTGTTCAAAGACCTCAGACAGAAGCTTCACCTTTCCCTATAGACAGTTTTAAATACTGGAGAAGAATCAAACTCCACCTCCACCTCCTCCTCCTCCTCCTCCTCCGCCTCCTCCTCCTCTGCAGCTGGCACCTTGCGTTTCTGACTGATGTAACAGAGCTACTCAACAATTTCAATGTCCAACTTCAAGGAAAGGGGAAGCTCATCTGTGATATGTATTCACATGTGAAAGCATTTCAAGTCAAGTTAGGCCTGCTCATTAACCGAGTAAAGGAGGAAAACTTCTGCCATCTCCCCACAACTCAAAACCTGTCTGCAGAAAAACCAGCAGTTGCATTCCCAAACAAAACATGTATGGATGTAATAGAAATGTTGTAAAAGGAGTTTCAAATTAGATTTAAAGAGCTTCATCTCCATGAACAGGATATACAGCTTTTCCAGAACCCATTTTCTGTTGACATTGAAACTGTTGATCCGATTTACCAGATGGAATTGGCCAAACTACAGACTTGTGACTTGCTGAAAGATGCATTCAAATCAAGCAGCCTCACTAATTTCTATGCATCTGTCCCCTCAGAGACATATCATAATCTCAGGAACCATGCACTCAAAATTGCAACCATCTTTGGCAGCACCTATGTCTGTGAGCAGACTTTTTCCCGAATGAAACATCTGGAATCTCCAATCAGATCCAGATTAACTGATGAACACTTGCATCACTTGCTATGACCAGCAGTGACAAATATGGAACCTAACGTTGACCATCTCATTAGCCAAAAGCAGGCCCATCGTTCACACTGAAATATTATTTGTTTTTGTTGATTACAATTGTTCTTCATTTTAAATATTGCATTCTTTTCCCTGTTTTTTGTGCACTACTACAAATAAAATATGTGCAGTGTGCATAGGAATCTGTTCATTTTTTTCCAAACTGTAGTCCAGCCCCTGACAGTGTCTGAGAGACAGGAAACCAGCCCCCTGCTTAAAAAGTTTGAGGACCCCTGGTTTAGAGGAAGAGGAGAAACACGGAAATCCATTCCTAAACATTTGCAGTGCTGGAGACATTAACAACCCAAACGTGGTAGATAAATGTGAGTAAAATGCACCAAGTAACATGTGGAGTAGAAAGCATTTACTATTACATTTAAGTGCTTGCAGAATGTCTCTTTGTTGTTCTATTTACAAGGAGCACTTTGCATACAGAACATCAATCTCTCGCGGAGCCAGCACATTACTGTGATAGAAATAGTAAATTAGCAACAATACGGATGGGGTAGGGGGGCTGCCAGCAAAGGGACTTCACCTTTATCACATAAAATGGAAGAGGAAAACCTGTTTTATACCGTTATGTCTTTGTCAGCCCACACGACAAGGAGGCAGTTACCCCTGCTGCTAGATGCCTTTGACAGCACTGTATAAAGGCATGCAGAGCAGAGCCAGCTACCACGGGGATTTAACAGCCTGAATGCTTCATTTCAAAGGGGAGATGCATTCATCTCCCCTGGCGGGCACCCCTACCCCAAAACCTGAGCAAGTGGGAGGGCTGGAAGGCAGGAAAGCTCCAGAGGTCATATTGACACTATTTTGGATCCGGGTAACAGCATCTCTTTGGAAACTCTTAAACCAATGGGGCATGCTGTACTTTGGATGCCTCTGAAGAAAAATGTTGGAGCAGTAGCAGGTAGACAATAAAGGAAGGTCACAGATCATGGAATCATAGAATGCCCTGGGTTTGGAAAGGACTTTAAGCTCATCCAATCCCCCTGTCATGGGCAGGGACATCTTCTTCTAGACCAGGTTGCTTAGAGCCGCATCCAACCTGGCCTTGATAGACAGGGAAGTCAGATTTTTTTCCATATTTCAAGGGACAAAAATAAACTGCTCCAGCTTTCACTAGAAATGTGGCAGGAGGTGAGGGTAACCCAGCTGAAGCTGAGAGGTCAGGACACACCCAGGCTTGCCAGTCTGTGCCTTCAGCACACCTCCATGCTTGCACTGATATGAAAACTTGCCTCATCTCCAGGCTGCATGAAAATATTGATGTGTCACTTTGGGAGAGCTCCTGGGCTTCCAGATCTGACCTCACACTGCTGTCCCACATGGGCTCATGACACATTGGTACCAGCCAACCTGGATGCCAGTGTTGCTTTATTTTTATATCACTTAGGTTATGCATGTAGGTATTCCTGGGGTAATACTAGAAGAGCAAAGTGTGTGATCTAAATTTATCTCATATTTAGTCTTCCTGAAATTGCCTCTAAGAGATAATTTGGGCTAATAATGAAGTTTTCCTCTTCTTGTGATGCAGCCTTCTTGTTTCACGTAGTACAGGGGTTTTTTATCTAATTAGGTTTGAGTATTTTAGATACTTAACTAAGATGTGGGAGACCTATTGCAGTTTCAATATACTTCTGACAGGAGAAATTGTTACACAGCCCGTTAAATGTGATAGATTGCTCAAGTTTGTAGAAAACTGCAGACTCAGTACATGGTATTCAAGTTGTCCAGATGTTACTAATTTTTCCATTTCTAAGGGGTTGCATTACTCCAGTTTATTTTGCCAGCAGCTAGACAGTTAAAAAGTCTCGCACACAGGTTGGAAATCCTATAACAATACAAGAACAGAACTACATTTCTACTGTCTCACCGTGATTACAGTTCACAGGTCACAAAGGTTGCTAAGGAAGCAGAGTTTGAGCCTTGTGAATAAGACAAAAATGAGAATTTTCAGCATTCACTCCTCAGTTTTCTTACTTGCCTTGAAAAGAATTGGAATTGTTGTTGGAATGAGCCTTAAAAAATAATTAACTGTGCTTGGTTACTTTGAGTACAGAGACAGTAATTGACTGTGCTCGTTCTTGGTTACTTGGAGCACAAAGACAAAAACAATGAGATGTGCCAATGCAGTACCTGTGCTTAAGAAGCAGAACTGGGATGTATTCCATCTGTGACCATAGCCAGGATTCAGTGCCCCAGTGGGCAGTTTTGGAAGGCAGGCAGTTACAGAGAGGATGGGTGTAAGTGAAGGTCTTATGCATTTGCTGATAGATGATGGCAAAATTCACCCCTCAGCATGGAGTCCTCAGGCTGTGAATATTCCCCAGAGGTGGCACCAAACCCAGGGGCAGTTTGTGAACAGTTCCTTAAACCTGGGGTAAAAAAATCAGCTATTGGAAACTCCAGGCTGGGTTTTCTGCATCCCAGCAATATGAAGACCCTGCAGCCCCACCAGTGGAAATGAACCCTACATCTGCTTTGTAATCCTCATTAGTATCATTAAATGGTAACGAATAAACATTTACTTTGTCCACTTTGACTACTGAGGTTGGGACACTTTGGACACAGATTGTTATATTTATGTATGGCTTGTGTCCAAGTCCTGGGCATAACATCACCTCTGCCTAGAGTGCACTATGAAATTTGTGACTTTTTTGAAGAATGATTTGGGTTTTGAAAATCAAATTTTCCTCCTATGTCTTCAAGGATATTCTCATCCTGAAATTTAAATTTTGATGCTTAAGACTGGTCATTGCTAATCAGAAAGATATTAGAATGGAAAACCTAACTTTTATAGTGAGAAAATGCACAATTGGACATGGTTTTGTTTTTCAAAGCATTCAGAGGTTTTTTGTTTGTCACAGCATGAAAGAAAAAATGTGAAACTTAAAAGAAACTTCAAAATTCAGCATTGACCTTTAATATTTAGCTCTACATTGCCCTTTTTTTTTTTTTTTTTTTGCCTTTCCCTAGATACAAAAGTCCTCATAACAGTGAAGATTATGTAGGCAACAACACAAAAAAATATATAAAAGTCACTCTTTTTCTCTTTCTGGAAAAAAAGGATTCATTTTGAGGTCAGGATCTCTCCATGATTAAGATAGGGGAGAAAAGTTATCAATGAGTATTAAGAAAACTGTCCTACTTGACAGCAATAAAGCTGTCTCACAGCTCACTTGGGAAAGCTTTAATCTGAGGATTTCTGACTCATTAACATGCAGATTATTGATATTATAGCCTTGTTATAGCTCACTGCAGGAGAATGTCTGCTCCAGGATCCCTCTCTTGGCCACACATTAAGTTCTCTTCTGTTCTGTCCAGGTTCTTCCAACAGACCCTTTGTGCCCGAGTGCCCTCCAGCACCTCATTAACAACACATCCTACACCTGCACAGTTTGTTCTCTGTCTTCTCCCAAGGAGGACACGTGGGTGCAGTGAAGTGTTCTGTGGTGATGGGACTTACTTGACATTTTTTAGAATAAAACCTTATAACCTTAGGTATGGCAGATGAAAAAAAAAAAAGCAAACATTATATCATGATTCACCAAGAGAACCCAGTCCACGTTCTTTTGAATTGTGTAGAAAATTTCCACAGCTATTATCACCTCTTTTTTTTTTTTCTTTTCCTGATACTTAAACAGTCCCAAAGTGTCGGGTCTTTTTTTGTTTGGTGGGGTTTTTTAATGCAGCTGAAACCTGTTGTGGAAGAGACTTCGATTTCTTATTCTTATTTGCTCACAGTGCTCAGAAGAAACATTTGCAAGATAAAAGGCAGACTTCCTACCCAAAGAATATGGACCAGTGTGAAAAAGAAAGGTCAGACAGCTAATTTGATATGAGAGATGGAAAACCCTGGCACTCTGTGTGTAAAAGGCAATGTTTTCTTAAGATAATGATCTTTCCCTTATCCCCAGAACATGGAAACGAAGAGGGGCCAGGGTGTAGTCCTGCTCCATTCCTAAATTTCCGTGTCCTTCCTGGGAGGACCACCAAGTGCTGGGGGGAAAATGAACCCAGGACCACGGAGCAAGCCAAGGAGCAGCCTCTGAGGTCTGTTCATCTTTCCAGATTGATCAGAAATAAAACTTCTCAAATTTTCTGCACGTTTTTGTTTGGAGACTTTTTTTTAGCTATGCCCAAATGGCTGTGCTTACAAGGCATGCCTGAGCTTGCTGCTCTGCTGCATTTTTGGTTTTTAATTTTAACAGTTGTTCTGATCCTTTCCCAACTACATTTTCTAGAGGCCTTACATTGACTCTTAAGAGAAGCTGTTTTATTAACTTCCAAAAAATGTATACATAAAATCCGACAAAATGTCAGTTAAATACTTTCTTTCAACCTTCTGGGGATAACTTATTTTCAAAGAGTTGGAAATAACAAGTATTTGAACAAGTTGCATTCATTTCTCAGACTATCAGATGCTGTTGAGACACAAATGCTCCTCCACTTGGAGGTATCATTCCCTCTTTAAATAAGACTGGGTGCCACAGAACATTGTATGTTCTCCTGCACTGGGAAGGTGCTTGAAGGGGGAGTAAGAGTTTACTGAAGGAAGTAAGTATTTGTATTTTAAATTCCCAGGAGGCAAAATATTAAAGGGAAAGAGTATGCAGTCAGTGAAAGCCAAAAGAAAAGATGAACAGGAGAAGATTAACCAAGAGGGAAAGTAGAAAGTCCTCAATCACATGGATTTGTTTTAGCACTCAGCATTAAACAGAAACACTGAAATCTTTATGAAGCACCGAAATCTTTATGAAACACCCTTAAAAGATGTTGAAAAGGACTCATATCATCATCGAAACATGAAGCCATATTAATCCCTTCTGCACTCTCAAGAAGATCCTTTCTTCCCTGTCTCTTCTGCTACCTCTCCTCCATGCTCTAGGCAACGCTGTATTTGAAAAGATCCCTGTTACCTGCAGCTGCTGAAAACTGGGCTTAAACAGCTCCAGCTCTTTCTCTGAAGTAAAACTCCTTGATTTACTCTCAAAGCAAAAGTCATTCAAACTCTGAAGATTTTCGATTCATCCTTACAAGCACAGGTATCCTCTGTAAGAAAGTCACATCTCCCTCTCGGGTATGAGTGAAATGGGTACCAAAATGAAGCCAGCTGGCTCAAGGATGGCCACAGTCAGAGAAACATAGGAGAAGTGCATGAAAGGCAGCCTGACAGCTAAAGTGAAGGAATGTAAGGGCTGGCCCAGCACTGCCCCAAGGGTGTTCATCCTGGGGTGTTGCCATGGCTGTATCTTGCAGCCTTCATCAATTCTCTGCACTCATCTCCTTCCACTGCCTAATTAAATTAATTACACAGGCCACAGAAAGCAGCCAGGCTGTCCCCACTTGAGTCTGTCTGCAGCAGTCTTGTGTCCTAGGCACATTTAATCTATAGCAAGGAGTCTGGGACTTTTTTTTTTTGTGTGTTTTTAAGATATGGGAGGAACCATTTGGTCAAATGAAAGCACCACGTGCTGAGGTTTCAACCACTCTTTCTAGTCTTGCTTAGTGGTTTTGGTGGGGAGAAATGTCTATGTCTCACATGAGAATTGTCTCAGAATAAATCAGATGTCCAAAACTGGTTGGAGGAATTGTTCCATATAAAATGCCTTTTTCCCTTCCTGGCTCACTGAGGCAGGTCAGGGTGCCTGACTTCAGCACACACCTCCACTGCAAAGGCTAAAATTTAGTTTGCACCACCATAAGTAACCAAAACCATAAAAAACCCACAAAAGGACACAAAAGACTATGCAGAGGTTCAATAGAATACTAGGAGCAGAATTATAATTTCAAAAATACACATTTGGATTCGGATTCAAAACCAAGGGTTTCTGGTTCTGCATGAAACTTGGTGAGAAGCTATCAATACTGACTGAGGGAAATGAGTTGCTCCTCCTTCAAAAATCAGCACTCAGTCATCCAGCAAAGGCAGGCTGGCTCAGCAAGAGATAATGGAGCACCACTTAAAAGCATATTTTTTCTCCAGTGAACAAACTTGATAGGATGATCTTTGTCCTTCCCCTCACATCCCCATGACAGATACCCATTTTTGTTGGTACAATTAAAAATTGATTGAAAACGCCTCATCACTCTCTTCTTTCTTTATAATAGAGCAGAATTATTTACCCAGACAGGTGTTTTTGTGATAGAGGTCATATCTCCAATCACTGCCTTTCTGTGGCATAAAAATAATTATCATTCATGACATGGCGTGTCACTAAGATCTCTCTCCTGCAGACTCCAAGTGATAAAACAGTTTTGTAGCTTTACACTCTGATCATCTCTGTCACTCTAAGTTACTTTCACTATGGGTTGCAGTTTTACTGTTGGAAAGAAATGGCATAGTGTAATAATAAGTTGTGATACTCATGCATTAATTTTCCAACTATTATCTCTCCCCTCCCCTTCACTGCAAAGGGTTAATAAACTTGTTACAAACATTGTGCCATAATAAAACTTGTCATAAAACTTGTGGAGTGAAATATCTGCATAAAAGAAATATGAAAACAGAGAAGTAGCTGGTTTGGGGACTCTTTTCCTCCTTCATTTGAATCAAACCCCAAACGTGAGTTAAAAGGTTAATGGTTTAATATTTTCTGAATAAAGAATTGTTTCCCCTGCTTAGGTAAATCTCAGGATGGAAACCAAAAGTACACCTGTGGATATATTGACATTTTAGCTGTAACTGGCTTGTATATATATATATATATATATATATAATATATAATATATATTATATATATATGTCATTAGTATAATCCATCAGGAACTTAAAACTTAAAATGGTTTATAATCTGCAAAATATTAATTTCTCAAAAATTCGTTCCAAACTCTTTTACTGGTTATCCAGGTTACATTCAGCTGACCTTCCAAAGAGCTCCTGGAGTCCAGAGGAGTCATTACCAAATTGCTGAACAACATTAAAGGTCGACTTCAGGCTCTCAGCACTTCAAATATCACAGCCTTGTGTACACTGAGCAAACCCACATTTGCAGCAACTTTTTCTATGGATCACTGGATTGGAATAAAACTGCTGGAAATTTCATGCCCAGCTGCTTTTTTTTTTCTGTATCCATTTTCTCCCACTGAGAATATGGTTTTAGCTTTCCAGACAGGTCAGCTTTTTTCTTATGGTGAACAACATTCATGAAAGTCTCTTATTGTTCCTGTGTATTGGTTAAATTGAATGCTAAACTTTATCGCTAAAGAAAAAAAATAATGACCAAGGAGTAGGCTGAGAGACTTCAGATTTTGGAAATCCTTGAAGTACGTCTCTTTTTCCCCAGTCTGTTTGCATATTTAAATGAGATTTGCATTAGCTGCAGATAAGAATAACCATTCTAGTCTGTAGGATATCAGCTCTCTGATAGCACAGCTGGGTGTCAGAAGCAATGTGATGGTTTCTCAGGTAACTTGGTTGTAGATCACTTCAGGATTTCTGACTTTTCAGAGAAACCAGTTTTGCAAAACAGGAGGAAGCATTAAAATTCAATTTTTCTGTCTCACACTGTCTCCTATCCAACACAATTTCATTTGTTGCACAGTGCATGAGGCAGCGTGCTACAAAGAGAAAGAATAAGGATATTTATTTGCCTAAAAGAACAGAATAGAGTGTTCTTCACACCAAGAGCAAGAGAACATGGGTTCTGCTTCAGTTCCCTGTTGTATGCAGGATAGGGAAAGTTTTGTGATCACACTACACCTTCAATATTAAAGATTTTTTGACTCCCTGTGGTTTGTCACTGTGACCCAGGATGCTCCAACAGGTGCCAGTTTTAGGGCCTTGTCCAAAGCCCTTTTGATTCTTTCAGAAGGTCCCATGGGACAGAGTGACAGCTCCATGAGATCCAAATGCTGGTTGAGTTACTCTCTCCCCTCACATCTCCAAGCCATGGGAAGAACATTTCTGAGCTGGTCCTATCTCCACAGATGGGGGGCTTCACTCAGTTTCCATGAAATAAAAGATGTAGGGTAGGAAAGGCTTAAGCACACGGCTGATACAGGGTGAAATCCCATGATTTGGCTGGGGTACCAGACACCTGGTTATTAGGGGCAGCTATTCACTTCACTGTATGTAGAACTGATTTAAAGGCTGTCATGAAGAGCAACTGCTCCTCCAGAAAGCTGAGGTAGTTATTAAATCTTTGGAAATTCAGCAGCAGAAGTGGAACACACAGGGGTTTGTGGCCAGAGGCTGCTCTGAGACGTGTTCTGTGTGCACTGTCATTCATGTCAGCGCAGGAGCTGTGGAAGAATTGGAAGCAGGTGAGCCTGAAGACTTCTGAAGAACTGACTCTGCTCCTGAGATGGAGTCACCTTTTCTCCAATGCCAGCACTGTGTGGGGAAGGAAAGTGAGCAGGGAAGGAGAAGAGCATGAAGGAGTGAATGTGGAAGGAATGCAAATAGATAAACATCACAGAATGACAGAATGGTGGAGGTCAGCTCCCCTTACTCCTACCTCCTTTTTCACACCAAAGTACAAGGTGTTAAAGGAATGACTGTGTGGACTGAAGGAAAACTCGGGGCTTCACTGAGACACAGAATGTGTTTCTCAGGCTGAACACAGAGCAGAGGTGGAAAGCCTTATTTGCAGGTCATGCTGTAATGTGCAGTGAGGAAGTGGAGCAGTTCCTGCTTTTCTGCTTTCTGTTGTGTTTTGGAGAACAGCAGTGACAACTATATATCAAAAGTCCTTCACTGCACCTCTTTCTTGAGCAAGTTCTCTGTGGATTTCCCAGAAAGGGGCTAATATCTCCTCTGAAGGACACTTGCCATCAGTATCTTCCTAACTCCATGCTGAAACACCACATTAGTCCAGAAGTGGGCAGGAATCGTTCACTGTTGAACCCACACCACTGCTCCCTGAATTATTCTGAATTCTCTAAAGAGGTTTCAGAGCCAAGTATCAACTGGGCTCAGTTCAGCTCAGGCAGTAAATCCAGGGAGGTCACAGCTTGGGGAAGGGTGACAGCTGGCTCCACGCTGAACCACGCGTGCTGCTTGTCTCAGGGATGGATTATGGAGCATCTGCTGGGGTGTGACATGGATGGATGGATAGTGACATATTACTGAAGCAAGTAGCACAGCTTCATCCAGGGGCTGTGCTCCACTCCTGCCTGCCAGGCTCCTCCAAGCCCTGGTCTGCAGACCAGCAGCAGTCCCTGTGCTGATTACAAACAAGGCTTTTAATTACTTCTCGTGTCGTTCTTAGCAGCAAGAACAGAGTTGGAGGTTTTGCAGTGATCCCTGTTCAGGGCCCAGTTGGAGGAGGTGATGGTGGATGCTGGATGAATGCTCTGGGTTGCTCCTATTCAACAACTTGAAGGCCTCCATGATAACTCACCAAGCTGAAGCTCTGATTCTCTTCTGGAGACACAGGAGCAGAAAAGGAGCCTCAGTGGCTCTTCCATTTGCTAGGCAGGCAGCACACTGTCGCTCTTAAGGAGCTTCCCACACCTTCCAACTGCAGGCTGAATTTTGTGATGCTTTTGTCAGTGTTTTCAAGGTGGAAAGAAAGGTTTCAGCTGTTGCATTTAAAATTCAGATGCACATGTTCGTGTAGCCTCGGGCCAGAGACTGCAAAGAATCTGTAAAGTGGTGAATAGGAGATGGAATCTGTGCTTTCTGGTAGAACAGCACCGTTTTCTTCTTTCACTCTGGTTTTTATTTAACAAGGCATGAACATTGCCTCCCTCTGCAACTGCACGCTAGAGAGCAGGGCTGCAGAGCTTTGAAACGTAAATGCTGTTTCTTCCTACCCTCCCTGGAGTTCTCTCATTGCTATTTATTTTCATTTGTAGAAATGAAAACAAATTAAGGCGTGCAACACTCAGCAGAGTGGGACAGCAGTAAGCACAACTGCTGGCACCTGGAGCATTTTGTAACTCCAGTGGTGTCCCCACATTTGAGCAAAGTTCAGCTGGCTCAGAAATGTCAGAGATTGGAAATCCTTTTTTTCTCTGGTTATACTGTTGTATGAAGTTCTTGATCTCACAGCTCAGCTCCTGGTTTACCCCCAAAGCCAATTCCCCTCCCAGCCCTCCCCAGAGGTCTCTTTGCTTGAATGATCAGGGTTCAGCTTCTCAGCTGGTTTGCTCCATTTGCTTTAATACCTTTGGGTTTGGTTCCCTTCATTACCAACACACACAGCTGTGTTTGAATAGTAATTCTTATTATGAACTATGATAAGCACTTTGTTTCCCTCCTTTGTGTAACCCTCAAACTTACTTGTGCCACTGTGTGCACATTCCTTAGCCTTGTTTTCCTACCAAGTTCAATGAGTCTTCCTGGCCAACATAGTTCCATTTTTTCACCTATTTAAGAGGTTCTGCAAACACAGGGCATACTTTCTTTGGTTACACAAAAGGCCCCAACTTTTCCATATGTCAGCCCAACTTTGACTGCTGTTTTCTTCCATTTTTGCAGGATATGTGGCTTCTATTTTTGTGTGTCTTCCTAATTGCCTGGAGAAGAAACTTAAAGCCCAGCCACAGCAAAGCCAAGTGTTCTGGATCTCCACTGACAGCATGGCATGAAGGTCATTACTCCTGAACCATGTTGGCCACAGAAACAATTAATACCTGAGTTAGGGAAAACAAAAATTTCACAGAACTTGGTTTCACAAAGTGAAAGTAAGCATTAGAATACAGGCCTACAAAAATACTGAGGTTATTGGTAAATCATCTTTCTTATTCTTCCTGTCTAGTAAGATAGCAAAATGTGTAGTTGAATACCTGAGAAAAGGGAATAGAATGTAGGAGGTCAGGAAAGTCAGGACAAAAAGGGTCAATATATTTTCCTTCAAATTGTTTTACTTCCTCCCCCCAAAAACACAGCCTCTCTTTGAAATTAAAACCAAAAATGTCTTGAAAACTTCCAGCAATCTAGAAAGAAAATTTGGTTTTAAAACTGAGACTACACATATCAATTATGTCATATCCTAACATTTCGTAGAGTGGAAAACAAAAAACCAGTCTTTTGCAAATACTACTTAAAATATTGTTTAAAGTAACACTTAAAATACTGCTCACTTTGAAAACAACAACAAAAAAATTACTGAAGCAAGTAATTTTTTTTTATTACAATAAAAGGCTCCTCAGCCAAGACTTTCAGCTGGTGTAACCTACAGCTTCTCAGCTGAAGGGCATTTTCTAGCAAGAAGCTCAACCCCCCTGTGAACCATTTAAACAGGGTCGTTTGTTTCACTGGGGTAAAGCAGCTGTGGCAGTCCTGCAGTGCTGCAGGGCACAGAAGCAGTGGTGGTGATGCTGAATATTTTGTTGTGAGGTGGTGGGTCCCAGCCCCACGGTAGCTCTGGCTGTGGCTGCCAGGTTGCTCAGGGAATTGAAGGGGTTTGTTTCCCTCTGCAGAGGGGTCCCTTGGCACAGGCCAGGTAATTTGTCTACATTTTGCATCCTGCTAGCACAGGACCAAGCCTACAGCAGCACAGTGTTATCCTAGGTGCCTGCACTCCCAGTGTAACTTCCACCTGCCAGTATTTCCTGATGGCACTTGTGAGAATCCCTCCTGCCCTGTGCCAAGCTCAGGCACAGATGGTTTTTTGGAAGCAGAGGGAATTCTAAGGCATCGTGTGTAGTTGTGCATCTTTCCCCTTGCCACACTGCCAGTTTTCATCCCTGGTTTTATTTTCTGCAGAACTTCTTCCCAACGCCTTTTCTTGTTAATTAGGATGGCATCATGCCAAGTAAAAGGTTTTGGCTATTACTAGAGCTCCTGAGACAGCTTTTGTAGAAAGTTAATACAATTTCCTGCTCTCCCTGGGAATGCACAGCCCTAAAATTGGATTGACTCTTCATACTCCTAAATTGATGAGGTCAGCATATTCTTCAAATCGTTTCCCTGCTTGTAAAACACACATGGGGTACCAGAGAGATTTGCATTCAGTGAGGATGTGATCATGTGCTGATCTGACTCCTCCTGCTCCCAGACAGAAAGAAATTCCCACTCCTTGACCCACCAGTTTTGATCGTCTAACTTCAACAGCTCTTCCTTTACACTACAGCTTTAATTTCATTATTTTACTGTTACTGTCTTCTGGAATTAAAAAATGTGGCTCTGACAGGGCATTGAAACAGTTTCTAGGTTAGTAAGGGGGCAGCCAGATGAACATTCATTGATTCTACACACAAACTTTGTAATAACAACATGGGATTTACACACCAAACTGTTTCTGTTTCAGACTGGGACATTTACTGACAGAAAAAGAGCATGGAATATTTCCAAGTCTGCTTGCATCTTCTCAGGTGCCTATAAGCTGTATATTGTGGTGGAAATCATTGCAGATGAAGAGCCATTTGCCAAGTCTGTGACAAACACGCGATCTGGAGCAAAAGGAGGGATGGAATGTATGTTGGTTGAGTTCCCCTCTCCCCACACACAATTTTACCATTTCTTCTATTTTGGAATACAATGACATAAAAAGGAAGAGAAAAAAAGGCTACCACCTCAAGCAAAAAGCTTGAATTAAACATTCAGAGATATTTTGTTGATTTAAAACATTTCAGTCTAACTAGCAGACATTCTATAGACTACTAAAAAAAAAGAAAAAAAAAGAATGAAGCAAACATTTTGAAACAGGAAAGTTGAAACATTCCATATTGAAGAATTGAATCAAATTGTCTGATTTCTTCAAAGTTTTCTCATTACCGTTCCAAGCAACTTTCTCTGAATCGACAAATCTCCATGAGGTCTGTTGGTTTTGACAAACCAGTAATTTTTGACAGAACCATTCAGCTGCGACATTTCTAGCCCTGTGAGTGTAATCTTGCCCTGAAATGCTGCTTCTAATAAGGAAAGCCAACACTGGTGAGCAGTGGCTGGGCTCTCAGATGGTGGATAACCAGCTTCCAGCACCCTGGCAGCAGCGCTGCTGCAGCTCCTCCCTCCCCACATGGTGCTGGGAGGCTCCACTTCCCCCAGGCACCACTCTGCCTTTTGCCCTTTGCAGCTACCTCTGCTCTTCCCAGGCTGCTCCTAACAAAGGGGCACAGACTAGGTGGGTTCCCTTGGTCTAACTCAACTTATTTTTATCTGGTCCTGTCTTTTCCAGGTTAGCTCTTCCCCCTCTCCCCGTGATCCCTGGACAGCTGCAAATGGTTTATGCGTTCACTGCACAATTCCTCCTTTTGTTTTTCTTGGCCAGTGCTCACAGAGACACACGTTGTCCAACTTCAGAGCTGACCTTCTGACCTCTCAACATTCCAGAGATGTTCTAGGGATTCCTTAAGTCCCAGATTTGATAAAGCATCAAAAGTACTTCAGAAAGTCTTCCTAAAATTGGTGGCCACTTTGAAGAGGAGGTCGTTGTAGCTGTGTATAGGCTCACACCCACCCAGAGGTATAAACAGTTTTAGAGAAGGATATTATCCCAGAGCTACAAATCTGTCTTCATCTTGATTGTGAGTGGATGGGAAAAAAACTTACGACATCAGTCACAAAATGGACTTTTCTGTGACCATGTCCAAATTCACATTTTGTCTTAAAAGGGAATGTCATTCATGTTTTTCCTCAACAGCTGGATGAAGCCCCACCCACAAACACCTCACAGCAGCATTTTTCAGACAGTTCTATGCAAGTGCCTGGGGGCAGATGCATGATTCCATGAAGGGATACAAAAGAAAGCCCTAAAGTGATGGCTACCACATTTTTTATCATGTCAGTGTTTTGCATCTTAACAATGAAAGCAGTAGGGTAGAACCTCCTTTCAAATTCTGTGAGTAAATTGCTTTCTTGTAATAACTAGATTTTCCACTAACAGATGGCAGCTACAAGCTGTCAATCATTGCAAAATCCGAGGATTGATGAAGCACAGCAAATGTATTGTTATTGCCTGCTGGGCTGGAAGGGTGTCCAGGCTGGTGCACGGCTCCTTTGTGTTGTGTTGTGCCCATGGATTTCACAAGTACAATACTTCTGCCAGGCACCCACTGAAAACAGAAAGGCCACATCCAATTTCTTATGGACTTCATCAGAAACACAAACATCAAACCCAGATCCATCCAGAGGAAGAAAAATAATCTGGGCCCACAACAAAAACAATGTTCCCTCCTGTGCAAACAACTGTTTAAGCTGAAGGACCTTCGAAGCAAAAACTTTTGTAGAAGGGACAAAAAAGAAAATGGAAATTATTCTTGCTTTAGGAAACTTGTGTGATGTCCAGAACCACAGCTATTGCCTTCCAGAGCACACAATCAATCAGCCCTGACCACCTCCCTCCTCCCAAGGTCAAAAATGCTGGCTCTTGCCACTTGCCCAGACACATCACAGCAGCCCCAAGATGATGCAGCTGTTCAGAGAAGCTGAACACAGAGCCACAAGGGCTCAGCCCCAGAAAAAACCTGTTTAATGTTTCTTCATCCCCAGATACCTTGGAGTTTCATTCATTCATTCGTGTGTCCTGTGACAGGGTTATAAATGCCTGCTTTTCCAACCTCTATAACATGATGTCTGGCTTAGCATAAATGATTCTGTTCCAGAATGTAGATGCAAATAAATATCTATTTGGACCTAATAATTTACCACTTCTAATCAACTCTTGTGCATCTAAACAAGGGACTAGGTATTTTTTTCCTTTCTGGAGCCTCCTGGAAGGTGTTGGTTTTCTCCCTGAAGCTTTTGGGAGCACTAATTTCTGTAATTAAATGAGAAAAATAGGAATAGTCATCCTGAGAGCAGTATATCTGTAAGAGTGGAACAAGCAGGAGTCAGAAGCAGTAATTCAGGCTGAACTGACTCCACTTAACAACAGCAGACCATACAAGCTGCTCCTGCTCTGGAAGGATGTGGCCGAGGACAGCAGGAGAGAATTAAAAAAGGACACAAAAACTGCATTGCATTTGTATCTTCATGGAAATGTTGACTTGTTTCAGCCACGGTAGTGGTCCTGCTTTGGTAATATTTTGTACAATTCTTAACAGCTCTTTCTCCCTCTATTTTCTCAAACCAAACCTGGTTAGCTTAAAAGAAAAAGATGGGGTTTGTTTTTTGAGTAAAACTGAAAGCACTGAAAGATAGCTCAAAATCACAGATTTATGGTCAATTTCATGAAGAAAAAAATTAAACTAAACTGAAAATTATTGACATTTTGAGTTACAGGCCTAGGAAAACAAGGAAAGCAAGGAAAGCTGTTAATATGGCAGATACTACTGCTAAAGACTTGATAAACAAAATTGATAAGAATAGAGGAAATTGATATAATGCTCTTCTCTGACCATGTGCTTCACAACAGTGGAAATGTGGCAGAAAAATTATCTTAATTGTGCATTGCTTTAGAAAATATGATTATTGTTCTCTGCAACTCCACTGGATGGTGAAGCTTGTTAAGGCATTCTTGGGTACATTTTGTTAAAAACACTTTGGGTTTGGCAACAGGGAGGAAAAAATTCCTAATTCTGGTGACTTTAACAGATTGAGAAGCAACAGGACAGAGTTTCAGTGGCTCTCAGAGGGCAAACCCCAGCACAGATCTTCGAGGTGCATCAGAAGCTTCCCTTATTTTCTCAAATGACACATCTGTGCCATCCTCTTGGCTGGAGGCACGTGTCCTGCCTTCAGCAGATAGCCTTTGTTACATATTTTTTCTTTCCTAGAAGATCTCAGATGAGGAGTTCATGGCTTACATGACAGTTTGAACACACAACATTTCTGTATGAGTTGTTAAAGCCCAGAACCAGGGTAAATGCTCGGAGACAAATGTGCCTGACTGCTCTGAATGTCACAAAAGTTTCTTGCAATAGATGACATGTGGTTAGCTGAGTGCATCAAAATGGAAATCATGCTGTACAGGAAAGAAGTGAGGCACCTGCTTCAAGAACATTTCCTGTGAAACATTTTATTTCTTTCCAATTTCCTTATCTACCAAATCCCTGAGTCTGTCAATAATCTGATGGTGGCTTTGAATTACAGCCTGCATAAATCTTTTGGTAGGCTCTGAATACAAGAGACCATGTGTCTCAGTTTATCAAATGTTATTTTTTTATTATTCCTTTCTTTACAGCTTGTCTTTGTCAGACCAAATTCTCTGCCCTCTGGCAATTCAGCCCCAGAACCACCAGCCACTGAAAACAGCTTGCAACTGAAGGCCTTCCTCCCCCTTGCTGAGACATGAGATGAAACAACAGGTACATCCATCACACTGATTGATAAAGATTTCTTTTATCATTATTTTCACTAAACACCAATGGAAATTTAAGCTCAGGGATTAGAGCAGACCCAGACATCACTGCTGGAGCCATTTCCAATGCCAGTGATGATACTTTAAACATCTTTCTGGTTTGGGCCAACCCAGTCCTTTGGCTACTAAAGTGACCAAAAGGGTCACTTCCAGGCTTTGACAGCAAGAGACTCCTGCAGCACTCACCACTAATAAGGACACTAATAGAAGATGACAAAAGTAAATGGGCCCAAGTTTTTGCTTGATTGCTCCATTTCATTATAATTCTCACAGTTTCATGCTGCTCAATGCCTTTCAGAATTAAATAACCAACCTGCAGAGAGGAGCAAGCAGTGCCCTTCCTGCATGACCCATTTTTGGAAGGGTTCTCTAAGCATATTGCAGCTCATGGGAAGGAAATAATGAGCAACAGTGCAGAGAAGGCACTGAACTTCAAAGCAGAGCATGGCAGCCCCTCTCTGCTATTACAGCTCTGTTTTCTCACTTGCTGGACCAGCTCATCTGCAGTTACCTGTCACCCTCGCCCTCAAAGTTCAGGTGCAGAGCTACAAAGCAGGGCAAATGTGCTCATCACCCTCTTGGGCAACAGCCTGACCATGCAGAGACAAACACACAAAAAAGGATTTGTTCCATCACAGGAAAATTATCTCAGGGCACAGCATTCTACCACATATCAGGGTTTATTGAAATGCAGATAAGGCAAAATCTTCCCTTTTAGTGTTTCCTGCTCTATGTGGAGAGTGAAATTATTCTCTCCAGTGTTATAGACTTTTTTCCAGCCTCACTTGATCCTTATAAACCAGATGACCTTCCTGCAAGCACCAGCCAACCCCATGCATTTGCCTAAACTTCATTATTATTGCACTCTTAAACAGGCAACTGTTCTATCACTTCTTTGTATTCTAGTCTCCAAGAAACTTTTTTTTTTTTTTGTAGTGGCCTTTCTTCTTTTTCAAATTACTGCAAGCTTTTGGGTAGTTTCCTAGTCAAAAGATTCTCTATATCATGAGGATGTTAGGCTGTAATTCAGGAAAAAATGAAGCGAATACATAAAGTCACACTAAAGACTTACCTGTCTGAGATTGGAAACAGACCCATAGCTGCTGCTAATTAAACTGGCTTTTCATCACATTGCCTTCTCCTATAAGGGATATAGCAGGCTAAGTGCCCACTTGTGCCTTTATTTTCCACAATTGCCTTCTAGGCTTTCCACCAGTTCCTGTGGAAAGCATTAATTAAACACGAGGAAGGCAGAGGCTGCAAACAAAGGTCGGTTGTGTTGATGACGTTTTGCCACTTACATTTGAATTCAAGAATCTTTCCCATCAGTAATTCATATTATAAATCAATTTGGCAAGCTATCAGACTTTAAAATCAATTACACTGGATCAAAGGCCGTGTTTGCAGATAATGTGTGCAGGGACACCCTTACACAGCAATGACCTTTGAAGCTGGCACAAGGCAGTTCCCACTACTTGGCAAAGTACCCTCCCACAATGCTAAGTCAATTATATTAAACCTATTTCAGGCTGTTATTGAGCATATAATGGGAGAGGACTGCTGAGGGCAAATCTGCCTGTGCTGCCCCAGAAAGGAAAACCACAACTGGCCTGTCAAAGCTCTCATTTATCCCAAATATGTACTGAACGCTTCCTCTTGAAGGAAGAGGAGCAGTAAAGAGTCTGGAAATGGTAATCCACTTTATATATCCCCAAGATTTCCTTACAGATCTAACGTCATTAAATTCCAACTCTGCAGGTAAAAACAATGGCCCACTTGGTGATCACCGGGCGTGAACAGGAGGGGCCATTAGCAGGTGATACTTAGGATAGCAAAACCTCAGCGTTGCTCAGAGCTAGAATCTGTAGAGCCGTTTGAAGCACCGTTAGCTTCATGAGAGATTATCTGATGATTCCTTGTTATCTGCATGGCACACAGGGATTTACAGCCCAGAGACTGAGCAGCACCCCTGAGGAGCAGGATCTTCGTGCTGCCCTGTGCAGCACAGCAAGCACCGAGGGGACAGGGGCAGCCAGGATATTCAAAACCACAGAATGCACAAAATACAGCGAGATTGCAAGTCATGGTTTTTGTTCTGCTACGTGCAGACAGCTCAGCAATTTTACAGGGAGATTTTCTGCTGCTCTTAAGATTTTGACGTTCCCAGTGCTTGGGGAAAAAGGCTGTGGACAAAAGTCAACGTTTTGTCATCACATCTGCAAGTGACCACCCTCACAGCTGGCTGCAAGCACAGAAGGAGATGCCAGCTTAAGCCCCTGGGCAAGCACACATTTCTGAGTGCCCTGCACACTTCTCTCTTGCTTGGCTCACTGTAGCTTGTTGCACCAAGCACACAGAGAAAAACCAAGGTTTCATGGGTCAGAGATGGAGCAATAGGACAGTAAAGAAAACTGATAGAGAGAGCAGGAGAGACTTACTGAAGATACACATGATCAACAAAGGGAATAAGAAAAGAAGGCAGACTTAGCAGCTCAGCCACTAAACCCTGCAGCTTCTCCTCTCAGCACTTTTCATTGACTTCTCAGATTTAGACAGGAAACCATGTTTATTTGTGTGGCTGGGATACTCCAAGCAAGAATTATGCCTGTCTGGCTAGAGATTCATTGTCATCCTGAAGACAAGGCAGGTGAATGAATTACTCCACCTTTGTCTCAGGCCATACATTCAGAGCAACTTTTTTGTGTTTCCACAGAGGGAGGTTAAGGAAATATTTTTTGGCTTGATATCAAACACCGTTTCTTTTTAAACTGTAGGATGAAATCCTCACAGTGCTGCTAATGCTCATAGTGTTCTGGCTGTGAGAATCACTCTGTTTGGGAGGCACTTCAAAAGGGAAAAACTGAGACAAGAGTCAATGTTTGGTACTGTAGCAGGAAGCCTACATTAAAAAATTATAAAACAAACAAAAAAATCCACCACCAAAAAACCAACAAACAAACCCCAAGGCAAAATCAAAACAAACAAACAAGACTCCCCAAAAACTTACAAAAAAAAAAAAAAAAAAAAACACCACAAACCCCACCCTCCAAAAACCCTGCATGCAATAGCCCTCACTGCCACCAGTAAAAACAGGTTTAGTGCTCTGGTGGTTCAGAAGTCACCCTGATGGTGATGCCATTCTCAGACTCAGCCTTTTGGTCACCCCTGGGTGTCAGGAGCTCTGTAAAGGGGAATTATTCAGCTGTTTCCTGGTTCATGAGTAAGCAGTAATGAACTTGAAGCATGAAATCTCATAGCAGGGCTTTAAATCCATACAGAACACAGTGTGCTCCTAGAGAGAGTGGGAGAAGAAAATAGGCAAGAGGGGGCAGGAAGAAAACAAGGGGGAAGGAGGAGTTTTTGAGGTTTTGTAGACAATCTATGGTGGAAATCAACAAAAGGGCTTCCAGGAAAACCTGTGAAATGGCAAAGAAAAAGAGCAAAACCCTTTTGATCAGTGACTCAAAGAACCAATCTTCATAGGACACAACCAGAGGTGTGCGTGTGAGATACCCACAGCTACATCCAGCAATGAACACAATGCTGGAGATGTTGCTCCCAATGGAAAAGATGGAGGCATCTGTCATCTCCTCAGCACAGCCAAGGCCTGTCCAGCATTAGGATGGATCTGGGTCACCTCGGGGCGGGGACTGCTGCATTTGTTTAGTCATCCCAGGCGTCCTTTGCTCTGTGGGTTCCCGGAGCAGAGCTGAGGCATCACTGCAGTTCCCAAACCTGTCTCCCAGCCCTAAGCAGAGGAGACATTGTCAGAGGAAAGCAGACATGGCAGGGCATCCCTAGGACCAATTAATCTGAGCTTCTGACAACCTGAATTAGCGCAGTTTAAGTGAGATTGTGACCGGTCTGGATTTGCAGAGTAGATCAAGCGGCAATTGTCCTGTGTAGTCAAAGTCAGTGGAAGTGACAGATTAATAATTATTGCTCTATTCCATGCTTCAGCCATAAAGCAACCCACTACATCTTGCTAAATCATCTGAGTATACAGAATATTGTGCCACAGTTCACCATATGCTTACTTTTGTATTTTAATGGTGGCAGTGTGCCTAGCAGTATTCCCAGGTTCACTGATTTTGCCCTTTCCCCTTATTGAAATCTCATTATTCCCATTGTTTGATGCTTCTTTACTCTTTTATTGTCTCAAGAAAAACACTTTAGCCTCATGACTGAGTAGTCCACTGCACAGCTTCATTAGGAGAGCACCTGACAGAAGAACTAAATATAACACACTGCTTCACGTGCTGGAGCCACTTAACTAAAAATTGAACAGGTTGGAAATTTTCTGTGAGAAAAAGGCCATTTCATCCAAACATACACACTTTGTGAACTGTCAAACTATGATAAATATTGTGTATGGAAAATGAACCACTAGCTTTCTTAAGTCTTCCATTAAAAAAAAATCGAGTTTGACTGTGAAAACAGGGGAGAAAGTTAAGAGGAAATGTTTTTTATGAAAGTGACAGTGATTTGACAGACCTGACTACTCATTACTTGGGGTTTGGGTATTTTTTTGGGATGAGTTTTTTGGTTTGATTTTTATTGTTGTCAGTTGGTTGCTTGGTTTTGGTTTGGGGGGGTGGTTTGGGTGGGAAAGGCTGGAAAGGAATAGAGTATCTGGTCAGCTCTTCTCAAAGTGATTCACTTGTTCTGCTGGTGTGGTGTGTCATCTACACTTTGAGACATTTCTTCCTTAGATAAATACTATGGAAAACCCTGACATTCTTGGGTCTCATTCTGGCTTTGTATTAATATAACTGCAGAGCCTTGCCCTTTCTGTTTTAACATCTTAACACACAGGTGACAGAGAAAACCACAGATGATTGGTGACTTGGAGGCTAAAGAAAACACAAATGCATTCTCAGGGATTATGTTGCCCACGGTGTGCAATTCCAGGAGGATTCAGCAATATGAAGTTACATTTTTCACCCTTCTAACAGCAAAAGGCCACCTGTAGCTACTTAATGTTAGGTTCACACACTCCAAAGAATCCCGTGGCTGACTCCTGTGGAAAGCCTTGCTGGGCTGCATTAATCAGACCAAAGGGGTTGTTAGGATGCTGGATGAGTCCCGAGGAACAGCACACAAGGCATGAGAGATCACTGTGTGCAGCTGCTGAGGTGACAGGAGCCACCCCCGTGGGACCTCTCCTGCATGGGACTGACCTGCCAGCCCCCACCTGACCTTGGCAGCTGATTATTTAGGTCACACATTGCATTTTCCTGGCTTAAACACCTGACTGGCTCCTTGCCTTCCCAGTTTAGCTTTCTCCACATGCTAAGAAAACACTTTAAACAATATCAGAGGTAAAGGAGAGGGCAGGCGGAGCAGGCTCTTCCCCCAGGGAATAAATGAAGTGCTACCACTCCGAGTCAGCCTTGATCCAAATGCTCCCTACACCTTGAAAAGTTCAGCAGGCAAATTTACCCCCAGAACCTCTGGCAGCAAATCAGTCTGGAATTACATCAGCAGCAGAGAAAATTAAGTGTGTCTTCATTTTCGGCAAGATAAAAGCATCCATCTGTTTCTGTTCCTTATTAATTTAGCCTGCAAGTAGAATACAGAGCTATACATTAATTAAATGCATATGACTGGCTAATAAATTTGTTACAAACTGCCCTCATGATGCCTGTCTCGTCATTAAGCAGAGATTGAGAATGTCTAAAAGGGGGACATTTTACAATAGATCATATACAGATGACAACTAAGCCATCTAGAGTTTTCCACAGCACTACAGAAAATGCCAGGTGCATTAGAAATTCCATCAATATTTTAATTTTCTTTTATTTTTGCTAATGGTAACCATGAAGTCCCACAGGAGGACAAATGTCTCCCCTCCCCTTATCCTGCAAATGTAACCAGCATCATTTTTCTCCCCCTTGTCCCCAAATATGGGGAGATAACGCCAGTCAGGTTTGCCACTAATATAATCCCATGAATCACTGAGCAAAGAAGTGGTGGAATTCCCAGCACATTCCCAGGCTGCCCTGCCCCTTGGGTCTGCAAAAATGGCCATGCATCGCTGAACCAGGACACGAGAGCAAGGTAGGAAAGGGAATGGAATGGGAGAGCAGGGATTTCCTGGGTCAGCCCAGCCAACACAGCCCTTCCTGGTGCCAAACACACCAGGGATGGGGCAGCTGTGGGGGTTGTGTAGTTTGTGCTACTGCTCAGGTGCATTGATGTGCAGCCAGGGTGGAAATAATCCTGAAAAGGTCAGCAAAGACTTGACAAGGGAAAAAAACCCCACACTCCTACATTACAGGAGAATCTATTATTTTACAGAATCTGAATAAGATACAGTGCTTGCAATAATTTCATAAGAACCTTTCTAACCAGGTTAGGGGGGAAAGTGTCTTTTATGAGCACTTCTTCAAGGCATTATTACCTGTCAGTACCCAGTGTTAAATAAATTGCAAGAAGCTTCTGCTGGCATTGCAGACCTTAGTGATAGCTTTGCTTTCCTAATATAATTATTGCAATAGTAACAATAATGAACTGCCACAGACTACTCCAAGTGACAGTGTCTAAGCACAGGACACCTCACTGCACACAGGCAAAAGCCAAGGCTAGTGCAGGGGGGGAAAAGTGTATTCCAAAAGAATCTTTGGAAATGGTTAACAAAAAGGTTATACATTGCAATTGATACAGCTAAATACATTTTTATGGTATTAAATCACTTTAAAACTTCAACAGTTTCCGAGACAGGAGGTCTGCTGCTCATCTAGAACTGAAATTGGCCAAGGATGTCAAGTACAAGAAGCAAGAGATCTTCAGATCCATGGGCAGTGAGGGGAAGCACAGGGAAGACACAGGGCCATTGCTAATGGGGCAGGGAAACATCATAATGCTGGCAAGGCAGGAGTCTCAATACATTTGTTGCCTTTGTAACTAGAGTTAGGTCTTTTTTCCCTGGAGAAGTCCCAGAGGAACCCTATCCCTGTGTTTCATTATTTGAGGGGCAGCTACAGAGGGACCTGCAGCTCCCTCTTCAGAAGCAGCCACGTGGAGAACACAAGGGCAACAGTCACAAGCTGCAAGACAAGAGATTTCAACTCAACGTAAAAAAGAAATTTTTTCAGCATTAGAAATCCAATCACTCAGTGGAACAACCTCCCCAGAGGTGTGGCCAGGGTGTTAAATAACCTCATCTAGGCTCCCATTCCCATGGAAGGTTGGACCAGATGACCTTTCAAAGGTCCTCCTTACCTGACCTGTTCTGTGGTTCCATTAGTCTAAAGTATGAGGAAAAAGAAGTTGTGCTTAATTTTAAACAGAGCTACCAACACCAGCAACATTCTTGTTGCAGCATTCAACCAGCTTGAAAAAGCCCAAATACTCTCACCACCACAACACTCAACACCTCCCCCCACCCCAAACAATTTCTGAATAATATTCAGAAAATAATATTCACCCTGCCCTTTTCTGAACCTCCTGAGAAACAAAAGGCATTGATATTTTGGGGGTTTATCCTTCAGGAAAAGGGTACTGACCATTTTCCCTGCAGTAAGTAAGCACTCACAAAGCTGAAGCCACCTACTCCTTCCTTGGGAAGTTCCTCTCGGGCTTTTAAGTTAGAAATGCCAAATGTTCTCAGAAGTGGTAACATGGCAGCAAAGGAGTTAAACAGATGAATGTAACTAATTAAGTAAATTACACATTTTCTTGAGAAAAAACCCAGCCTAACAGGGGTGCTTATCAGACAGCTAATATTTAGCAAAAGTTACAACTACACAGAAGAGTAACGACTGAATGCTAAAGTAACAGCACAATAATTAGTAGCATTCTAGCAATTACTTAGGAATTCCCCAAGAGGTAGCATTGATTAAAGTTATTTTACAAGTATATTAGTAGGAAGTCTTTATAAAGAGCCATGCCAGGTTTTTGTTGATGATTCGAAGGAGCCAGAAAACTGTGGAGATCACATTTCATTAAGAAATGAAGCAAGAGGCAAAACATACAAAAGAGGTGAGAGGCAGCAGACAGAGAGCAAATGAAGTAACAGATGAAGGGAAATAAAATCATAGATCATGTAGGCAATACCAGAATACATTTTTTTTCTCTCCTGAAAATGAATGAACGTCTGCATGGGAAATGTCATTCTCAGGACCCTGAAGCCTCATGGCACAGCTGACAAAATGGGCTTTAAAAACACATTTTTCTCTGTCCTGTCTTACCTCTGCATCCCGTGTCTTGGAGGAGAAACACTTGAGGCCCATTGCCCTCATATTGCCTCCCCAGCTACACAGATCCCAGGGGCTCAGGTTCCAGGGACATGCATCCCCTTTTCCAGGAAAAGGATGGATGGATGGATGGATGGATGGATGGATGGATGGATGGATGGATGGATGGATGGATGGATGGATGGATGGATGGATGGATGGATGGATGCCAGACCCTCTTTGAGCTTGCAGATGACAATACATCAGAAACATTACCCATTCCACAGGGGGCAAAAAGGTGTGTCCTTAAGAGTTCCCACCTGAAAACTTTTGAGTTCCTGCCGTCCATTGACCCCAGGCTAATTTTGCTGAAGCCCATAAAGCTACACTAGGGCTGCATTTGGTTTTTCAGACATCTGATACCCATAGCAAACACACTTGTTTTCTCTGCCCTTTGAACAGGAAAATTACTGCACTTCTCCCTGATTCCAAAGCTCAAAGTAGCTGTTCAGCCTCTCTGGTTTGTGTTTGGGCTCAGCCAGGTGACAGAGAGGTGCAGGACAGCACAAGGCAGGGTTTGCATCTCCTGGGCACCAGAGCCTGCCCTGCCTGCAGGAATCTGAGCTCTGCACGTAGGGAGCAGCTCTGGTGCCCAGCCAGAAGTGGCACAGTGCCACCAGGCAGGGACAGAGTGAGAGAGCCAAGCAGGCAAAGAGAAACCAGCAAAAAACCAGTCTGGGACATCTGACTTTGGGGAGCTGAAGGTGAGGATGGGCAGCATGGCTGATCCTTTCTGCTCACCTGCAGCAAAGCACCCCCACACCTGAGCAGGTGTTTCTATGTAAGGAAAAAGGGTTTCAGTTTCACCTTAGAACTAAAAAGGAAAAACCCTAAAAGCTTATTTGCTCTCCTGGCAGTAATTGGCTCAAGGCCAAGACAAAAATACTGATAGGTCTGTTTACCTGTTCCTCAGAAAGATAGCTGTCCTCTAGTGGGCAGTTTGCCAAGATCCCACCTAAAAGCTTCTCCAGTGCTTTTCAGAGTGTCTTAGCTGGTGCAAAGAGTTTCTTTGCATCATGTCCAGCTTTCATTCATTTCTGTATTGGTTTTTTTTCTATTTTTATGAAAACCTTTTTGCTTTTCTAAACACTTCTGATGAGCCGTCTCACAATTATTTTTAAGCCTTTTCTGAAGAGTGCAGGACACTCTCAGATTGCTACATCTACACGTGGCTCACTTCCACTCCCACATTGCTCTTTCCTCATCAGCACAGGGGCACAACTAAATCCGGATGTGTTCCCACAGATCCAAGCTAGGATTCCTTCATGGGGAGCAGGCTCCTGGTCCAGAATCCTGGTCCCCTTCCAACTTGATAATGTTTTGAAGAGTCCTGCCAACAAGGGAATAGGGTCGTGCAATCACCTGTTCCACTGCACCACCACTGTTGTGGGGTGTGTATTTGGGGTCCCAGACAGCCAGGGCTGTCACCAAGGCTTGAGGAGCTCACCCAGGCTCCCCCTGATTCCCCTCAGGACATCCCCACATGTCCCAGGTGCACCCTCAGGTGAGTCAGCATAGACAGTAAAGCAACTTGGCCTGAAAAACATTGTCTGGAAGGGTCAACACCAGCACCAACACCACCCTGTGGGACCTGGGACAGCCCTTTGCAGAGCCCCATCCACAGCTACTCTGCCACCTCCTTCTTCCTCCTCAAACCCTCACCCTCACCTGCACCGAAATAGGACAAATGCAGAATGAATGGCACAGCTGAAGGCTCCTCTAATTGCACAATCCCTCCCTGCCAGCCCCTGTGGAGGAGGTCTGTGCTAAATCCTGTCACGACTTTTCGCTTCCTTGAGATTTAAGATCAGATTTTCCCCTCATTTACATGCAAGTCTAAAGCCATTAACCTCCAGAAAGCAATTCCTTCGTCTGCTGGTGCAAAGAAGAATAGAATTAGGTCATATGGACCCAGTCAGTCCTTTATTTTTATATCAATGAAGGCTGGCAAGGATATTTTACTGAAAATTTAAGCAGCAGTTCTCCATACCCCTACTGCTCTTATTTAATCAAATCAATGCCAAAGGGCCCTGCAGTGGAACCTGCAGCAATGTGTAAGTTCTGTGTGTCACACTCTTTCTGTCTAAATGTCCCTGCTAGGGAGTCTATTATTTTTTGACTTGAATTATGAGTACTCTTGACTTCCAGGGCTTATTTGTTGATTTTTCCCCTTCTTCTTTTTAAAAATACTTCAGTTCCAGAACAACATTAGCATCCACATACTGCAGCTTACAGCCATGAGCTGTCCCCTGCCATTCTGCCTGTGTTTGTTGGTTGTCTGGATTTGGTTCTCGAGATGATAATTACATTTTTAGAGCACAAATGCTGACTGCCATACTGCACACTTCTACACAAAGCACTGGTAAGAGTCATGCACCCACCACTCCATTTCATTACCCTCCCCCTTGTCAAACATTAAATTATCCAGCCTTAGTAACGTTGTTTCACCTAAATGTCCAGTTCTGCTTATCTTTGAAGGAGTAAATCGCATTTGTGTGCCTCTGCTCAGAGCCCCTGCTCTTTACTTTCAGTGGAAACATTCACTGACAGGAAATCCAGGTTACTTGGTGGTTTTGCTCTGTGTTCCTTTGCTGCAGAGCACAACGTGTTTCACTTCCAGAGCTACCCTCTCTTAGCTCAGTCCTTAGCTGCCACTCTACATGATTTCTTAAGGGAGCAACAAATGCAGGCAAAATTTAAAACATCACAAGTTGTTCATGAAAGACACATAGTATCCAAATCTTCACACCTCCTTGTGCTTCAGTGAGTGAATAAGTTCCTCTTGCCTTGTATACCTGAGTTTCCCCACAGACAACAGTGAAAGTTCATAAGTGATGTGTATATCCAGCAAAAACTCTTCTCCCATTAGTCCTTCCACCAGCCAAGGATCACCTGGCTCCAGCACATGGTTTTAATATTCCCACGTAGTCATTCTGCTACCTAGAAAGGCAAGGAAACCCTTGACCATCCAACCTGTTTGCCAGGCTGTCACATTCACCAGTTTGGGTGACAAAACGGTTTCTTCTTCCAGCCATCAAATAGCTTCATCTTTGGGCAAGGATCTGTCAGGGCACCAAACACACAGACATTCAAAACAGGTGGTCACTGCACACCCAGCACAGCACACAGCAGCTCCAGCTGGCCTTGAGGGACTGCACCCCATGGAAAAGTTGTACCCATGTTGAGCAATTCATGGAGAACTGTGTCCTGTGGGATGGACTCACTGCAGAAGCTGATGGAGAACTGTCTCCTGTGGGAGGGATCCACACTGGAGCAGGGGAAGGACTCCTCTCCCTGGGCAGTGGCAGGAACAAGGTGTGATGAACGGACCATTCCCCATTCCCCATCTCCCTGGGCCACTGGGGGGAGGAGGGGGACCTGGGAAGGAGGAAGGGGTGGGGGGAAGGTTTTTTAAGATTTGTAAATATATTATCTTCTCATTGTCTTGCTGTGATTATGTCAGTAAAAAATTCAGTTCATATCTCCAAGTTCAGTCTGTTTTGCTCGTGATGGTTCTTGGTGGGCAAGATCTCTCCCTGTCCTTACATTGACTCATGAACCATTTGGGCTCTTGTCTCTCCCCTGCCCAGCTGAGGAGGGGAGTGACAAAATGGCTTTGGTGGGTGCCTGGCACCCAGCCAGGGTCAACCCAAACATGACTGCTCATGTGGGCAAGTCAGGATACACACCCTGAAAAACAGGTAAAGAAAGGCCTGACAGATTCAGCTTAGTGAGTCCAGCTGGAAGGGCTCATTCCCAATTAACTGTAATTTATTCAAATACCTCAACTACTACACTAAGAACCAGACTGTGAAACCAAACATAGCCTATGATTCTTTCACCCTTCCCACCTCCCCTTTTTAAATTTCCTTTCTTTCCCCGCCCCCCCTTTTTTTTAACACTTGGCTTTTTCTCTCTGGTTGGAGCTAACAAGACCCACCTGACCTAGCAGTTTGTGTGGTTCAGCAGAATGACTTCCCACCCCCCAACCAGGTCCAAGTGCCACAAATCTGCTATTAGGATAGGAATACTCCATCTCCCAGGTGCTCGGGGGATTAATTAGCATTTTGAAATCATGTTTTGGGATCCTCATGTGCAAAGCAATAGAGAAGTGGCTATTATTATTCTTGCAAACTATAATCCTGGATTAGTTAAAGCAACTAGTCAAGCAATCAGCAGAATTTGTCAATGACGAGGTAAGGAGTTACAGCCAGTGACATTTCTAGGACAGAAAGAATGAATTTTCTAAACAATCAGTATGTGCTGCATAGAGTGAATAATTTGTAATGAATAATGTATGCAGTTAATTTAGCCTCTTTGCCAGCTTGCAGAAAGTCCATGCACAGAAAGATAATTTCCCGACCTTGTTTCAGGAACTGAAAAAAGGAAAAAAAATGCTTTTTATTCTATGGATGTATACTCAGGACCTCTCCATTTCTGTGTGAGATTTACTGACATAGTACAGAGACAGCAGCAGGTACAGGAAAGACACTTCCTTCCTGTCTGGGATGGGAGATAGGAGGGTGATTTGGCCATAGAATCTTCCATCCCTAATGAATGCTCAGCTTGTCACGCACAAATCTTGGCAAAATCTCTGCCCAGCAGGGTTTGTGTGTTGTGTACACCCACGTGCCCAGGCCATAACTCCTAAAGGAAGCCATGTGTGAAAAACAGAGTCACTGTCCTATGGATATTTCAGATAAAATATTTGCATAATTTCTTGGCTGACCATATGGCTGTCTGGTTATTTCACAAGTTCTGTCCTGGTCATCAACCAGGATTGCAGAGGACAGCAACAGACATCCTATACACCTCATCAGCTGCAGGATGGGAGTCGTGGTGGCTGCTTCTCCTTCTGCTAATCCTGAATGTCAGGCCTCACTTGCTCATGATGGTCTGGTCAGAGCTGTAGCAAAGCTTGTGTTTTACAGCCGGGAGTTTTCCCTCATGTGGAAAAAAAATAGGAGAAGGGTAGATGTGAGATCAGCACTCCCTTATTTTCAGGGATCCCCTTATTAGTGATTTTTCTACAGATTTCAAACCATCAAACCTGAGAAATTCTCAGCTCTGACTCACCAGTGTGACTCAGGTGTCACAGCTCTTACACGAGCTGGACTTCTCTCACACAGCTCACACTGTTCCCTGCATGACCTGAAGTTTCCACCCTTTGGGAGAAGGTGGGAATGGAGCAGCAGGCTCCCAGCCCCAGCTCAGGCATCACTTCCCAGCTCTGCCTCCTCCCACTCCTCCCCAGGAGGGCCAGGATTGCTCCCCACTGCTGCTGCCCCAGGGGGTGTCAGATCACCTTGTGGCTGCAGCAAGGGTGGAACTGGTGAAAACAAACACTGGTTTCTCCTTTGTAGATGCCATGGACTTGTGCCCCTGCACTAAAATACAGAGAATACGAATATTGGACAATAAAGTTGCTGTTGTGTTGGCTCTCACCAACTGTGCTGGCTCAGCTTTCACGGCCCAGGATGTTTTTGGGAATTTTTTCAGCAGGATGGGGACATCTGCTCTTTTGTGCTGGACTCTGATTTCCTTCCAATACTCTTCCGTGCTGTCATATTTGCAAAATATTTATTTAGAGGAAAACTGAAGAGGGTGCACAAGCAAACACCACAAGGCCAGATCGTGATGATTTCAGAGGAGAAAATGAAAGTCATTGCTTTAGGATAAGAAGAAATGAGCAAGAAGGGGGGAAAAAAAAGGGGGATTAAAAGTATCATCCACAAAAAGGCAGATTTTGGAGGTGAGCAAGGAAAGATCAGAAGAAAATTAAAGGTATGTATTTGTGAATCAAATTAATGTATGAATGCATAAAACTTGCCAGTCTGACATGGAGATGAATGTGTATCTTTCTCTAAAGCTACAGCCAGCTCATCACTTCACCCTTGAGGGCCTTGCACTGAACACTAATCCACAAGAAGTCCACCGTGTGTGTGGGCTCTCCTTGACAAGGACAAATGTAACTCTCTGGGAATAATAGTCAGCACATGGGAAAGGAACAATTTAAGCCTAATTTTAAGCAGAGCCATCACTGCTCCCTCCACACTCCTTGCACAGCTACACAGAAAGATTTTAGCCAGCTCGTCTGTGCCTTGTGATGATCCTTGGAGTTCAAAACCAGCACAGAGGCATCATGGCACAGACTAGAGGGAAAGCTGGTTTATGGAAAAGGGAACAACTTTCAGGGTAGAGGAAAATGATATTAAGGCTCACACCTGCTGCAGTTTCCTAAGAGTGCTCATAATACTGTCTCCCTAAAACTCATGTCTATCTCCTTTCAACAAACTCCAGCTCTATGACACTACATATAGAAGCCAAATTAGCAGCCTGGGCTCCATGGAAATGTTTTTGAGAAGTTTGCAGGTGGGAGGCATTTTCATTGCTCTATAGTGTGATGTTGATGGGAATTTTCCTTTTCCTCCTTGTGTTTATTTCCCCCTCTTTGTCTGGCACTCCAGTAATTTCATTACTTTCCTTCTTAGTAAATTATTCCAGGTGGCAATGTACCAGCCAAAGGGCAAAAAAACAGCTGTCATCCACAGAACTACAGGGTCAGATTTTTTCCTCTTCTGAGTGACTCTGCAGTGTCACTGTGCAGACTTTTCCTGGGTAAGCATGTAGAAATGCATAATTTATTTGAGTTAACTCTGGAAATCGAGGACAGAGCTACAGGCACTGAAGATGCAGGATGCAGCTACATTTTGAGTCTCCACTTTGAGGTCTCTTCTTGCAGTAACTGTACTGGGTTGGGAACCAGAGGGAGAAGGAAAGTTAATTTTTAAATTATTCTCTGTATCAGCTTGCTGGCATAAATTAGAAGAGCTTTAGGGTTGTTAAACTCACATTTCTGTGGAAAAGCCCATTGTTCACAGATGATGGCTCAAGAAAATGTACATAAAATGGCCATTATGGCTTTAAGTGGCAAATTATACCTGCAGTGGACAACATTTGTCAGCAGTAAAAACTCCTCAGTCTCTCAGCTTCCTTTTCTTGGGAACTGCCATGGGCATGAGAGGGAAGGGCTGGGCTGGGGGTCGGCAGGAAGGAGAAGTGCAGGTGGGTGCTGCTTTTTGTCAAAAATCCTACTGGGCATCCCAGTAGGATTTTTGCTTGAGGCCACAAGCAGGCTGAATATGAGCACAGTCCCCATTTTTTTGTGGCTGTTGCTCCCCTCCCACAGGCAGGTTTCCTTCCTGCAGTCACCGAGGCGTGGGGCTGGTGCAGGGTGATCCCCATGGGATCAAGGTGCATCAGACACACCCCTCTTCTTGGGAGATGCTCAGGTACAGCTCACAGCCAGCTGTAACCTGATCCCTCAACATCTGGACTATGTAGCTTTTCATTCTCCCTGCACCATGGTTGTTCTCAAAAAGAGAGGGGGAGACAATAGGAAAGAGCCCATCCCAGCGTTTTTCGGGGTTAGTTGGAAGGAATAACGTCCGACTCAGGTGACCCAGTTTCTGGAGAGGCTGCAGTCCTTATTTCTCCATGTTTTCAGAAATACTTTACACATACCTTCCTGACTGATTGCAAGAAACACAGCACTGTCCTCAAATGCCAGCTCTCATCTCCACTCAGGGACTGCCAAAGTGCCTTCTTTTTCTTTATTTCTGCACTTCAGTTTTTCCAGGTGCACCTCACTGGATAATTAGAGAAGTGTTCTTGCTTCTTGTTAGCAGTCAGTGGCTCTGAGTGTGCTCAGGTTAAATCTTCCCTTAGTATATCTGCAAGTCCAGAAAGTTCTGTGCTGGTATCAAGCACTTGCCTTACACTTTCGATTGTGAGGAAAATACCTGGAGCCAGGGGTTTTACCTAGAAATCAAAAATTCAGAACTATGTGCTGTCCAGTTGCACTGGCAATTAATTGCTCGTTAACAGCAGCACAGAGTTATTAAAATCACACACTCATTAAAAACATTACATAAGTCATTGATGTGAGGACCTTCAGGGTCTCAGCTTGTTCTTGGTTCTGCTGCCATTTGAAGGAGGTGATCAGCCAAAGTCCACAGCACTGTCCAGACTCCTTTGTGGGAAGAAGTCCTGGCTTCACAGGCAACGTAGCAGCTGTTGTGACCACAAATTATCACCATTTGCATCATTTTCTTTTCAGGATTGACACAAGGGAGGGTCATCTTATTCTCAGCCTTCCAGTCCAGTTTCTTATAAGAAAAAGCTGCCAGTGTTTGTGCTCTGAGCGATGACTGTCCTTCTGGTGGCTTCCTACATAATGGTGAGCACTTTGTCAACCACAGTAATGGCACTGAGGGGAAAGGAAGTCACAGATTATTCCAGCATGTTCTACGTTTTCTCTAGTCCTTTTACACCTTCCACCACGGTCCAGGAAGTGCTGCAATACCTAAGACTCATCACCCATTTGTTTCCAATGTTTGCTGGCTTTACACTGACCAAATACCACTGAGCTGGATTGATTCAGAAGACCTTCAGTATAAAACCACAGAAATATT
Source organism: Nicator chloris (assembly GCA_013400495.1). NCBI lineage: Eukaryota > Metazoa > Chordata > Aves > Passeriformes > Pycnonotidae > Nicator > Nicator chloris. Next base: position 340,719 of record WAAE01020991.1, read on the forward strand.
GGATTGGTAGTAGACTCTCCTAAAACGCCTTATGTGACCCAGAAGTTTGGTTTCTTTGGCTCTGAGGTTACAGTGGGAGAGTGCTGCACCCATCTTCAGCTCTGCAACCTGAGAGGCATTTTCTGTGCCCAGAGCTTCTCTCGGGGTCTCTGACTTCAGTCCACCCCCTTGAGGGGTCTCTGTTACTCCTCATGGCTTCATTTTATCCAAATTCTGTAACAGCCTGCAAGACGTCAGGAGAGCTCTTCTATTGTGCATTAATTAGTGGGGTGACAGAGCAGTATTAATTAGCAGAGGGTACTTACGTATACAGCCTCTATGCTCTGAAGGCCTAGTCTGAATTACACAGACATCCCTGCAGCAGAGTTTATATTTTCATGTTGGATGGAAGTGTCTTTTCCTCAGAACCAGGCTGTTTCTCAGCCGAGCACAGAGGCTCACTCCGTGAGTTACAAGCTGTTAGGAATTCAGAGAGCTACTGAGCCCTGCCTCACAGTTTTTCTTCACAGAGCATTTTTAACTGCTTCTTTTCAATCAAAACTGTCAAAATGATGTTGCAGAGCCCACAGCCGATGCAAAGTGAGTGTGGGGGGCTTCTTTACTACAGTGTCATTGAGTAGAAAGATCAATTTCTCTTTTGGCAGCCAGCTCAGCTCAGTGAAGCCAGGGGAAAAGTGTCATTGCTTTCAGCATGGATTGGATCAGGTGAGAGCTCTCTACATCTCATTATGCACTTCATTTCAGCAACAGGCCCAGACAGGCTTTTTATGGCTCTTTCACTTACTTTACACCAGCAAGTGGAGGTCAGGACACCAAAAATCTCCATTTTGATTTTTTGATGAATTGTCTGGCTATTCCCAGAATCCTGATCACAAAGTCAGGGCAGTATGTCTCTTCCAGAGCTATGGAGCTTAACTGCAAGGAATCATCTATTCTGTGTTGCACCCTTTGTCACTGAGGTTTTCATGTGGCTTGGGACAGAGCCATGCTTTCATCTGAAATTAATGTTTGAAAATGTCCATGAGCCTGGATCCTTGTCCTAAATCAAAATGTTAGGAGTTGTTTTCCCCATTATGATTCTTCTCACTTTCATCCCCATATAGAGAGAGCAATGTAAATCACAGGGCTTGAGAGAGGCAGAAGACACGAGACAGAGAGGTAGCAGCTTTCAATAAGGTTAAGATGTGTAAAGACAAATTAAAAAGGTCAGAACTGTTCATCTTTGAGAGAAAACAAGGAGAATATGCGACCAAGGTGTATAAAATCACATTGTACAGCTAAGGTCAGAAAAGAGATTTGATTGCTAACAAGGGACCAGAAGCCAGCAGACTGTTCATTCCGAAGAATAAATTATATAATGTATATTTAGCCTGTAGAACTCATTGCCACAACAGCACTCTCCAGATCCAGTAGATAGACTTTAATAGCAAACAGGAGCTCTATCTTTGCTCCTTGTTGGTTTGGAGGTGAAGGCAAGAAGCAGATGAAGGAAGGGAAACACACTCTGTGTTGGTGACCTCTTCCTCTGTCCTGAACTGAAAAGGAGGAGCTGACTGCCCTTCTACCTTGAAGCTAAGATTTGGTACCTCAAAATACAGAGATAAACAGATTCAGGGAAGATTTCAAACCACAATTGTGAAGCCTGAAGGTCTCCTTTTGGCAGTGCTCATGGAGTGAAGCATGAAGAGAAGCTCAGAGCAGGTCAGCCAGTCAGCACATAGCATGTTTTGGCAAATACCCAGCAAGACAAAACAGAGCTGGCAATAACTGCACTTGGAGGAAAAACTGAGCCCTTGCATGCACAGATGAAATAACTGTGAGAGTGTAGTTTCCCTGGATCAGTGCCCACAACAATAGAGAGCTCCAGCCTGGCAGTGAGTGGTAACATCTTTGTGTTTGCAGCCTATGGGCTTAATTTGCAGAGAAGATATCCTGACCTTCAGGTGGACATGCCATTTGACCCAAAAAGTCTCCGAAAACCCACAGTACTAACTTTTATTCAAGATACTCTCCCAGCTTGTGGCTGGGAATATTGGATTCTTCAAAGAATTCCTGTAATCAGTGAGTGACAGGGGCACTGTTCCTTCATGACCTTAGGTCCCCATTGACTGTGAAAGATAACATTAACATCCCACTGTACCAAAATTATATTCATCCTTAATTCTTTCCAGAGAGCAATTGTCAACTTCTATGGACTCTCCAGTAGCTCACCACTTTCACTGCTGGCAATTAATTCAAAAGTATCAAGAGTTTTTTAGGAGCTGTTAAGGACTATTATCTCTTTTTTCTACTAGGAAAAGGCCTCCAGAGAAAATTCTATGATACTTTCTACTTTTTGACAGTAATTGAGATTTCCATATTAAAAATTATGAATTGTTGCCACTATCAGTAGCCCAAGACTGTAAATCAACACAAAAGCAGAGAAGAGGCTGGGATAACACAGACATTTCAGCCTGCAGGGTCTCTGAAGGATTGTCTTCAAAGTGAAAAATTATGTCTGGAGTTACAGATGGCTGAACTGCTGAGGATGGGCAGCAAAACCCTCATCAATATCTGATGGTTTCTCAGTCCCACTCCACACCCAGCACGTTCCTCCCCCTCCTTCCAGTCACATGAGGTCCCCAGGTCTGGAGTCAGGTGAGGCCCTGGGACACAACCCATGCTGCACGTTGGAACCCTGGAGGCTGAAAATTTCAGGTTTTCTGAGCTGTGGGGTGCTGACCCTCAAGCCAGCACCACCTTTGACTTGAGCCCTTGGAAAAGGCTCCTGAGATGGAATGATAGCACAGAGGCTGGTATTATTATCACAGGATTTCTAGGTTGGAAGAGACCTTCAAGATCATCGAGTCCAACCATGCTCTTACACCTCAACTAGATCATGGCACCAAGTGCCACATCCAGTCTTTTTTTAAACACATCCAGGGATGGTGACTCCACCACCTCCCTGGGCAGACCATTCCAGTGTGAGATCTCACAGGGTGAAAACTTCGATTTGGGATTTTGGTATATAATGATATATGTAGAGCAAAATGGAGAATTTGGGGCATTGGTCAGTTGGCTTTTTGCACCTTCTTCTTCTTGGATTTGGGTGATTTCTTTAATTGGTTGAAAAAGTCCACTGTGCAGACTAAGGGTGATGGGTCATTGGGTTAAAAGTATAAATAATATAGGTTTCATCTTGTTATTGGATAAGTAGCACTTAAAAGACCTTGGAAAGAGTTAGAGAGCAGACAATTTTCTACCTTGCTAGTTAGAGCTCATGCCTCACGAGTCTGTAAATAGATAAGAAATAATAAACACCCAATTAAGAACTCAAAAACTACATTTCCAGTGTATTATTCATCCTGACCTTGGAGAAGAACTAAGCAGCCAGGACTGCAACAGCTGCACTGGAATTTCCCTGCCAGACAGGGCAAATCCTTACACTTGACTCAGAGGCCGTGTCAGCATGGATGGCAAAGCCAGGATGGTGTCAGTGCTGGGTTTTCAGAGCTCACAGGTCACAGACACCCCTGTCCAACACTTCTGCCTCCTGCACACACCTCCACAAGTGGCACAGAGCCCTCCATAGGGACTCTGCTGGGATACTGTGCAGAATTAGCCAGTGACAGGTTTCCTCTCCTATAATTGTCTTCCCTCCTCATAATGGAGAGAAGAAGATATTGTGCCTCTGGATAATAATTGTCATCGTGTTCCCATTCCTTCTCACACACGGAGAATGAATATTATTGCAGAATTCTGTCGTGAAAATGTATCAGTTCCTCCTTTGGATGCCATTGGCAAAAAAATTAAAAAGAGAGAGAAAGAGGTTATTGAAGGACAAGGAAAGGCAGGCAATTGCAAATAAAATCTACTCTATGGTCTTGAAGATCCCAGAGGAGACAGAAAACCAGGCTCTGTATACCTTAGCTCATAAATTACCACATGCCAGTCCCATCCACGTGAGCAAAGAGAAATTTTAAAAGACTAAGTTTTTAGCCATGTCACCATCCTCCCAGTCTTCTCAAAGCACAGCTCAGAGGAGCTGCACCTCATCTGGAAAATAACCACAATTCCCAGCCCCTTACCATAGATGATTGTGAAGGCACAATTCCCTAGCTTTTATTTGCAGATGCATTTTTAAATCTTTCTTGAAACACTGGACCCATAAATAAACTGTTCAAATACTATTTGCAGCTAAATCTTTATGTTGCATTACAGGTCCTCTGATAAAGAACAATGTAAGTTTGTGTGCTTACTATACTTTAAGAGGGCACAAAATATATATAAATCCATGTAATTATCAGCTGCCTCTTCTTCAGCCTTTGAAATGGAGAAATCAGCAGCATGAATGCAGCACAATAAGAGTCATAAGAAGTTATGGTAAGAATGATCTTTCTGTTTTTTCGTGTTTGTCTTGGTTTGAAAGACAGGTGTCTGCCAGGGCAAAGCAGAATGTAAACCTACTCCCTCTAAATTATTATAATTTTGAAATTAAGGGGCTTTCAGGCAAAGATATAGGGATATCAGCTCTTTACTAGGAATATTACAAAATACAAAGGTAGTAGCACAAGGAAAAAAACAAGTAAACAACAACAAAATAATCCTAGAAACACTGACAGAGTCAGAATATAACCTGACACGCTGTTGGCCAGGGTGTTGGAAGCAGTCCAAGATAAGTCCTCCTGGAGTGACAGATGTGGCTCTGTTGGAGTCAAGATGATCCTGTAGAAGGGTCCAGTGGTGAGATGGGTCTCAGTCTTCCTCTGAGAGGCCAGTGGAAAAACCAGCTGCTTGATCTTCTGATGTTCCAGGCTTTATCCAGGCAGGAATGCCTGGCTCCTCCCGCTGGGTGGAGCATCTCACAATGGGATGATTTAATTTTACCAGTCATGCAGTGAGCCTTAATGGCCCATTCACAGATGATATCCCCTGGAGGGAGGATGGGCAGTGGAAGAGATAAGGGAACAGTGCCCCACCTGGTTTCAACAGCTGGGCCATTAACAGAAGGCACCCACCCCCTCCCCCTGGAGTTATGAGGGATGGGATATACAAGAGATAGAGAAAAACATCTCCACAACCGGTTTCAACAGATAAAAATAGAATACACATTTTTGGTTACATATTGCAACCCAAGACAATGTTCAAAAACATTGTTTTGCTTTTGGTCAAAACTAGTTATATATCAAATTTTTGTATTAATAAATTTAAAGGTGCACTACATCTACCATAAAATATCCATTAGTTTGAAGTAAACATGGGAACATTTAGGAAATTAGGCATTGAATCACTGGTAATTCAACTGGCCAAAAATTTTCGGCGAAATATTTCCTGACACGGAATGTCAAGAGATTAAATTACAAAACCTTTTGAGAAAAACTCTTGGTTTAAATGATTCAGGTTTGAAATGAAAAAAAAAAAAAAAAAAAAAAAAAAAAGTTACAGGTCATACTGACTTCACCTTAAAATGTAATTGAAGTAGGTGGAAAATATCAAATTGGTAAGACTTGGAACAAAATTGTCTTGTTGGTCTTACCATCTGAAAGAAGAAACAGTAAGAAGTTAAGTTACAAGCAGTTTTGACTTTTCCATTTTTCTATCATGATTCAATATGAGAATTCTCTGTGGTTCCAGAGGAAAAACAAAAATCTAGGTACCTAGGCAGCCTATAAAGTTTTGTGACTATTGGACATAAACAGATTTTGATGAGAGGTTGCAAAGCAGACTGAAGAAACTGATGAAGCACAGAAGGTTATTGATGAAGAGATAATGAAATCCTGGTCCCAAAAAATTGATTTTAAATGGGAATTTAATGGCACTGGATGGAGTACACCCAAATGCTAACTTTAGCCTAAGGAGATAGATTAGTCTTCCTGTATTTCCTCTTCAGCTGGTTGAGAACAGCAAAATCCTACATTCAATCACCCTCTGCAAGAGCTTAGCTGGAGCCTTCCTCTGTCCATTAACTCTAACGAGTCTGGGAAGGCTGCCCTCCATCAGCACCCACGGGGCCACTCACACAGGAACTTGTGCCTGCTGAGAGCAGGTCAGGCCTTCACTCACAGCTAGAAATAAAAATCCCTCACAGAATTAAGCCTGGGATTCCTGCAGATATCAGTTCTTTCACAGCCAGCCTGCCAGCATGCTGCCCCTATCTTTTTGCTTGAGCAGAGAAAGATGACTGTCTCTGGGAATATATGTTTTGTTGTGCTTGTGGGCCCAAATATGCCTTTTGCACAGATAGCTGACCTGGCACAATAAGCAGAAAGGACTGATGGCTGCAGCTGCTGCAGGAATTCACTCTTGGTGACAGGAGTACCTCGAAGGGGTTGCTGCTCTGGCCCCTCACATCTCTTTAATCATTTGATTAAAGTGTGTTTATTCAGATCTGCCTGCACACCATGTGTCTTACTAACCCAAAAGTGGAGGGATGTGGATGCCTGGGGATAAAACCCCTTGTGTTCCACAGAAGAAGACTTTGAAGGTGTTTCCAACCTGAACATAATTTCCTTCAACCATACACTTCCTCCTAACTGGAGGGAAGTTGTTAAGCTTTGTCTCTGCTATCCTTTCTTAAGTAAACTCCTAACACCACTGAGCACTCCCTGCACTGAAGAAGCTGCGTGGTTATCAACATGACAATTCACATCTGGTGACAAAAATTAATAAATAACTTGTCTGTCACGGAGTGCAGGCAGGAAGACAAGAGTTAAGTGTTTTTAAGTCACAATGTGTCAAGCACAGGTGCTGTCCAAGTTCTGTGACAAAGAGACACAGACTTAAGTGCACTTGTGCCCTCTCCTGCCCACAGTGAGATCTAGGACATGATCACCTGTCCCAATATGATGCCCTGCAACCTTCAAACCTTTATGACATTTTTCAAGCCATTTCCACGCTCCTTGGGAAAGCCCACTCCAACTTGGATAAGTATGGAATTAAAGAATGAGCGTAATCCCAAAAATGTGTATACAGAAATGTTTTGTATTGCTCCCTGGAATGTTCAATTTTCAAACCAAATTGAAGAAGACAATCTTTCCTAAAGTGGAGTTTCCATCTGAAGAATAGGGTAACATATTTTCCCCTTCAGCAAATGTATAACCCAAGACAACAAAGCATCAGGAAGAAAGATCTGTGGCAGGACTGATTCTGTGTGCATGAAAAGAAATTTCTCTGATAGTCCTGGATAAACAGGGAAAAAACACTGAGATTTCAGGCAAAGTCCGTGAAGACCCCCAAAAACACCCATATGAAAGCCAAGACACCTCAGCTTTTGGCCATACTCCTTCCAGATGATTTAAATTCCTGCAAATAAGCACAGTGTCACTTACATGTTGAAAAAAGGCAAACTTTGGCCTTTTATTTTAAGGAAATGTAGTGGGGCAGAGCTGGTCCATGGTGCTGCAGGAAAGGTGCAAAGGTGCAAGCTCAGTGTGTGAGTCAGTGGGTATCAGCCCTGATTTTAACAGAGCTGGACCACCTCAGATGGAAAGGCAGTCAGACCAAATGGAGGAGCACCTGGGGAGGTCCTGCAAGGCTTAGAAAGCCTCAGGGCTTGTTCCCTGGTGTCCCCAGCATGGCTGGATGTCATGGGCAGTGATCTGACCCACAAGGTCCCGTTCCCGTGGGGCACGTGGCCAAGCCACTCCAGCAACACCAGAGGAAGATATCTCAGGGACAAGCAGGAAATCACTGGCCAGCACTTCCCATTCCTACCCCTGAAAGGCAATTCCTAATCTGTTCCTTGAAATGCAGATGTTAATACCTTTAGAAGACACGAGTGCTAGCTATTGTAAGTCTGAAGAGCCTCCTTACCAGGCAGAAATCCCGAGTGCTCGACCTTCCCAGTGCCTCGCAGCAGAGAGTTCTGTGGTTTAATTATCTCCTGTGTGAAAAGAGATTTATTTGATCAGTCTGGAAATTGCTGCATTTCAATTTACTTGAATTTTTTCAGCCACTGCTCTTACACTAAACGACACTTCATATGTCTTTATCATACTCTCCTTCATTTGTTTCTTTTCTAAGATGAATAGACCCAACATTACCTTTTTCAAAAGAAACATTTTCCCAAATAGTGCCCCAAATAATTTTCTTTTCTCCTCTATGAATATCTTCTAGTTTTCTTTTAAGATAGAGCAGCTATTACTGCACATACATTTGAAGTAAGGCTTCATATGATTTTCTTACCATTCTCTTTCTATTCCTCATCCATTATGTAACATTTTCTTTGTTTTTCTGGGCTTCAGTGGCATACTGAGCATGTGGGATGCAAGCTCCAATCTCTAATCATCCATCCTGATTTAAAACCCTGTAAATTCTGTGGAAAGTTGAAAACTAAAGAAAAAGAAAAAAAATAAAGATAAAAGTATCTATGTTGTCACAGCATTACAGTGCTCCCTTGTGATACTAATAATTGGACCAAATCTTTTAGCAATTCCCAGGTGAACTTCGCCATTCTGGGTAATTTATTTCCGTAGCCCATCACTGTTGAGGTGTGTAAAACCTTTCCAGGTGTGGAATAGGCTAAAGGGAAGACATATGGGACAAAGGAAGGCTATTTATTGCAAGAAATGCCTTACAAAGAGATGGTGGTTTCCCATCATAGTTAAGTTCAGGCTTTGATGATGTGCCTCTGCAGGCACTCAGGGACAAAACTGGAACTGGCACCAGCCACCAGCAGGTACCAGTGTACATGCACCACCTTTGGAAGGCAGGACACCAGAGGCTGTGGTCACTTTTGGCTTTCCCTTGCAGTCCCTGGCTGAGATCAGACACCACAAGCCCCACCTGCTCTTGCAGCATGAGATACCATGAGGACCAACAGGTGTCCTCACTTTTCTGGTGCAGCCACAGGGTTTGCCTGTGCCTCTCTTAAGGAATCCTCTGAGATGTTATTTTGTTCCAGAGTTTAGGAACAATATTACAGACTACATGATAGTCCTGTGCATGTTGCACTGAGAAAGTGGCATTTCCAACCCTTCCTCACTGAAGCTACAGCCTTTCTGAGGAACTTGCTGTGCAGAGGAAAGACATTGGGATTAGGGACCCCAGACTTGACATCTGAATATTTGTGTCGTGTAACCTGAGGGTGACTATGTCCTGTGTGGGATTTTCCCCCATCCCCTTCTCCATCTCATCATTCCCCATGTAGGGTCCTTTCAGGAGGGATGGCAGAGCATTTTACCTACCATGAATCAGTTCTGTGACATCTTCACAGGGGCTTTTGAAAAGGGGTGCAGGACACCAGGTCAGCAATTCTCCAGGTCTGGTATGAAGTTCTGGACCCACCTGTGCTATGGTTTAAGTGCACCCTTGTGGATCTCCTGAATGCAGCTCAGAATCATGTTCTCCACACTTCCACTGCTTCACTACTCAGGTATATCAGCCAAAAGCAGCTGTGGTGTTCTGCCTGCAGGGAAACTTTCTGTGCAACCCTAAACCCATCCTGGAGGTTGTCTTTGCACAGCACTGTGGACCTGCCAGTGTTACAGGACCAGATGAATCCAGGTATTCCCATTTCCAGAAGCATAAATTTACACTAAAAACTGAATAAAAATTCCAGATCCTGGAATAGTAGTTTAATTTTCCAGCCCATTCCTGCTCACTGTCTGAGCAGAATTCAGGATCCTCCCATAACCTGTTTATACTTCCCTGCTGTGCAAGGTTTTTGCTTCTGTTTTTGTTGCAGCCTGTTTGGGAGGGTATCCACAAAGCTGCATCCCTCTGGCTGCCAGGTGCTCATCTGCACAATGCTCAGCCTCAGGATAGTTTCCTGCTGCCCTCTTTGGCTCACAAGCAGTTCTTTGTTATGATCCATGACTGAATCATGGAATCATTTAGGCTGGAAAAGACCCTTAAGATTTGGGTGCAGCAAAGATGGGCACTGTTGCTTGTTTAAATAGCCTGACATGGGGTTTGGTTTCTTCCCAGCCCCTCACAGCCTTTGTCATTTACCTTAGCACACCCCCACATTTTATCAGCCAAGTTGAACTACTTAGGCATAAAGTGCCACCTATCTGATGGTTTTCAGTGCAGAATTGTCCCTGGGAGCACGTCCTCTTGGCCTTTCATGTTGTAAAACAATTGTGTGCAATGATATGAGGCCACAAAGAGTCGTGATTGATAACTGGTTGTTAGTCTGAGTTTTCCCAGCTAATTTAGCTCCTCCAGCAATGTGAAGAAAAATGCTTTGAAGGAATGTACTCCAAACAGCCAGTGTCCCCTGTTGGCTTTCTTTAGTGCTGGAGAGACATTTATTACCCATTCCTAGAACAAAATATGGTGTTAAATATAAAAGCAGCGGTTCAAATGGTCATAAAATGTATTGGGGCATACTATGGATTTAATTGATTCCAAAGCTTAGATTTAGGAAAAATTTATAGTCAGGGACTTTATTTTTTCAAAAGCTTGGCTTAGTTATTTAATATTGATTTTAGGATTATGATAAAATACATTTCTATTGATTTCTCTGAGGAAAAATTCATCACTGCAAGAATGTCTGGTTCTATCTACTGGGTGGATGAAGATGTGCACAGATCTTTCTGGCTCAGGTCTTTGCACACTGCAGTTGAGTTGTGGGGGTGAAGCAGAGTCACAGGCTCCACGTCTCAAGACAAAGCAAAATAACCCATAAAAAAAAAACAAAACAAAACAAACAAACAAAAAAACCAGAGACCATTCTGGTGTGCTGTGAATCTCATTAATAGAATGTGGTCGATTGGTCTCCCTTCTAGCAAAACAGAGTTATAATATTGGCATATCTTTGCTTCAGTCAAGTTGCCAATCTGTTTAGCAATTCTACCTTAAAATATATTCTGTCACAAAGTTAAAAATAGTTTTATAAAAGAGGTGTCACTTAATTGCATTCCTCTTGGGCTAGACTGTAGCCAACACTTTGAATTGTTACTTAATATAAATTGGGACAGTGAGTTTCTTCATTTCCATTTTTCATAATACATTTCACAGAATGTCAATTTGATCTTGATTCATGGTAGGTAACAACCAATTATGGCAATAATTCTGATTTAATCAACAGACCGGCAAATGCCACTCAACCTGAGTAAAAAAAATACTTTTTATTTCTGGACAAAAATGCATGTAAAGTGGGTTAAACAGGGAATACAATTCAGCAGTGGCAGGCTAAGCTAAGATAGGAAGATACTCTGACTTTCAAAGCAAAATATATTGATGCAAAGTCAAGATGAATTAAAAAAGCTGAAATATTCAAAGGATGGAAATGCCCAGATTATGCATTCTAGCAGCTTCATCCCTACTCTGCATTATATTAAATGGGCATACAGGAAAAGGTAAACTATGAAGTCATGCAGGTCTTAAGCATATTGTGACAGTATTTTCTATCTAGTAGGACTTTTTTTGTCCATTCATTCCTTAAGGAAAAGATTTTGCTAGAATTCACTATGAACCAAGCCAAACTAGCTGATTTATGTGCGTCTAGAGCTGCTTTTCTTCACCAGGGGACAAAATAAGTAGAATCACCCATGTTTCTACTTCTAGATGTCTTTACAGAGGGACTGAGTGGTCACTTCTCACATTAAATTCACCTGTTGCCTTTGAGGATTGCAGCCACAGCATTATTTTCTACAGTATTTGTAAGCTGGGAAATAAAATCAAGGTATCACCTTGTGACATGCTGGCTTGGGTATATGTTTACCACAGCACTTTTCTGCATGTAATATATTAGGCCTGCTCACGTAAAACAGCATTCCCTGTGGTAGGGGAGTTAATGAAACTGTTTCATTAACTTATGAAGTACGAGCTGGGGTTTTGGGGATTTTGTTTCCCCGCCTTACAGGACATCTGTGGCTGTCTGACAGCAAGAGTGGGTGTTTGTGCAGTACCAGAGCACTGATCACTGGCACTGGCAGGTCCTCCAAAGGTTTATGTTCAGAATTACCTCCTGTGCAGCGCTTTGAAGCAAATATCACTGCTACTTATATGGATTTCAAATGTCATAGAAATCTAGTCTATGACTCTTTAAGATCTGAAGGTTAAACTTTATGCCAATGTCTAGAAATCTTGATAGCAGCAGCAGCACGAGCGTGAGCAGAATGAGTTAAGGCCATCAGGGACTCCTGAGCAAATCCTGGAGGAAGGGAGGCACCAAGGGCACTCAGCACTTGGACAAGAAAGGGCTTATAGAAGCAGCGTTCTGCCACAGCCCTCTTTCACCTAAAAGGCTCATTGGTAATCAATAGACAATGCTACCCACAGAATTGAGGAAATTGTAAAGCTCTCACAGAGAAGCCAGAGAAGATGGCTCCTACCAGAGAAGCCTCATCTCAAGCCTGTTGTTGCTGTTGTTCAGGAGGGAGCCCCACCAACCTTCCCAAGCTCTGGCTGACGCTGCAAACGACTTGAGGACTCGACAGCGTTGACTGCTGGGAGAAAACATCACTCTGTTAAAGCCTGTCCAAGCAAACCCAGAAAATATCAACCAATTTACAAGTAGCTAATATCAGCATATCCTCCAAAATCCAATTAGTGGCTGTAACCTTGAGTTTTATCCTTGTCCAAAAATACATCTTGCTCCTTTTCACGCTGGGTTTGCACTCTACCCCCTCCCCAACACACATGCTTCAGTGGCTGACTTTTCCCATCCATGCCAAATTGAAGGCTCTTCTCTGTGAGGTAATTTTGTCTGAATTGCCTGTGCACCCACCCATCCCATCCCAATTTTAATCCAAGGCATCTTGTTTTCAAATTAGTTGCTATCTTAAACAGCTTACTGCCTTCAATCTGTTCATTTGAGGATTTAGTTTACCTCCCTGGCAATCTCCCATTTTACCTCATTTCTTCCTCAGGCTGCAGAGGCCAGCAGAGGCTAATCCCTCCTCATAACCCAAAGTCCAAACCTCCACAGTATTTAAGATTTTCCTCCATGACACCTTTTCAATTTCAAACCTCTAAGCAGTTTTACCAGTGCCCAGAATAGCACGTAATATTTATATTTTTCAAGTTTCAGTACAGAAAAATAATCTTTACTTATTTATGGTGCATAATACCCCTTTTATAGAAGTTTGGGGTGCTTCCTCCACTTCTGTGGCTCTGTGACTCCTGTAAAAGCATACACAGGTACCATTTTGTCACTTGTTTCAGCAGACCTTCTCCTTGCCATTGCATCAGGAAAAAAATCCAATTCTCTGAATACTCCGTCCCCCAATCTCGTCTTCCTCGTGTTTTTCACTTTTTATGTACAAATGTCTACAGTTCCTTCCAGGATACCAATCCCTGCTTTGTCCTTTCCAAGCCCCAGAGACAATAAGTGCTGATTGCAAGTAAGATATCTACATGAAATGAGTCATGTGGTCTACTCATTTAGTCCTTTTCTCCTCTTAGGTGAAAAATCAAAGTCCTCTCACATATAATTCACAATGGGTGAAATTCACAGCTGAGCAGGCTACCCAAAGGCTGTGCAATGCAGAATTGCCTTTAAAGCACTGGTTTGAAGGTTTCTGAGAGCTCAGGGAAGTGAAATGTCACCATGTCAGCCCTTCAGCTCAGGGATGAAATTTCAGTCTGTGAATTTCAAAGTTTGATTTTTATTCATGTGCTGGTTGTTCAAAAGAGCTTGAAACATGGGTCATACCTATGCATTTCATGGGTTTATTGCCTTATCAGTAGCAAAAATATGCAAAGATACCATTCTGCAGGGCTTGTTTCCTCAAAGGACTCAATTACTGATTTACTCATAGATGGTTAGCAGAGATAGTGGTTTAAGTTGTAAATGCTGCATTTTTCTTCAGGAGCAGTGGACACAGGTCACTGTCTTATTCCTCTTTCCTGATGGGATGAATTCCAAATCTACTGAGGCTTTTAAAGCTGAATCCTTCTAGAAAGACATGCATTGCAGAAAGGTAAAGGTTCTTGACATTATTCTCATTCCTGAAGTTTTTCAAGCAATTCACTTCTGTGGAATTCTGAGAAGTGACTTGAAAGGGCATCGACTGAAAACCAGAGCTTTGATTCACATAAATGTGTGTGGATGGATTTCCACCAGCTTTTAGCTCAATCCCATATTTTGCATGAACAAATAGAAGGTCCTCTGCGCAGATGTAGTTCCAGGGATGTTAATGCTTTGCACATTTTTCTTCCCATACCCTCCATGAGTGTTTTATTGTTAAGATTACAACCACATGAACATTTCAGGAACCATAGCCAAGCTCCCAAATTTCTCTTTCAGACAACTAAATTCATGTTTTAGGAGCAGGACTGAAAGGAAAAGGTCCCAACAGTGTAAGTCAGGGTTGGGACTGAGCACACGGGACAGCAGTGACAGCAGCCAGCCCTGAAGCTGACTGTCACAGGCCCCGAGGGGAAGGAGGGAGGTCAAGGGAGATCAGCAGCCTAAGGATTTCCTTATTTTCTCCATGTAAATGTGTGGGGAGTAGGCATTGTTCCTCAGGACAACATAGCGGGATAAAATCTAAATGGGAACAACTTCAGAGCTTTCCTGCTCCCAACTCCCTTATCAGTGTTTGCTAACACCTCACATCCATAAAACTGAGCTGTAAGGAGCACTGCACAGTTTACATCATTATTATCTGTTAAGACAGCTTTCATAAATCAAGATGGGCTTTAAAATTGCCCACATCCTTTTAAAATTTTGCAAGGCGTTCCACAGAGAACAACAGTAAATATTTTTTTTGTCCAGCATACCCAAAGAAGGATTTTTGCATTGGGCTGTGGGTGGGGGGTTTTCCCTCAGCCTTTTTCCCCCCTCTTCAGGTCAAGAGCTGCTCCCAGATTGCAATTTTGCAAGGAGCTCTCCTTTTTCATGAGCCTGAGCTGGTTAATTGGCATGGAGCAGGTCTGCCCCTGCCTGTGAGACTCAGCTGTCCTCACAGGATTTGTGCTGATCCCCCTGGCACATGCTGGGCTCTGGATTCCACCTCCCCTGAGGCTCTGAGGCAGAGTTGTCTCAACCTGGCTCATGCCATGGGTGCTTGGCCACATTTCTTGGGCAGGGCAAATGCTGGAGTCTGAGATAATCTTTGCTTTTATTGCCCCACACTTCCCAACCCCAACGTGAATAACAAACTCATACAATGAATCTTTCAAACAAATTTTATTTGACTTCCTGGCAGCAGCAAATTTGTGTTTATGGAATAAGGTGCATCTTTGGCTTTAGCACACACTGTGAAGCAAAGTTATCCCCCCTCTTAGCTTGTGACAGGTGAGTTGGTAACTCCTCCACCCATTGCTCCACCAGCCAGGTAGATGCTCTGTACTGGAGTTAACTCTGCCTCTGGTTATTCACTTCAGTGCCTTCTCCCTTTTCCCACTGGCTGTCTTAAACCTTGCTGCAGCAGGAGAGTACCAAGCACCATCCAGTACAATGGAAATAGTTTACATGTGCTACATCCCTTTGTCCTTACTATCAAACTCACTGTTTCCTTCAGGAAAAAAGAACCAAATATGCCTGTGTTGCAATGGGAGGCATTTGGCAGGGCAACCAGAGTTCAGCAAATTGAACCCTGCAACAACGTGGATTGTTAATGCCTGGGAAACTCAGTTTGGAAATTTGTTTTCAGTCAAAACCTCACACTGCCTTGATGAAAGCTTGTTCTGCAGGTCCCATCAGGTATTGCCAAGCAGCAGACTCTGGGGCCATGCTGTGGGATCATTTCCTGGGATGCATCAGGTCCTTGTCAGTAGCTGCAGGTAAAGCTTTCGAGTAAAATCACTCATATAAAGCTAGAACTTCATCAAAATTTCTTGTAAAATCAACAAAGATTGATTTTAGACTTCAATTGGTGTTGGGTCAATTTATCTCTATTCTTAGTGTTTACTTCATAGCAATATCATATTTTAAAAGAAGTTGATGTGCTTTTCTGAGGTTAAATATGTATTATTTTTTGCAACATTGCAACATTTTGGAGGGTTTGATACACACTGCTTTTAGACACTGTTGGGAATGGCCAGAAGAATACTGAAAATATTTGTTTGTTTGCAGTATTGATTTTGGCAATAAACAAGTCAGTAAAAGCTGATGAAGGAATTAATATATGTTATGTATGAGTTATAGACACTTCCAACATTTTTCTTTCTAACTCACACCTCAATAACATTACAGAAAATGTATTGTGTCAGTTTCATTAGTCTTTGCCTTCTCCTTCCAGAAATATGATGGAGGTATTGATTTTAACAAATTAAAATATAATCCAAATCTCTGGCTCTGTGAATTTATCTTTTTTTTTTTTTTGTAGAGTGCACTAGTTTTCTAACTACCATCAATTTTGTCCCCTGACCTGCACTTCAAACACAAGTATATATAAAGGATCTATTGGTTTCTCATCTAAGTGGTTGTTTAGAGACATGTTACTGTCTCTGGAGTCTGTAGTTTGGCTAACTCTGATTAGGCAGGCTGGGCCTCAGCTCCATAAGTCTGATGCCTGCTGCTAAAAGGGAGTCGCTCATTTGCTGGCAGTAAATAATGAAATAAAACAAACACAATCTGTAATAAAATCAAATGTGAGCACGATGAGTCCACAATTCAATTTGGATTTAATATAGCTGCTTAATCCTGTTAAGGGGTGCCCTCATGAGAAAGATGTTTTAGCAGCCCAGAGCAGGACTCAGGCTGTGAGGGGAGGCTGTTAAAAATGAGTCTGTGCTGCCAGAGGGGAGGGGGGGTCAGTAAGGGCTGGGAGGGGTCAATCAGCTTTTGCACCACAGAACTCAGTCTGAGGGACAGAGTGGAGGTTGCTGAAGTGAGGTCATGGAGAGTGTAGAAATTCCCAGTGTAGGAGAATGCTTTATGTTTCCTCTCAATTCTGAGAGTTTTCTGAGAGATCCAAGGTGCCAGGAGAAGTATTGCACCTCTCTGGATACAATTGACATTTTTTGCGTTGTTGCTGTGATGAAAGTGTCTCACAAGAAGCCAGACTCATCATTACATGAAGCAAAGGAAGCTTCACCTGTGGTAGAAACAAGAAGAGAGAAACACTAGAAATGAATTGTCACTGTACAGAAGCAGAAGCAGTCAATTTTTTGTGGAGCCATTGCTTCATCTGGGAATAATTAAGTCTTGCAAGAGGCAGCAAGAAACCTATGCAGTTATATAACAAATTCTGTTTTTCAACATACAGTCCTTAAACTTAAGTTACATTTTTCCTGCAGGAAATGCACTTTTTTTTTTTTTTTTTTTTACAGGCATACAACATCTTCCACCAGAATTCACTGTGGGGAACAGGTGGTGTCTTATCACTCCAGGAAGATAAGGATGTACTGTGCCCATAAAACAGACTATGGAGCTAGCTTGGAGGAAATTATCTGGGTTATTAGCATCAGGATGTGGAAAAACACACATCTCTACTTCAGAGGCTGGCACTGCAGAAAAATCTAGGTCACTAAAACCAGCCCCTTGCTGTATTGTACCTCAGTTATCCCACAAAGCCACTGTGTCCTCCTGCCTCTCTTCAGATTAACTCCTCATACAACAGACATCAGCCCAGAAATATTTGCCACCAAGTTCTGGAAATGCAGGTTTCTTTGTGCTCTTCAACACTTGATGTATTCCCCACTTCCCCTGCTTTGAAAGAACCTCTCCTGAATCACCCAGCTAGCCACATTCTTGAAAGTTTTACTAAACTTTATTTGCAGTAAAAGCACTGCCAGAACAGTCCTTGTCCAGCTTATTTGTATCCAATTTGCTGGGACAGTGGTTTCCAACACCTAATATTTTTTTTACTGAACCCTAAAACATCCCCCAGACGTGTCCAGGTTCCTCCATCGTGTTCACAAATCCATCAACAATGTGCTGTGTTTCACTTCTTTCCTGCATTCCTCTCGAAAGTAGTCTTCATGTGCACAGAGCTTCTGTGGATCACGCACTGGAAACCACTGAACTCCACTGGTTTCTAAATCTAAACGTCCTTGATGGGACAGTGCTCAAATGCTGTGCTTGTAAGGTGAAGTTGTGAGGTACAAGTTCACTCCCTGCTCCTTAGTGTCCAAAATGGGGAAGCTGTCTCCTCTCCACGTGAGTATTCATGAGCAGAGCCTTGGTTAATGCCCAGGTTTGGCCCCGTGCACACATCCTCTGAACTGACTCAGCTGGCTTGTGGTTGGTGTCCTAAGTGTTCCAAACACAATTCTTGAATATGGTGCAACAGCAATCATGATTAAACAGATCTTTTTGCTCAGTGGGGCTGCTGCTTTGAGCAGATTTCCTGGCTGTGGATGGGTTCCTGCCTTGGATGCTCTCGCTGGGGACTTCCAGAGGTCCTTGACTTCTTAGACACTCAAATTAGATGCCTGTGGGAATACTTCTGCACTGCATGTCAGGCAAACTCTCCACCTAAGGCCACCCCTGCATTTGCACCACCCTTAGTTTTCCCCCAAATAAAATACCTTTATTTTGATTTTGGGGGTGATGGTGACATACATCTAGAGTGGAAGATGACAAAACTGGTCCTCAGAATCAAGGGTAAGTTACCAGGGAAGTCACACAGTTACAACAGGTTTTTTCTGTTATGCATGGAGCAATCTGAAGGGGAAGCCATTGAGGGAGCATTAACATCATATCTCAATAAGCCACTTCTGGAAACCCATTTTTCAGAGCAAATTCACTTGTCAAAGCCTCTTCATTTTAAGCTCTGTGTTGGTGAGGAGGTGTAGATGGAAGGAGCTGCATCCTTCAGCCTGGAGAGGTCATGGTAGAGCTGCATTTTGGGACTTTGAGTACTCAGGTGGCCTGATCCTCACCCAAGCTAAGAGCTCAGCAGAATTACAACTTGACCTTATCATTGCATTGAGGCATTTAGATGGCACCACAAATATACATACTGCTCCAGAGAATACAGATAGACATATTCTCTGCCCTAAAGACCTCAGAATCTGAATAATGAAGTTAAATTACAACCAGCACTTAATCTATTGAATATCTCCCATTGCAAGGCAGACCCTCAGCTACTTTAATAACAGGGTTGTATCACCTAATCTCATGCACTGAATATTTAGTGTTGAATAAAAGAATTGCAGGTATTGAGTGCTTAATATTATCTCCTATCCATATCACATATATACTGAAATAATTTCTACATGGACCACTGGATTAAGAAACATATTTACTGTCAGACATCCAAGTACAGCTTTCATGTTTGTTATTGTGGGTGAAGTACAAATACTGGGAAATACTCTCAAACCATTGGTGCTCTAACCAAAAGAAGATGTTTATGGTTTTAATGATGCCAGAAAAGAGGGAACAGCTGCTTCCTGACTCTTCTGTCTTGCTATCCAAGGGAACAAAACACAGTTCACCTCTTCTAACCAGCAGGTCAGAGATTCTGTCCCAGCCCCTGGTGTCATGTCCCCTTACAGAAAACACCAAACACCTACAAAGAGTGTTTTCCTCTGGGGTGCAAAAGTCAGTTCTGATACCAGCTCAGATGTTGCCTTTAAAAAAAAAGTATTTCTTTAGGAAAGAAAATAATGCTGTTTCTGAATGATTCCAGATTGCTGGAATTACTGACTGTGTTCCTGTGTGCATCCATTAAAAGTACAATTATATCTTTTAAAGAAGGAAATAGTTAGAGTAGAAATGAAAGTGCTATACTTAGCCTGCCTAAAGGAAGGATATCAGACCTGAAGAGGGCATCCTTAAAGGTTGTCATTAATGTAAAAATAAACAAAAGCTGTTGTTCCAGTCTGGACTTGTCATAGAATGCAGCCAACAATTCTCCTGCTGCTGAGTTTTATCTGTTGAATGGAATGTCTTCGTAAAACAAGATACTGAGTAATTCCAGTTTCCTCAATAGTCCCTGATAGTCAAGTGCAAAAATTTCAATATCCTAGTGTTCCCAAAACACACCCCAAAGGACTGGTCTTTTTCACTGCTGTCAAACACTGTTTTCTCGAGAAATGCTAATTTGTGATTGTAGTGTGTGATAAATTTGCTGCTTCTCAGGGGCCCAAGCAGTAGAAAAGCTTAATGGTAAATCAAAGAAAAACAATTAAGCTGGAACTGATGTCAAACTTCTCAAGAGAAGGTTGGGGAAAATAGGTAAAGTAACAGGAGGAATGGAGAAGAAATATGAACCCTGTAACTAAAAACTGAAGTCCTTTTTGCTGATTGGTATCTGTGCCTGAGGAACCTTGCTAGATTTCAGAGATCAGGGATGGTTAAGTTTTGCAGAAATACTCTATCCCTTTTCTCTGAGGCTTGTTAGGATGCATCTCTATGGCACTTTTCCAGCTGTTATGGCACTAAGGAGTTATTCTCCCCTAGCCAGCCATGTAGTATATGAACTACGTAAATGCCCTTCTACATGGTAGCCAGATTTTTGTGGTACCCATATCTAAGATATTCATTTAAATAGACCTTATTCATTCCTATTCAGCCTATTAACCTTGATTGTAGCCCATTTGAAAGCGTTCCTTATTAAATATTGTACAATATTATATATTGTATATAGATTACCCTGGCTTTCCTTTGGGTTCATGGCTGCTGGCAAGCACAGGGTCTCTCTGGGGACCACATATGGCACAAATTTAAAACGTGATCACTTAGGGCTGCTTCTGGTACTCCATATCTCCACTGGCATTTGGGAGAAGGCAGGACACCCAGCTATCCTGTTGCTTGCTCAAGCTCCCCAGTCACACCAGACCATCCTGCATTTGGCAGGAACCTGTCTATTTCTGATTTTAAAACGCCAGAACGTATTCTTCCTTCAGACAGAAGCAGAAATGTAGGTCAAGGCTTCCTTTTATTTCACAAAAGAGAATTATTCCTTTCCAAGCATCCCTATTCCTGACTTAGGCTTGAATTCACCTCACTTCACCCGATGACATTTCTCTGGCTCATACAGGGGATCTGGGGACACCCTGAGCTGAAGGGAGACACCTCTGTCAGATGCACAAAGTTAAGAAGGAGAGGGGAAATCCAAGCCTCTCTGTTTGGAGCTGCCAAGAACAAGCACTGTGCAGTGCAAGTTCCTACACAGCCAGGATCCAGCTCCTCCTGGGTCCCTGTGGCAGCAGCACAAAATGTCACAGAAATATCAGTGATGAACCTGTTGCCTCCACTTCACCTCTGCAGCTTCTACCGTGGAAGACACACAGATCCCTAAAAAGGCCTTTTTGATACCAGCTCCAACTGGCATGACCAAAACAACCAGTCTCTGTTTAAGTGGAAGTGGAGGTGGGAGGAGGAAGAAAGCAGAACAAATGCTCATCCATGTGATTAAGACATTACAGGAGTGTGTAAGGGAGCATCTGAGAGCAGCTTCACTGCTCCATCTCCCTCCAGTCTGAAAGGCAGGGAGGCTTGGTGCACGTGTCACAGAACTGGCCAAATATTTGCAATCCCACCCAGTAAAAAGCTCTAGAGTACAGCTTTTTGCCAATGCTGGAGGCTTGCCAAGCTCTGTGGTATTTAAGCAGTCATGACTTCGTCTTCATCCGCACAGATTAAATATGGATGTGTGTATTAATTATGTAAATGTGAAACTGCAGATCTCAATCAAGCAGAGCCAAGGATACACTATCCTCTGCAAGTGCTGATTGATGCCATAGACAACAAAAAAACCCAGAGACCATTCAGCTCATTGCAATATGTTCTGGAGAGGGGAGGGGAGGAAGAAGGGAAATTTGGAAGTAACCAGTGTTTTGTAATGAGAGTGAAACCATAAATGCCAAAGCCTTCTGCAACACCTAGTAGTCTACTCAGCAAAGCAGAATGCTAACTTAGCAGAAGACAGCTTTAGAAGATGGTGAAAACACATATTTAAAGTGAAATTAACTATATCAGCTTTCTTAAAGACACTCAGTTTGAGTCAAGGGTTGAGGCTGGGCTTTGGCATAACACAGGAGAAGCACCTGATTTTTGTGTTACTTTATGCAGATCATGAACAAATATATGGGAATCAGTGGTACTGTGTTAGTGGAAGCTTGATGTTGTAGGACAGAGGATGGATAAACTTTCTAAGTTTGGCTTTGTGATGGGTAGCACCACAGATTTTGACCTGTTTGTCTGTGTGCTTATTTCTAAGCAAAAGTGTATGATGCAGGCTTTCCAGGAAGGTGAATTGGATTGTGCATGGGAAATTTCCATGTTCCTGTCAAGGCATACAACAAATGCTGTGTTGTTAGAGAAATCTCACCCTGCAGCCAAAAACTTGTACCCACCTGCACTCAGAAGAGCTGAACAGCACTTCCATGTTTCCTGGATGTTCTTCTCTCCCCTGACTTAATTGCAGTCTTCAGTACCTGAAGGAACCTACCAGAAAGTTGGAGAAAGTCTGTTTGCAAAGGCATGGAGCGATAGGAAAGCAGGAATGGTTTTAAACTGAGAGTAGGTTTAGATTAAATATTAGGAAAAAGTTTTTCCTGTGAGGGTGGTGAGGCAGTGGCACAGGTTGTCCAGAGAAGTTGTGGGTGCCCCATCCCTGGAAGAGTGCAAGGCCAGCTTGGATGAGCTTTTCTGGTGGTATGAATGCAAGGGGCATTTTCAGGAGAGATAATTGTAATGCATATTCTGAATAGCTGAGTCAGGCAGGAGAGTCACCTGCAGGTTTGGGATCAGCATCCAGCCCTCTCTCTGCTGCTCTTGTGCTGCTCCTTTCCACCCAAAGGATCCAGGGGTGGAATTTAGGACTGCTCTGTCCCCACTGATGACTGTGGGAGCTGGTAGGGGATGCTCTGGCACAATACATGTGGCTGCACAGTTGCTCTGAGTGCAATGAAGGTGTCAGAAATCCCTGGAATGGCTAAGTAGACTGTTGAAACATAAATGCCTCTGATAATCACAGTTCTTGGACATGCAGAAGGCTGCCTTTGTACACACATTCCCTTTTTCATGTCCACCTTAGCTGCCTTTGAAACTGCCTCTCTGCACACCTCCCCTTTTTCACTTCTGTCATAGTGACTTTATATCCCAGAGCTGAAATTCTATGGATAGTCACAAGCCATTCCAGGAAACAGGTTTTCCTATTGAACTGGCTTCAGGATTGAAAGCCAGCACACACATTTAAAGGTCTTCTCTCCTGAGAACCTGTGAGCTTTCTCAGTTTCAACTTTCAAAAACTTTTCCAGGCCATATGTGAGAGTAGAGCTGGGGAGAGACAGCACTGCCTAGACAGAGAGCACATGGCAGAGGGCTGGATCTAGATTATTTTAAGGTCCCTTCCAACCCAAACCATTCCCTGATTCTATGATTCTTAAGGCTCCCTTTAAGTACACTGTCCACTTACCTGAAAAACCCTACACTGTGAAACTTGATATTTCTGTTCTTGAAATGAACTTTCTGTTGATTTAAATCTATCCTATGTATTACTGAGGTCTCACTTTCTTAACTACCAAAATGTGTCCTCCACACCAGGAGCTCTAACCTTCCTGTGATTTGGTATCACTGTCAGAGCCTGCACTGGCAGCTCTGTCCTGGTTTGGAAAGACAGGGGTCTGCTAGGGAAGGCAGAATGGAGAATGTAAACCCCCTTGGCATGGAGAATGTAAACCCCCTCCCTCTGAATTATTATAATTTTGAAATTAAGGGGCTCTCAGGCAAAGATATGGGAATAGGAATAAGTTCTTTACTAGGAAAATTAAAACAAAAATGTAGTAGTACAAAAACCCAACCAAACAAAAAGAAAACACTGACAGAGTCAGAGCACAACCTGACANGCTCCCACATGTATTTGTTTCTAGAAGGAGAATTTGGGTGTTCAGGTCTTGAGCTGCGTGTTTCAAAACCTTTTCCATGTTACACTTCTGCCTTCATTCTGCTAGGTTCTGTAGTTGTGCACTCAGCAATTCATTCCCTTTCATGTCACCTATTCACTCACATTTTTATAACTGAAAATTGGCTGGTCTCTCATTTGGCTAAAATGGAAATTAAATCCTGAGAAGCAGATAAAACAAAGTGGCATAGAGACTACATGAATTACTATTTAACACCTAAAGCTTTAGTGTGAGCATTTAAAAGTGTTTCTAAATTCTTTTTAAAATAATCTAAACTTGGCAATGAAGTTTAAATTGTACCCTTTCTGGATTTGTTAGACATAGACAACAAATTACATATAAATATATATTCACACATTTTTTAAGTTCACCTCCTGCTCACATGGAACACAAGCTTTAGCCTGACTTTTACTCTGAAGTCTGTAAAACTTTATTCAAAGGTCAACTTAAAAAATCATTAGGAAACCTGATTAAGTGATAACCTTGTAACAATTTGAACAGTATATCTCTTTGACCTCTGCCCAATCTTCTTGCAAACCTTAAAACACCACGTCAGGTTTGAGATGCAAACGTAAATGGAGTGGAGTGACAGTGATGAAGCAGTGTGTGACAGGACTCCTTACCTGTGGACTGCATTACAGATGAGGGGTTCAGCACTCAGTTTCCTCAGGAAAGGACAAGCTTGTTTAGTGTGTTAACCACAAGCACCTGTTTGAGCCTCAGGGCTTTATACGGTGTCATAACTGGTTCCCTAATCATAGTTCAGTTGCAATTCTCTGGACTAAGTGGACTGGGCACCTCTGCCATGTGTCCATGTGTTTGACACAATTAAATTCTGTCCTCTCAATCCCTTTTTTTTTTCTGATGTAGATGTGATATTGTCTGGAAAGGACAGGGAAAACATGGCAGCAAAAGCAATTAGATTGGATGTAATCTTTAACTATTTTTTGATACCAGACTCAACCAAGAGGGTTTTGTTTCTTAAAATTTAAAATTCAGTATTTAAAACTAATTTTCTGTTGTCAGTCTGCAGAGTCCATGTTAGGTCAGTATCTACCTACTCTGCCCCCATATTTTGTTATTTGCTCTCTGGTTTGAATCTGTCACCTATTCCCAAGTGGACAGAATCTCATTAATAAAATCAAGAAAAAATCCCAGAAATCTGTCAGATTAGATCGATTGGGGAGCTTTTTATCAGAGCTGACAAAGAAGCCAGAACACAAGCAGAGAAAGTGAAACTTTCCTCCTCCTGTTTTTTTCATTACAGGTCAAACTGTCTTATGGGAAAAACGCTGGGGAGAAGTTGTGCATCCTGATACCTCAGGTCTCCTTCTGATGAAATGAAACATTTCAGTCTTCTGTGCTTTCAGAGCACAAAACAGCTGAAGATTTTTGTCCTTGAAAATCCTTGCAGAAGCTGGAATGACCTTGAGATCTTTTATCTTTTCTCTGTGTACTTACACATATTACATGTTTGTGTGTAATACAGCTTGAAGCTGTTGTATTTAATATTATGGCATTAGGGACTCAGAGTTGGGTTGGGAAAAAACTCACCCCCACCTCACATGCAGCTGGAATCCACACCACAAAATGAGCTGGAAACATTTACCTGGGAATCCTGGAGCATAAATGAGACATTGTGGGTTTGTCACCATGGAGATGCAATTGCTTCTAAAGCTCTTTGCTTTCACTTATCCATCTATATAATAAGTGTGGGAAAGGTCACAGAGACATAGAATGAGGGAGGGGAAAAAATACAAGGAGTGTGAGGAGTGCTAAATGGTCTGAGAAGAAATAATGTGGATCAAAAATGTTTCCTTTTCCTATAATAAACAGTAAAAAGAGGTAAATGGAGAGCGCCACTCCTATTGTCCCCAAAAATATTTAATCTTTTTTTCCTTAGAGAACTTTAAATAATTAAAAAATTTCTGCTACCAGGCCATAGAAAAGAATGGTAATACAGAGTATAAGGCATCAAAAAACCTACAATATTTTAATAGATAGATAGATGAATAGGTGAATAAGTTATAGTCATAAAGGGAAAATCTTGACAAGTCCTGGCAAAGCCTTATAGGAAAACAAGTGTTAAATCAAGGTTACCACTGCATGTGATTACTCAGTTTGACCAGGTATGTCTACAACTTCACATTTTCACTTGTGCTTATATTTCTTATGTGCATCCTGGGAAGCTTAAAAGTTTCCCTCCACTGCATTTTTAAAAACCTTTATAGAAAATTAAATTAAACTTTGTTGGGGAGAATCAAGGAGCTAATCAAAGATATAATCCGATCAAGATTTTGCTTGGAAAGTATATCAAGAGTTCCCCTGTTACCCTTGGACATTTTTTTTGTATCAGTAGCTTTTTTATTGCCAAACATATTCCACAATGCATCCACACAACAAATGTTCTTGAATAATGTGATTGCATTTCTTCATTTGTAATAACATAAATGAAAATAGTAAAATGGGAATAGCAGGAGCATCACCTCTAAAATGCCTTTCCTCTATTGTGTTCAAAATCCCATTTATTTCATTTGCTTAAGGTCATATATTGAAAATGAAAAATTGGCAGAAACCTTTGCAAATTTGAAACGCAACCTAAAATCTGTTAAATACCATTGCTGCTTTTTACATTAACTTGCTGATTCCATAAAATTTTATTTTCAGAACATGATAAAGCCTTGATCACCATCTGGTGGCTGTTTTCTGCAGCCATTTTCTTTTCTATTTTCACATAGATGAACTGCTTTCATCCCTACCAGACAAGGATTCCCCAACCTGACAAGCAAATTGTTCCAGTTCTTATAACAGATATTTATGTACTACAGTTCTCCACACAAAGTTAGCAGATTTTAACCTTATGCTCAAGGATTTGCCATTGTAGAACTAGTTGTTTCTTGATGTTTATGAGGCTTATTTTTTGGATTATCTTGAGGCTTATTGTTTGGATTATCTTGATCGTTGAAGCCTTATTAGTGCTCTTCAAAATTAACAGAGCGAGTACAGGACAGGCAGGTGTGTTTGTTTATACAGGAACATGTGAACTTCAAGTGAAGTTGCTTCAGAAAAAATCTGTCAGGTGCTAACGAGTTTTGCCAAACTGGCAGAACTTCAGGCCATCATATCAGGGCTTTGCATTTTCTCCCCTTTTCCAACTTTAACAAGTTTTGTGTGGCTGGATTTTCTTGCTCTACCATTTCCTAACTCTGTGAAACTATCCGCTCATACTCTGAAATCCTGTACAAGACAGCTTAGCTCAGGGGGGCTAATAAATTCTCATCTCTTGTCAGATGAAATGTGCTTGAAGTTCAGGCATGCGATTAAAGGCAGAGCAACTTCAGCCACACTCTCATGTCTGAGAGTATGAAGACATAGAAACTGGCTAAGGTAGTTCTAATGTACTATTAGGTGACTGAAACCTCCACATCTCCCTGTGTGCATGCTGATTAGATTAATTGGGGCATCTGCAGCCGGTTTGTTAAAAAGCAGAGGTATTACCTGTCTTCTCTCTCTGTTATTTTTTAATGTGGTCTGAGAGCAGTTTTATTAGGAAGCTCCACGTAAGCTGAGGTCTCCTATATTGTATCTCCTGACCCCTTCTCATACCCTCTTGGGGTAAATCACTGTCCTTCACAATGAGCCTTTTCTGTCTGATGTTAAGGTATGCTCTGTGCAAAGGTGAGAAAGCTCACCCCAATTAATATAATATTTTCGTTTCTAATACCCTTAATGAATAGAGTCCTGGACTCAGTTGTGATTAAAATTTCCTGTCTCCTGAGCAGTAACAGATCTAAAAATTTTAGTAGATATGCACCTGAAGGGAAGGGTTTGCAATCACTGTGTAATTTGCAGGTGTGTAAATAAAGTCATGAAAGCTTAAGATGAGTGTTTTGCACCAAACAAGAACAATATAGGTTATTAATGTTAACAGTGCTAGAATGGGAGCAATATTTGGTTGGGGAAGTGTGGGGAAGACCTCTTTGATGTGTGTGCAGTTAATTCACCCGTGCCAAAACCCTGTTGTCCTGCACTCACCAAGTGCAGACGTGGTCTGCATTCAATCTCTGTTTCAAGGTATGCCCAGAGGGAACTGTCATTCTGGAGTTTTCCATCTACATGTGGGTTCATACAAGATCAATCTGGTTAAAAGCAGTCATTCCTGGATTCTGCACCATTTTGAATTGATCTGTGACATATAGAGACAAACAATTCAATTGCTGGAAGAATATCAAACTCTGTATCAAACTACCCAAGATCTGAAATAAATAATTGCAAATCAATCCCTTTTTCTACTTTAGATAGACAATATAGCCATTAAAAAGCTGACAGCTCGTTCAATGTTGAGGGGAAATAATGTTTATGATGTCTGAATGCTGCCAAGTATTGATGTGGGAAAGGCTTACTAAGCATATTCCATGATCATTTCTGAATTATTCAAGTAACATTTCTTGTTTGCTTGTCTAGGAGATCTGATCTTGCTGCAGTCTGCTGTAGAGTGCCCTGGCATAGTATGCCTGACAGTCAGGCAATTTATACCACTCCTTTCTACCACTGCTGCTGTTTCTTACACGGAGCAGGACAGTGCATGGCTGGAGGAAATGCTCATTTCTGGGACAGCAGAGACAGGGAGAATCCTGTGTGCTTTCATACTGCAACAAGCAGCATCCCTGGGGTAAAATTCACCACAAATTCTGTCACAGTGGAGAGGAAACCCTCCTAAAGCTGCAGGGCCAGCTCTGCTCTTGCTCTTGGAGGAGCAGCCCTGCACAGAGTGGGGCTGCTGCTGGGGCAAGCTGTTCACAAGTTCCCAAGTGGCTGAGGTGCCAGATCCCACTCTAATGTGTCTGAAGAAGGAAATAAATTCCTTTCTCCTAAATTTCTTCCTCCCAACACCCAGCAAGGAGTATGGAGAACAGAATCAATGCCACTTTCTCAGACACAATTCAGAGTCCATGCAGGATGAGGAGTCAGGAGCACTGGACCCAGAAACCAATCACTCTTACAAAACCAGAAAAGCTTGCCTCTTTGGCTTTTGACTCCCCAACATCTGAACGATGAGAAAATTTGAAAGAAAATTTTCTTTTAAAACTGAAGAGAAAGAAGGAAAGGGAAAAAAGATTAACCACAAAGCTATATGCAATCAGAGAAGAAAATATACCAAGGTATTGACATTAATGAGGAAAATCACCATATTTACACCATCCAGCTCTATTTTCCTTTGCAATATATACATTTGGATGATGAGTATGATGATCATTGTTGTCATTATTTTTAGAGTCTCCCAGGAAACTCTTTCAGCTACTGATACTCTGTGCCAGACTGAATATGCTTTTCATTGTTTTAGTATGGAGTATTTAGTAATTATAACATCTATATTCAGTGTTACCTACACTCTCTGGAGTAGATTTCTTGTTCTTTTGTAGAGTCAGACCTTCCTGCAGTGTGTTTCTACCTTTCCACTAAATAAGAGCATCAGCTCTACCACTGCCTCTTCAGCTTAATTTCCACAGCAATCCTGAGTGGTGTAGGAAGCAGTGTGTGCTCTTTCTTCCTCTGTAAAAGTTGGTTTGTGCTTTCTCCTCCTTAGTGTCTGTTAAGGTTTTATTGACAAAATGGAATCTCATTATGCTTTTTCTCAGTCAGTTTTCTATTGACTGGAAGGTCTTAAATATTTTTCTATTTTTCATTCCTTCTTTCCTCTTCCTTTATTTCTCTCTTTCTCTCGCTCCCCTTTCATTCATATTCTAATAGATAAAACTTTCTTAAAAATGAAACAAAAAATACAGACTTTCACTTAGAAATACAAGAAAGCTAGACTTTTGAGGGATAGTTCAGTGTCAGCAACAAATTCTTTGCATCTAGGATGAAGATAACTCAGGGAAGGGAGAAAGAAAGATAAAGGAGACAAAATGGAATGGAGGGAAGACATTTACACGGCATAATTCAGTGACACGCTCTGGGATTTTGAAGGATCTTGGGACCTACTTTCTAACACTGATGTCTCTGTTTTGTTTTGGAGGGAAGTAACAACTGCACCAGGGATTTTACCAAAGCTGATGAGAACTGGTCTGCTTGCATGTTCAGGCAGACAACTACATCCTAGTAATTTTGCTCTAGTTTTGTTTTTGCATCACAGAATTTGAGTCTTCTTTATGTACCTCCCACTACAAAAACTGAGACAAATATATTGTTATTTCCACAGCATAAATGCAAAATAACACACTGAGGTAATAATGCCAATCCAATTTACTGACATTTTTAAAAGAGTTTGCATGGAAATTATTGATACATAGTGACTCCAAAGTCTTTGTAAATCCTCTACAGAAACCCCCAGCTCCTGCCCACTTGGCTCAGTCATTTTTCTTGGGTCACACAGCATGCCAGACTGTGCACTTAATTTATTTATTATATTAAAATATTTTTTCTTATTTTGCTCTCCCCTGGACTGCTGAATTCCTAGGAAAGACGCAGCAGGGGCACATCAGTTATTTTTTCAGCTGTCAGATAAATACATCTTCACTTTAATGTGAAAATTCCAGAAGATGTATTATGTATACAAATATGTTACAAGCTGTGTCATGACACACGAAGAATAAGATCTATCTGTTTGCCTGAGGTTCCCCCAGCCAAAGTTGTTTACTTCCTCCCAGCTCTGTCTGGCTCTTGCAGGGAGAGTCTTTAATCTACATCCAAAACACCCCTTGTTCTGGATGTCCTCATTCCCCGGCAGAGGAGGTCTCTGCACCTCCTCTCCCTGCTCTGAACAGCACAGAACAACAAAGCTCAGGCTCTCTGTGGAATTCATCTGCATGAATTTATGAGGCCACATAAGGAGAAATGCTTATTTTGACATATTGCACTTTGTTTAAGAGTTGGACAAGAGCAACAAAAGAACAGCCTGTCACTAGAACAACTGGAAGGCACTTGCTGCTCAACTCGAATGACCAGCACAGAAACTTCTGGAGAGCTTCTCTGACAGAGACAACTCACCACCTGACAGCCTGAACATCCCAGACTGAGCCCAGGAATTTGATTGAATGAGGATGCAATGCAGTAGTTCATTGTAAACATGAAATAATGCTGTTATCATAAACCATATCACCTGTGTTTTCTTCACGCAAATGAATGTGACACTTCTACCTTGTCTACCTGAAACTTGAAAAATACCATTTTCCCAAGTCAAACAGGCTGAGACTGTACATTCAACATAAAAAAAATATCAATGAATACCAAGAATACAATGTGAATAGTCAAGTCAATATCCTGCCAAGAAGCCACCATAGCATAGACACAAAAAAAGGACTGGTTTGACCTAAAATTCATCCCAGCTACAAGGATATAGGAAAACAACAATAATTCCTCTGATTAATAAGTGAGAAATAGGAGGAAAAAAATGGAAGCAAATGGTCAATAAAAAGTTTTGCAATTCTAAGAATGTAGAACTTGGGTCATTTAGTCTGGAGTAAAGGAGCCTCAGGGCAGCTCCTATTGCTCCCCAGACTACCTGAAAGGAGATTGTAGCCAGGTGAGAGTCAGTCTCTTTTCCAAAGTAACAAGCAACAGGACAAAAAGAAATGCCCTCAAATTGTGCCAGGGAAGGTTTAATTTGGATATCGGGAAAAAATTTCTTCACCAAAATGGTTGTCAGGGGTTGGAACAGGCTGCCCAGGGAAGTGGTGGGATAACCATCCCTGGAGATATTAACAGACACTTAAATGTGGCACCTGGGGACATGGTTCAGTGGCGAACACGGCAGGGCAGGGTTAATGTTTGGACTGGGTGATCTTAAAGGTCTTTTGCTTTAATTCTATGAAATACAGTCATCATCTCTTCTTGAAAACAGGATTAGAGTTTTGGTTGATAAAGATGACTGTGTTGATATGATAGGTTTGGGTTTCTTCAAGGCATTTGGCTTAATAACAGATGACATTTTGGTTAAGAAGTTCGTATTATATGGAATTAACAGAATACATGTAAGATGGCTTAAGAATCACTCATGTCATGTCTCAAAAGGTAGTTGTTAAGGCTGAGACATCAGCAAGTGAGATTGTTTCCTGCACTGTCCTAGGAAAACAATTTTTTATCTAATGGTGAAAATTGTCATCACCGACTTAGCTGATCTTTTCTATTTTTATTTTTTCAGACCATGAGCACACCACTGCACCACCCCACTCCCACAGCAAACTAAAGCTGAGTGGCATTAGGACTGCTTTGCTCAGTTAATCTTCCTTTGTCCCCTGGGAAGGAGCCCACGGATTGACAGGTTTAAGACCTTTGGCTGGAACAACACTAAATCTTTCCTTGTAACACTTGTGACCAGTGCCAGAATGGTGTGATATTTAATAATGAAAGCAGACTGTTGGCACAGTCTGGTCCAATTTCTTTGGTTAAATACAGGAACCACCAGAGAATATTGAACGTTAATGCAGTCACATGTAAGGAACAGCAGCTGAGAACCAGAAATTATTTCTTCAGAGAAAAGTCTGTCCTGGAAAGAATACATAGGTTCATCAGCAGTGCTCTGTTGAAAGAGTTGATCTGGTATTTGGTTTCATAAAGGTGTTTAGAGAGCAGCAGCAGGAGAATTCTTGTTTGACAGGACTAAATGAATTTCTGAATGGAATGGCTGACACTCCTAATGCAGAAAACCCTGCAATGTGTCCCACTGAGGCATTTGCTATTGTGTTCAGGATCACACTTACTATCGCATTTTAGAAGAACAAAAGATTTGAGTTAAAACTGCTTCCTCATACTCTTTGTGGTTCATATTGTTAAACAAGCCAACATCTGCTTACAGTGCTGGCTCCCAGAGGAGCCACCACTGTTCCAAGGATGATTTGCAAGTGGCAATCCCAGTTGCAGGATAACTTCTTTCTAGCGAGTCTCAAAGACTGGGAAAATGGCAACACCTTCTACAGAGGGAGTGATTTCTGCAGAACCTGCTTCCTGCCACAAGGAATTCATAAAGACCTCGCTGAGGTAAGCAAGATGGGCAAGCCCAGCAGCAGGACACAGGGTATGGCAGGAGCCTCCAGCAGCAACCCTAAAGCACTGTTCCATTTGCTCCCATCACCCAGGCTGCACTTGTAAGACCTTGTTGTTGCAGGTGTGCCAGATTGTCCTTGAAAGCTCCTCACACAGCCCTTCCAGAGCCTGCTACAGTCCCTCCTCTCCCTTCATGCTTCCTAGACCAATTTTGGGTCACCTGCTGCTCCCTCCCCTAACTGCAAGGAAATGAAAGCTGGCACAGTGCAATGAAGAACTGGCTCCCTTGTAAAAATCTACTAAAATATAATCTAATGTACAGCTAGGGAAAAGTGGGCACCCTGATGTACATTGGGCTACATCCTTGAAAGAGCCAGCAATGTCCTTACTACCCCAAGGAACCCTTTCATCCATCTCAACCAAAGCATGATAGCCAAAATTCTTTCATCTGGCTACTCATATTTAAGGCTCTTCCTTTGATCTCTGAGAATCTTTCTCCACCTCTGTCACCCCAAATAATTTCTGGAGAAAATTTGTTCAGAAAATTTGTTCAGAAACTGCTATTATTCTCATGTCATACAGAAGGCACAGACTACTTACCCAGGCTGCTGGGCTGCTCAGTGCTCACTGATTTCCCCCACTGTGTGTATTTCTGTTTGGGAAATAGATCTCGTGCACTGTAATTCCCTTTTAACAATCCTTCGTATATTAATGAGGTTAGAGTTAATCTATCATTTGCAAATGGCCTGCTGCGAATCAATAAAGTTTTCATGGGAAATAACAATCCAGCTGGGATATTATTAGAGAAAAATTCAATGGCATTTTCAGGCAGAATAGTATGGCAATGCTGCTTCTATTGTTGCTGTCCTAGTGAGCTGGGAGCTGGGAGGAAAGGTCCCAGCAACCATGTCCCAAAGAGCAGGGTTCCTGTAAGGTTATCACTAAAGAGCTGTGGAGCCCTACAAGTCCACTTGGCTTTGATCTTAGGTATTAAAGAAGTTTTGAAAAGGTATTTATTTGGAAAATCAAAACACCATTTGATCTTCTGCCTCCCTTAAATTTTCCTGGACATTTTTCCCTCAAAACAGTCCCATTTTAACAGCAACATGGCCTCCAAAGGTAGGATCCCTCTCCAGTTTGACTCAGTGCTGCAGCTGATTGAAAGGTGCAATTCAACAGAGGAGGGAGCACCGCATGGGCAAGCTGTGAATAGAACAGGCATCTCCAAATGCTTGATCCTGGTGAGAAATTCTGAGGTCACCACAATTGGCTTTAATTTCCTGTCATTTCCTCTCATGCCCCAACTATTAATACTGAATTGGAATTAGCTGGCTACCTCTTTTAGTGAATGCTGGAGACAAAAGACTGATCTGGAGAAGGTTGCTGGCCTTTTACTCTTGTTGCAAGGTAACCCAGCACTAAAGAAAGGCAGAAAGGGTAAGAGAACCAGGCAGGGTGGGAACAACATCACAAAGACATGGAGGGATGTGTTACAATTCGGCCAAACAGACAGAGCTTTCACCCAGATTTCAGGGCACTGTTGAGAGTTCATCCTGTGGAACTGAAACCATCTGTTCTCTTTAACAAGGATGCATTCAAGAATTGAGTAGCTGGAGTCAGAGAGAGTGACACGCATTTTAAAAAGGAAAGTACTGCTTGAATATTACCAGAATTGAAAGTACTCCTACTCAAGACTATGTGCCAAACAAGGCACATGTAAATTGTGTCTCATCTATTGATGCTGATCTGAGTTCAGACTTGCTCCTACATGCAGTAATTAAGGTTGAACCACTTGGAGGCCTAATAGTGTGTACAAATAGGCAGGTCTAGTCTAGACTAACCTTTTCCCTATACTCTGACCAGCAGAGAAAATTAAAAATCTAAAAGTTGGAAATGTCAGGCTTGAAGATGCCTGTGAGAGCTTCCTCTATCTCTAGGATGGTGTGTCTTAGGATATACTCTCTTATTACAGGGACATTTGCTATTTTCCTCTAGCACCCTTGCCTTATTCAGTAGCTGAGATCAATATTGATTATTTAACAAGCAGCAATTCAGTATTTTACTCCTTTGCCATTCTATGCCTACTGACAGACTATACAGCATAAACACTTTCCAGCCCTGTCTGGAAGTCAAAAACCTTAATTTTCTCACAAGAATTTCTATTGTGCTCCAGATTACATCATAGTGCTCCAAAAACTTCCTCACGCTATGGCCCATTTATAAACCAGGAACTGAGGCAAAAATGATTGAAAGTAAAATCTCTGCCTTTGGCTGCCCTGTTAGTGATGTCTAAAAGGTGGGGTGTGCATGTTCCACACTGAAGCCTGTCACGGGGTTTCATCCCAACTAGGCAACCCCCCTGGAGATCACAGAAGATCCCACCAGATCTCTTTCCAGAGGAAACATCTTGTCTGAGGAGATACACCTCAGTCCTGCTCTCAGAGAGACCCAGGGCACTGCCAGGATGCACAGCACACCTGGAGTACACTGTTAACCATGATGGTGTGGGGTTTTTACTTTTTCAATGACTGGACTTAAAACCAGCTCCAGACAGCCCAGGAAGGTTCCACCAGTTTGTGTTGGAGCTGTGAGTCCAAACCTGTCCTGCAAAACAGACACCAGGACAGCAGCTTGGCAGACAGCTGGGAAAACAGGAACTCACTGTTGATGATAATCTGTAAAAAACCCACCAACTTCACAAAGGTATTTGGGCAACCAATATTCAGCAAAACACTGAGCCTGATTTCCAAAATCCACTTGGCAATCACTATAAGCAGCAATCTCTTCTTTGGGACCCCCAAAATGCTCAGAAATCTGGTCCTAAGGGGTTTGCCAGCATTATATAGAATTCTGAAGCAGAAGAAAAATCGTGTTCCTTGAAAAGGCCTTGAAGCATCCCAGCAATGACAGGCCACATAAAAGATGAGATGTGACATGACTAATTCTTAAGCCATCTAATATGTGTTCTGTTAACTCCATATAGTACAAACTTTTTAACCAAAATATCATGTGTTGCTAAGTCAAATGCCTCGAAGAAATCCAAATTAGGCCTTAATGGTTCTTGGTTCCTACCCAGTTTGTTCTCTTGCCTCCAGGCTCCCCTTCCTCAGGGAAGGATCAGCCCTTCCTGAATTATCTCTGGTAGCTATTTTGGTGACTGTTTATTAACACAGAATGATTGTAAAGTTGGGTCATTACAAAAAACAATGAAGTTAAATAAAGATTTAAGAGCAGAAATGAGAAATCTTTCAGGCCCAGTCTTCCAAACAGCTTGACTGTGAAACGCCTGAAGTTTTTTCTTTCAATCTAATGAATACATAAAGGGTAACCTATGAAGTATTCTTTCCTTTGAATCTGGTTCACCAATCCATGCTGTTACGCTAGATGTTGAGGCTGATTCCCAAAGGCTGAAAATTATATAATGTTTCATCCATAGCATCCTCTCCATAGATGAGGCTTAAAGGTTGCACAGCATTTAAGAAACAGAATTCAGACACAGCACAAAGCCCGTGAGTGGAAATTACCTTTGTTTAGTTTAAAGTTGTTAGAGCATGAAGTTTATTTTCACAACTGAAACAGCAAGCAAACAGCCTTTAAAGGAAAATCTGGATACCTGTACAGTAAGGACTGATTAGGTTGGGAGGAAAAGAGCCAGATGAGTCCCTCTTTTAGCAATGTCCAATGTGGTGTGTGATGAGGGTCAGATAATGGGGTATTGATAAGACTGCTGAACAGCTTTTTTTGCCCACCACCCTGTGTAAAGCACCTGCCTCTGTCTGTGCTGCAGCATCACATCAGTTTGGCTTGCAGTGGCTTGGCCAGCTGAACTCAGAGATGCATGCAGGGCACCTACTTACAGGGTAGTTCCATAAAGCTGGGGATAACAAACTGCTAGTGCAGAAGTGCCAAAAACTGGCTAAGTGTTAGGATACAAAGACAATCACTGAAGAGTTCAGAGATACAGTAAAGAAAGTCATCTATATCTGTATATATGTGTGAATACACATACACACACCTATAGGTATTGATTCTGCCTTACTGTCTGCAGAAGATTAATAGTGAACAACATTTCTTCCTGCATTTTCATTGTACAAACTGCTTTTTCTGTTTCTATAGCAACTTCTGCTGTTTGTAACTTGTGGTTTATGCTAAAAATAACCTTATTTAAAAGAGAGAAGATTCTAAAAAGTTAGAATAATTGGGAAAGATGGTGATTTTAAAATGAAATAAAGTCATAGACTATGACTAATAAGTAGCCTGTTCACCATAAGAAGCACTGAATGTGACATCCATTATGTGACTTATAAAATAGAAATGGGGCTTTTATTAGTATGTCTCAGGTTCTTTGCTACCACCTGAGTTACTGCCTTTTGAATGACTGTGTAATGTTCTCCATCAGAAATTCAGCCACTTGATAATGAGTAGCAGAGTTCCACCTCTAGACACACTTGTCTTTCTGGCATGGCACCCCCTCATAGAGACTGCAGCACAATAAATGTCATTAACATGCTCCATTCTCACCTGCAGGGGTTGCAGTAGGTGTCCCACATCACACAAAACCACATTTTGTGTAGAGGAGCTTTAGCAGTGAGCAGCAAGATAAACTCTGATGGATACTACTCATTTTGGCTTCCTTTCAATGAATAGAAAGCTGGGGTTTTTTAAGGGTCATCCTTCATCTCCAGGTGATAAAGGTCTGAAGCAGCTCCTCCCCTTGCCATTAAAACTTTATGAATAAACATGGATTTTGAAGGGTGATTAGCCTTCTTCTCCAGCCTGCGTTGCTGCAGTTTGGACAGTGTTGGATGTTTTATAATATTTTGTATTCACAGAGAGTCCCATATTCAATACAAAAACCACAGACCTGAACTTTATGGCTGCAGGATTGCACTACAACGAGCAGAGCAGGAGGAATGTCCTTACCCAGGGCTC
Organism: Nicator chloris; assembly: GCA_013400495.1. Classification (NCBI taxonomy): domain Eukaryota; kingdom Metazoa; phylum Chordata; class Aves; order Passeriformes; family Pycnonotidae; genus Nicator; species Nicator chloris. The sequence continues at coordinate 378,309 of WAAE01020991.1, forward strand.
ATGGCCTTCACTGATTGCTCTGCTCTCCACACCATGCCCCAGCAGTGGCCCCACCTCTGTGAAGCACAAAGGGCCTAGTGTGGGACATGCACAGAGCAGCTCCATCCTAACCTCAGATGTGCCTAAGGACTTCCCTCTGGGAAGGAAGAGCAGGAAGGAATTGCAAGAAAAATGAGCAAACAAGGAGGTCAAGTTTGTTAATAGGCAATTTCCTTCTTTTGTGCCATAGCCAATAAAAAGCAGTGAATGCAAGAGTGAGGCACTGATGACCCTTGCTTTAAAATACACCGAAGGAAATCCGGAAGACCTTAATTAATTTCTATTTTCTAGCTAAACTGACTACTTGTGAGGACAGAGACTGAACTATGTTTGTTCTGAACAGACTACATTGTCAGCAGCCAATAAATTAAACTGTAATAAATGGAGTCATTCTGCTGCTGCACAGCCGTGCACAGGCTTTCCTGCTGGGACAGTTGCACACTGGTGTAAGCTTCTCCTTGAACCTACTTCATTATCCACATCTTTCTCCAGGCTGATAATCTTCAATTATGTCCTTGTTGATCTCTGTGTTTTGCCAGGGGAGGTGCAGAAGGCTTCTGTGCTCCCCTCCATTCCTCATTACATTGTGTAGATCACTTTTCTTTATCCTGCCCTCTGCTGCCCGCTTTGCCTTTTAAAATTTGTTGGACCTTTCCAAGTTATTCATATCCCATTTCAGCATGAACAGATTTTTCTTGCAAGGACATGTAGTTATGACAAGAGATACGCCATAGTAGGAATAGTTATCAAAATGTTACAATTTCAAGGTTTTTTACAGCCAGGAAAACAGTTTCCCTGCCTGTCCACTGGATTTTCCAAGCAAACTTAAGACATGTGAGTTAAGTGTGGCAAACTACAGATTAACTGTTCCACAGTTTTCAGATCTCTCCATCTTCGTTGCTGTTCTTTACACCACCAGTCTTACAAGAGACACTGGGAGCTAAATGGTCTCATCAGACCAAGCTCTCGTCAGCTCTAGACAGGAGCACAGTAGGAACCACACTGCAAATTTACTTTTCTGACTGCAAGACATTCTGTTCTTTCTGCATTTCCTTTTTTCAATCTGCAATGCCAGAAGCAGCTGGCTCCTATTAGTTCGAATTATCCCAATAATTATTATCCAAAGATCTAAAATCCCAAGAGGTACCCAAAAAGTCAAGGTACAACATTTTTCTTTCACCGGCTTTTGACCAAACCCCATGCCAGATGTTCTACAACTGATGCCAGCATGTTTAGTCACTTGTAGCTTAAATTCTTAACTGAGACACAAGGGCTAAGAGCATTTTGTTTGCTCACAGACGATCTCAGTTGTTCAAAGATGATGTAAATGGATACAGTTCCTAAAAAGCTGATGTGCCCTGCATAAAGTGGTCAATTAGCCACCACATACAAGAGTCTCTGACTCCTTCTGATGCTGGAAGATTACTGAAAAATGCAAACTTTAATTGAGATGTGGATGCCCTTGGTAATGCATGGAGAAGAAAGGCAGATTATTCTTACTGTCTACTTGTTCACAATGTCATCAGGTCTTTCATGGTGACAAATATTTTTAATAAAATGTATTCATATTAAAGACACCTACTCTTTCAGGAAGGTGCTGTGTTGCCTTTAAAATGCTGATATTTTACTGTTCACTAAGGAAGTAAGGATTTAATTCAGAATATGACCAGCATTAATAATAATGCAGCCATTTTTCAGCTCAGGGGCATTTTTTGGTTTGCCGTACAGAGCGTGCTGTACTTTTCTAGAGATGCCAATAATTATTCAGAAAAGTTCTTCTACCACACCAAATTCAGTGCAGCTGATGAGGTCTGAGGCTTTGGTAGAAATATGTGGTGATTTTTTGCTGCGTTTATTGATTTCTGACCCACTTATATTCAAAGTTACCTTATAAAAAATGAGGAAGAGTTGTCTCTGATTCCTCTCATCCTCTACCCCAGGAAAAGCAAAGGTTCTTAGACCTTCCTTCCTGACAGACAGCAGGAGGAATTGTCCGTGAATCTATGGAAAGGCATGAGGATGTTCCATCTTGATCCCCTGCCTCTGGGGGAGCCAAGGAAGACTCAACTCTCAAAGAAGTCAACCCTGGCTCACAGTGAGCCCAGCACAAGCTGAGTAAGTTTTCAGGAGGTTAAGCATCATGGGAAGTCAGGCAGTGTTCAATTAGGATCGTAGGGACCAGCATTAGTGTTTTAACTTCTGAGAGTACTCATAGGACACAAACCACAGTCACCTGCACAGACAGGGAGACCCCCGAGAGTCTTGTTAGGAAGTAACATTCACTGACTCCAAAAGGGTTCATCTTGGTAGGGAGCTTGGAGGCTTTCCCATGGAAAGGCAACTGCATCATCTAGGAATCCTTGCTTGGAAAGTCAAGAGTTACTTCTTTTGTGTCTCCAGGACAAATACAACTTTCAAGAAAGTTGTTTGAGTGCTGTGTGACACCTCTGCGTGTTCCTGCCCCAGGTGACATTCAGAGTTCTGCACAAGGAAGCTGCACAGGCTCAGGCCATGATGGAAAAGCTCAAGATTTTATTAGGGATGCTAGATGTACACAAGCCAGACCTCGATGCAAACCTGAGCTGGTTATGTGCTGTTATGCAGGTGCTTATGCCTTAGTGCTTCCAGGAAACGCTTGCTTGTAAAAAGCAGCTGGCAACAGGCAGAAATAGGAGATTGTACTTGGCCACTTCTCTGCTGCATCCTTCCCATGAGAAGTTCTACAAACCTCAATAAGAAATAAAGAAAATGTTCATAATGGCAACTACTCTCTTCTCTTGATTGCCAGTAATGTGCACATATTTATTGGTGGAGTATTTGTTGGGGAAGATTCAACTCCCTCCTTTCTCTTTACTTCAGCAATCTTCACTCTCTTCAGTCTGTGGCAAAGAACTACTTTTAAAGTGCAGGTTGTAACCCACCTAACTTCAGCCCTAATTAAGTCCACATCTGGGAGATATTAAGATGCTCTGCAATTTTTGAAGTGTGGGTGTTAGGACTCACTTGTTATTTTTAGAAGTGATGTGCGTGTTGTGTTCTAGACCAGTCTCAGTGCTTTGTACTTGAATATGTATTTTAATTTGTGTTCCATTATGTTGCCTTTTCCTTTTGGGAATGGTTTTCTGCTCCATAATTCAAGTGGAAAGTTTCTGAAAATGTAAAGAGGCTTTAATGCAAGACAAAAAGTGGTGGTAATTTTAAAAAATAAAAAGCATCTGTATCTTTTACTGGAGTGCAGTGATTTATAAGCTTCTTAGGGGATGAGGAAGCCTGGATATTTTAAGAGGTGGGATAGGTCTTAGAAACTGCCCTTTGGTCTTCTAATACACTCATGAGCATGTATCTAGGGGATTTGAAGGTCCTAGGTCACATTTACTTGCAGGCAAAAAATATCTGAGGGCAACTTCTAACAGATCATTTTGCCAGGGAGATGTGACTTCCACATGCATCTGGCCCCTGGATTGCCTGCTCTGAGAATGAATTCTTCCTGAGTCAGGGGGCCAACCAGCCCTCATGTACCCCTAAGCATACAGGAACTGCACAACCCAAATGAGACCTGATGTGTATTTTGGACAAATCCCTGATCTGGATAACTGAGGGGCCAAGACTGTAGGGAGTGCACAAAGCACATCTACTCCACAGCCTGTAGGTGGTCTTAGGCCCTTTCAGTTTCACTAGAAGTTTGAGCACATAATAGGAGCCTAAACCAATCTGATTTCCATCCTACTTTAAAGGGAAATAATGGAGAGAAGGGTGTACAACAGAGAGTACAGAGGGCACCAGGGCAGGAACATTGGGTAAGGTCAGTGTGAGCACTCAGAGGTTATCTCCAGGACAGGAGTGTCCTCTTCTTTGAATCTGGGCCATGCTAATCCCTTACTACTGAATAGGTTTATAAAGCAAAGTTACTTAAATCCAGAAGCTTCCTGGCACCATTTTTAACTAGATCAGTTATTATCATTACCGTGGCTGAGGGCTGTGAGTGAGAATTCTTTTAAAGTCAGAAAACAGCTGGGAAAAGAGCTTCAGAAATCATGTCCTCCCAGGATGAGTGAGAGTGCTGTGTTTTTAAATTGTTGAATACAGGGTGAACTTAAAAGGAGAGACCATTTCCATTCTTCCCGAGGCAAGAATCACTGTTGGTTTCCTTTGAGCAAAGTCCCTTTGCACAGAGCGTGCAAAGCAGCTGAAAGTGTCTCTGCATGACCTCAGTCAGCCTCCAAACAGATTAAGCAGGATGTGAAAGAAGCAGCAGCCACTGGGTATGCCTTGCCTATGAGAAATTCAGAAGGCTGGATTGGCTTGCAACAGCCTTTGAGCCCACTGTGGGGAATTACCATATCTTGTCTGGCAGGCCCCTCACGGTGAGGGAATTAACTCCCTTTCCAAAGCACATTGACAGAAAGCACAACCAAATTCTCTTTACGAGCAGTGGCAATACTCCTGTTGAGTGGTGGATGCTAACATCCTCCAGGCCAGGCTGAGAGGGAAGAGGGAGCCCTCTCCAGCTGGAACTGCAGCCTGGTAGAACAGAAAGTGCAGGCTGGTGAGACATTTTCATTATAAGAAACCAACTATTTCCATACTTTCTGTTTTAAGTCGAGCAACTTACAGAGCCTTCCTTTCCTTAAAGCCTCCCCTCTCAAACAAACTCTTTCATTATGCAATGTGCACACAAGAGATGGAACACTTAGACCATGATAAGTTGGAAACTCATCTCTACGATTTAAACACCAGCACTTCTAATCCCCTGAAATGCATGGAGTGTTGTGAATTCAGCTTCTTGTATTTCACATTTTGCATTTGTATCTGGTGGCTTTTTATTTTTAAATTCACACACATCTCTATTGGCCTCAATTCCTCATTGTTGATGAACTTTACACATTTTCTCTCTGTCCAGCTGCACAGCCTTGCTTACGTGTAACGCAGGGCCTGAGGCAAAAAGCAAAATAAAGGCTGTGTGTCCCCCTTGAAGGCAGGATGTCCTTAGTTCTGGCATGGGGACATGGTTAGTGAAGAGCTGAGCTTTGCTGCGTGTCAATACAGCCTGTGCAAGTCAGCCAATTTTCTCTATTATCCTACAAGAATATAACTTCTTTCTGGGGTGTTTTGAATACTTCCTTTCATATGGATGGTTTTAATGGATCATTTCTCCAGGAACAGTGCACAATACTGCAGGGCACTTGGCATTTATATCAAGGATGTAGGCAAAATTTCATTGTACTTTATAAATAGCTGTGACTATGCTACTAGAAAGCAAGGGCCAGATAACATCAACTGCCAGAGCATGTTGTCCCATGGTGGTACAACAGAGTGTGATTCCTGGGAGTAAAAGTGACATCTTTAATGTTTATGAAATCTGAGATGTGTTAATCTCCATCATAACACCATATCTGGTTTGTTGGACTGTAAACAACAATCCATGTGTATCAACCATAAAAACACCTTCCCTTCAAAGTTCCAACAAAGATCAAAAGCCAATAGCTTTGGGGCCTAGGCCACCGAATTTTCCTAAGATTTTTTCCAGCTTGCCATTCCTATTTCCTATTTCCTATTCCTCTTAACGCCTTATAAATTGGGTTTGGTATGATTGTCCTGGATACCAGATTCTCTTCTATTTACATTCTTATCTTGCCATCCTTGTCTCCTAGAAAAGCCTAAAGCAATACAATTAATAGTCTATTCCTGAAACCACTGATCTAAACGTCCGATTATTTTAGAAAGACCAAGATAAAAATGTTTTTGAATTTGTAGTCCTGTCCTTGAAAGAGTGGAAAAACAATACTGGAACACAGAAGCATTCAATTTTAAAATGTGTTTGAATATTCATGTGTTTTCTGAAATGCCTCTTCTTACCAAAGGTATAAGAATGATATATTCAATTTATGTGGAAGATGTGCTCTTTAAAGTAAATCTTCACTACATACTAATAAAGTTAATCACAGTAAAGGCACAGTAAAGTAAATCACAGTTAACAGTAATAGTGTGGGGGAAACAAACTAGAAATAAACTGCCAGGCAGTAAACTCCTCACACAGCAGAGCCCTCTTGAAGAGCTGATGCAAACATCCCTAGACTCCTAATTTATCTGACTTCTCCTATTTTATTCACTTTCATGCTTCTTATAAATATCTGTCACATATCTGCTTAGCTGCATTAAACCACTGTAGAAGGAAGACTTTGAAACAGAGAATTTAAAATGTTGAACAGGCCAGTGATCACAGGACTACATAATTAGCCAAAACAAGCAATTTTCTTCTATGGCATTACATACAAAATGAATCCCCAATGGCATTAAGGAAAAAAAACAAAATCAAAAACAACCCAGACTACCAGAGAATGAAAACAAGGCTTGAAAATCTCCATAATCTGTCAGTTTTCATTTCTCTGCGCTCTTTTGTTCAGAACAGGCATCAGAAATGAAATCTTGCCAGAGAGGTTTCCTTTGACTGTAGGACTTGCAAACAATGACTATAGAAATGTCTTTAAACATGCAAGTATCTGTCTGCGTGTGAGAGTCTCCACATTTCTCAGTGTGGAATCAGGGGTTACAGAAGGTTTTGAGTCTTTAGATCATGCCTATTACCATTACGGTGACATTCTTCGAGGTCTTTTCCAACCTAAGTTATTCTGTACCACCAGTGCTTTGAACTGAGATGTGAAATGGAAACTCGTATTCTCTCAGGCAGTGTTTCTCCCCAGCACCACACTCACATGAATTACTTTGTCTTTATTTACAGTTCCCATCAAATTTCGGGTGAATAGGGCTGGCCCGCAGGCTCAGTGCAGGAATCTCTTGGTAGACTTGCTGGTTATTGTTGAGCTACTTAATTGCCACTGTTCTGTGGCATAAAATCCTCTGATCTTCTGCAGAGGCCCTGTTTCCTCATGTCCATACTGCAGAGAACCAGCCCAGATGTTTCAGCTGCTCCTTTCACTGAGTGTCTCTGAAGACAGTGAGCTTTAGTGATCTAGGCAGTGAACTATAATTTGGAAAAGGGACATAATGTCAAGATTCCTGATTTTTCTTCAGTTTTCTGAAGACTGTTAGGTTTAAGTCAGATGTTTAACAGTCCTTGCCTGGTTGAATGCTCCTATCTACCTCTGCAAGAACAGACTTCAGCAAAGCCACAGTATTCATCACCTGCCATCTCTGCATGTGGCACAGCATCTTCATTTCCCCCCTGGATCACCAACCAGGACAAATGAACATTTGCCTTCCTGTCTGATGCTTGGAGCCTCTGCTCCCATCCTCAGCCTAGTCCCTTTTTTAGCTCAGGCAATCTCTCTTCCTGACAACAAAATCACTGAGGACCAAGGCTAGTTAAGCCACAGGGGTGACTCAGTGACCAAAACGTGTTGGTTAATGTGGCACTGTAGAGTGACACTCTCTCTGGGGCTGATGTCACAGGCATTAAATAAAGATGGCAACTTGGAAGTTTTTATCTTTTCCCCATCTCAAAGCAGAGAACAGAGTCCTTCCCAACCCAGATGGAGAGGAAAGCAAGGATCACTCCTCCTATCTTATTTTCTTGAAGAGGAATTTCTCATGGAGAGAGATTCAGCCAAGGGGCTGCAGCTTCAGATGCAGCTTTCACGTGAAAATTCAGCTGCAGCTTTTAAATGAAACTTATGTTGTGGGCTTTTCATTTATTTGAGAGAGGTTTGTTTTGTTCTCCCAAACTCTTTAAAAAGATATTTTACAAGGAGCTTTTTTAATCTAATATAGTCCTGGTTTGATGTCACTCTTGAAGCTGATATGATGCAGAGGAAGAAAAGGAGACCACTGGCATTGCTTATCAAAATATACCATACCCCATCACTGTGTTGGACTCCAAATGCCCACAGAATCAGCAGGAAATTATGTTAGACAGATGTGGTGACCTCTGCCACCTTTTTTACCTCAGCAATCCCTCCAGTTGGCCAGAGCTGCTACTGTGTAGTGCTGGCACATTATTCAGTCCCATTGAGCAATGTGTCTTTTGGACCAATGCTATTACTGAATCTATAACTGTGAGTCTTCAAAGACCAGGAATTCTCCCATCCAAGACAGAGATTTTGAAGCAACCAGAGTAGAGGGTTGAAGGCTATTCAGACACACATTAAAATGTCAAGATAATGTTTCCTACCTTTCCTTTCCAAAGCATTTTACAAATCCCAAGCAATGAACCCCAACATACAGCTTTATAAAGAATAGGAGGTTTTCACACAAGAGAAGGGAATTCATCCTGGCCACAGGAAAAAAAAAAATAAAAAAATGTCAGTGTCAGAGTTAGAGCCTACAAGTAACAGTTCCAGCTTCTGAACCTGAGAGCAGCCCATTAGATTTTGCCTAATTGCCAGGCTAAATTGGGCACTAGCGACTTCTCCAATTCCCATTTGCTTACTGCAGCAGGATAAAAATCAGAATGTGAGAGGCAAGAAAATGCCTGTGCTGGGACTTGAAAAATCTCAAAAAAAAGTTATTTTCAAAAGCAGTTTTTCTTAGATGTGATGGTGACAGCTGGCCTCAGAAAAAGACAGAGCGCTGGATAAGGAATACCTTTATTTTTATGAGGAGAACACAACATATATCTACACAGTCTTATGTCAGGTCTCCCACAGTAAAAGAGGAGAAAGATAAGAACGTAATTAAATATATTTCCCCAAAATCTTCCTCTTGAGGAATGTGGAGGGAACTACTGAAGGGGGTTCTACATCTCTCTGCTCAGTTGCTGCCAGAGGAAGGTGCCAGCCACACCAGCCCCCTCTAAAGCATCCATTGAGGATTTCCTGGGCCCACAGAGAAACAGTGCCACGAGCCAGAGCCAGAACTCTGCTCCAGCACTCCCTGCCCTGCCTTCAGCTGCAGAAGTCACACAGGGCTGTGACCCCATGGAAGCCAGGAGGTTGGGACTGGAAGCAACTACTTTCCCTCACAGGCAAAGGAATATCCAGTCAGTTTTCTTCTCAACAGAGAGGATATCCAGGCCCCCTGCCGACTCTGCTAAAGCCTAATTAGACTGGAAATGCTTGGCAGGCCTTTGCAGGAATTGTGCTGCTGGGGCTGTTCAGTCATTTCAGAGCTTCTAATAAGGGGACTTGACATACAGTACCTGCAGAATTCTTTATGCATTTCCCTGGATCCCTTTCCTTCCTCCCTGCCTGCATGTCAGCATCACTGTTACATGCAACATTTTTTCTGGTTTTCAGACTTCTGCTGCACCTGAGCACAAAGAAGGCAGATCTGCTCTCACACACCTGCTGCTTTGCACCCATGCCATGGGCAAGTTCAGCCTGCTGCGTGTAGATCCTCTGTGTTCACAGATGGGCCAGCAAACATAATGTGAGCTGAACAAAATATATCAGCTGATTGTGCCAGGCAAGAGTTGCTGCAGCAGATTTTTAGGGTGACTGTTTGTATTCATGTGCAGGCTCCCAAAGCATTGCTGAAGTGACAGCCTGTTTTCTTTAAGAACTGCTGCTGCAGAATGTTCCAAAACAGTGATACAAGGGAATTGCTGCAACTCCCTGCATGTTTGATTTCTTGAAGTATCAGTAGAAATGCTCCATCTGTGTCTTCCCATCTGCACTGCACGTTTTGGCAAGACAACATGCCAAAATTTCTTTCCTCTATTTCCCTCCTCCCTCTCGGGCCCTATCCCTCCTCCCCCTCTAGCTCTCCTCTTTCTTCAGAAAGAGTGGAGAAAGCCAAGTCTAATGCAGGTTTGCATCTTCTCTCTCTTGTTTTACTCCTGATTATCCTGGAGGCAGAGGATAATCCTTGTCCTCTCCCCACTCTGCCCTGCAAGGGCTACATGCTTACAAAATCCAGAGGGTCTGGCACTCGGGAAAACCTGGGATGGAGGCAGGATGACTTCCGAAGAGAAAGATTATGTTGTGTTTTCGCTGCAGGGATTCCCAGGGAAATAAGCCAAAATCGCTGTAGGAGGAGACATGGGGCGTGAGGCCAGAGGGAGAGGAGCTGGGATGGAGCTGAGCCCGGGAAGCAGACAATGCCCTGCAGGGTCAGGCTCCTGCTGCCAGGGGTGAGACGGGGCCAGCGCTGCTGCCCTTTGCCTGCCCCAGCACTGCTGCTCTCCCCGGGCACCCCCTGCTCTCTCAGCAGCAGCCTGAATTTGCATGTCTGTGCCACAGGCAGAGAAAAATCCGTGGATGGCTGGATGCTCCCAAAATCTGCTGCTGGGGGCAGCTGTTTACTTTGTCTGAGTTGCTGGCTGTCCAAATGAATTGCCCTAGTCTGAATATTTAAGGATTCCCTTTGCGTTTTATTCTCACACAGTCTTCCGACTAAGGCATGCTAGTAGGTGTATCTGCTGATCCTAAAACCATCACTTATTTTATCACAAGAGGGTTTTTTTTTTGTCTGGATTATTTTGGCCTGACAGGAAGAAGAGAGGATTAGACTGAGTTTTCTAAAAATTTCTGAATGTTTTTGAAAAATGCTCGAAACATGCTGTGTTTGTATTTTTCATTTTTTACACTACTCAGCCACCTGGCAGAGAGCACTTAAAAAAAAAGAAGAAAAAAAGAAAAAATGTGTTTGCTTGCCACAGACATCAAACAAATAATGAACAATCAAAGCAAAGTGATTACAAGCAACCCAGAGGCAGAAAACAATTCAGTACAGCAGCTCAGATGAACTGTCATAAGCAAGGGCAACAGTCACAGACAGAGCACTAAACCCACAAGAATGGTCCAGTGGCACACACCAGGTAATCCTGAATGGGATCTGACCTGCAAGAGCTTTTAGAGCTCCTTCCTTTCCTAGACTGACGTCTAATAAATCTCTTGAGAATACTGGTGCTTGTGAATGGAAGCAGTTCTAATGGAAACTCATATGCCTGCAGTTAGCATGTGCTAAATGACTTCATCAGACCCACTATGGAAATGTGAGCAAGACTCGGTGCCTTACACAAGGTAGCTGCAAACAGTAAAATGAGCAGGAGGCACAAATTCTCTTCCCTGGGATTCCTGAAGCATGTATTTCTCATTTCTACTTCTCCCTCTCTCCCTGCCTCTTCCTCTGCCAGCATGAAAAATTCACACACTCGCACACACAGAGAATGTCACAGTGTCCTGATCTGACCCCACCACTAGAAGCAAAATGGGACAGCATTTAGCCATGAAAAAGCCAATAAAGCCATGTGAAAACAACTGCAGCAGGCTGTTTGTGAGGAACTGACAGCTTTCTCTCAGAAGGCCAAGTAACTGGGTTTAACACAGCTCTGGCAGCAGCTTCCCTGATGGTGCACCTTGTCCCATCTCCTCGCAGGGCACCTGCATCCCAGTCCAGGGGTGGGAGCAGCCACCACCACCTCGTGCTGGATATTGCTCCCACAAGGAGGTTCTTGGGTTTTTCTCCACCACTTGGTTGCCCCTGGGGTTATTCCTCAGCAGCAGCCTGCGGAACATAAGGTGCCACTTTCATGCATGAGTAAGTAAACAGTCACTAGTCAGTCTTGCTACACCAGTGCTTTACAGCCTGCTGCTGCTATAAATAAGTTCTCCTCTCCCAGTTGCTCCCTGGCATGTTCACACCCTGTTAAAGATACTAGTGTCCAACAGTACTGCTTGGCTCAGCTTAAGATCTCTGAACCTAGCAATTTTTGAGGCTGGCACATCAGACCATTCATCATCCTAAATCAGGAAAATATTATAAATGATGGTGTTTGCTTAGGGCTTGGCTGTGCTTGTCCTTAGTGTACTGTTTTGGACACGATCCTCTTGAAGATGCCGGGCACATATTCCTACCAGTTCACAGCTGCATTTTCATCACACAAACTCCCCCTTGCATGAAGCACTCACTGGGCTTTTAAGGCAGTGCCCTTTGCTTCTAATAGTTATTGATTCCCTGAATGCCAAGGAATATGGATTCAATTAGCTGGTCATAGCACTGTAGTTCAGGGCTACTCAGCAGTACCAGTGTGTAAGCTTCTGTTTCCAAGCTTTATATAATATAATCATAAAAATTCAGTCTGAATTAAAGTTCTCATTCAAGGCCTTTTTGCAGGTGAGTAGTTCATAACATGCACTAATTACTTTTATTATTTTACAGCTACCATTTAATGCAAACATACAGTGAGTTTCCAATGCAAGTTGCTTAAAGATGGGCACTTCCACTCAAGGCAGTGCTAGGCAGCCATACTCAGAAAGGTTTATTTTTCTGATTGGATGAAAAATTGCTCACAAAGGTTTCTGCAGGCACTGCAGACTGCCATGCCAAAGCACTAAACATCCCCATTGCACAGAATGGAAATAATTTGGTAGCCTCCAAAATCAATGCCCCTTAATCAATGCCCCTTTAATACAGATCATGGCTTATCCCAATATTTTCTGGTCAAGCTACTCACTGCTACATCTTTTCTCCAGAAATATCAACATTTTCCGTTTTCCTCTTTATTTCCCTACAGCAGCTGGGCTAGTGCTCTAGCAAAATCTTTAGGCTGTTCTTACCTATATCTTTAGCTTAGCTTCAAGGATAGGGACATCTCCCCATCTGAGGAGAGAACTCCCCTCTCCACAGCACCAGGTGTGGCTGCACTGCAGCCTGCACTGATCTCACTGATCCTTGCAGTGCCCCTGTCACCTGTCCCCAGCTCTGTGTTCCTGCCCCCTTTGCACCAGCAGCACTTGCAGCCAGTCTAGAGAAGAATCAGGCTGATGGCCACTGACAACTGCTAAAGCAGTGGTCTCCTCCATGGCAATAAAACACACAGTCCAAAAATCCAGCTTGTCCAGCAGACTCCCACATTTGCAACGCAGCTTGGAACCCAGCGGTATCTTTCCAGCCAAAACAAGGACTTCCTAGATGGAAGTTCTTCCTGAATTAAGGCTCAGCAGAAGTAGCATGATTGGTGATGTTGCTGCTCAGTATCTTGTTTGGAATTCACTGAGATCTGTGATTCAAAAACCTTTGGCTCTCAGAGAGGCAGAGCAGTGCCAAGCAGTATCACAGCGCTGTGAGAGCCAGTCAGCCCTTGCTTTCTTGCTCCAGCTAGCTGGGAGCTCAGCAGAGCCACTGCTCCTCGTCAGGGCAGGATAATCTGCAGGAGATGCTGCTGCACGATCCTGCTGCTGTGGTTCCAGGTCAGAGCAGCCAGGATCCCCCACTTCCTGCTGTGGTGGGCATTTGTCCATGTGAAAAGCAGCTGCTCTTGGCTCCCAACTCCTTTGGAGTTCAGTGGCAACCTGGTGAATCTGAAACTGCAATCCCTGCCTCTTCTTTTCCGTCTTTTCAGGATTTATTATTCACTGTTATTGACTCACACTTACTATCTTCTAGAAGTTGCCTAATCCTCTTCATTGGAGGGGTCTCAGCTCTAAACCCT
>WAAE01020991.1:392258-412653 GCA_013400495.1 Nicator chloris
AAAAAATTGCTGAAATGTATCACCATTACTAAGATAATATATGGCAATCTAATGACAGTAAATGTATAAGGACTTATTTGCCAACGCAGAACACTCTCTGTGGAACATTGATTTAAATATAGCTCTGTCTTCCTCTCTTCAGTGTGTCATAATGTAGTAGTAGTAGTATGTCCTCTGATGTCCTCTGCTTTCACAGCTGATACAGGGACCCAGCCAGAAAGATGAGAGAAAATGGGTGGGAAGTAGAGCAGCAGACTGCAGTCATTGGCTTGATGCATGCAGTGCTGTAGAACCAGTGCATTTCTGGGACTGGTAGGAATTGTTATTAGCACCAGGCTAGGAATGCACATCCCCGTGGTCACTCAGCTATGGATTAAGGTGATGTTCATTGCAGCAGCACAAATTGACTGGTATCATTAAGGCTGAGATGCCATTTCTGTGCCATGAACGGTGGCCTCTCTGCTCCTCTTGTGTGTCTGTGCAGGCAGCAGCACAATGACAACTCTGCATTCAGATTGTCACAGTGTGAGCAACAGTAATGGCTGTAAAGGACCCTTAATTCTGTGTCAATTAAACCATATGCATTTTAAATGTGCTGAAGTCTGAAGCCACATAATAGGTTGCAATCACTCAGAAGAGCTTTTAATAGCATATTACTTAAATCAATCCATGTCACTGTCCTCAGCCCACTGTAGGGTGAAGGTCTTTTTTACAGTCTTCCTGGCTGGAAGATGTGCACTATATTTGGTTACTGCAGGTTGGCAAGAACAGGATGACTTCCTTCTCCAGGGCTTCCCCAAGTGCTCTTTCCCAATTGAAAAGGAGGCTCACTCCCTCTTAACTACACTGTGACCTTCACTGGTAGTTATTACTGTCAAACAATTTTTAAAAGGTGTCCAGGTAAATATAAAGGGGGTTTTAATGCTGCCATAGCTGCAATAAATTTCCTGTAGGTTGGATAAATTTTTAATATATTGGAAGTTGTGTCCTTTTAAGTAATCTCCCACTGGTCCACGTCTTCTGCTCACCCCAGCCCTGTGGGATCAGGTCAGTTTCCATCCTAAAAGCTTGTCTTTGCCTCCACATGGCCAGACAGATGGGCTGCACTCTTCTGTCCAAGATCTCTGAGCCAGAACAGGTTCCTGGAAATAGCTTAAGGCTTTTGTCTGCAGTGACACCTAAAGATTTGTCTGAGGCTTTGCCCGTGAGTGCCACAGAAAACATTTGTGCTGTTTTTGTGGCCAAATTCAGAATGGCAGTGCCACAGTCAGGAGGCCACCTTGGCCTCATCTCTGCCAGAGGGACTCTGGTGCTGGTCTCAGACTCCACCACCCTTCACTCAGAGGATTTTGTAAAAGTTGTGTGAAACAGGCCTGTGAAACCGTGGATGTTTCACCTGTTTCAGAGGGGCCATGTGCAGAGCCCCAGCACCCTCCGGGCCTCGAGGACACACTGCTCAGGGCAGCAGCTTCTCTGGCAGCCAAAGAGGCTCTGAGGGCCTTTTTTGTTCATTTTTTTTCCTGAAACATTTAATTGAGATGATAACAGTGAGGTGTTAGACTTTTCTGAATGCTCAGAAAGAGCTCCTTTCTGGATCTTCTGTCTAGTCAGCCTGTCACTCCAGGGCCTTGTGTTACAGAGAGGGTGAGAAGAGACAGCAGCAGCTGTCACATGGAGTTGACGGTGTTTTATGGGGTCAGTGGTTTCCAGCTCCTGCAAAAAGACCTAAAGCAACCAAATTTGGGCTCCTCCTCAGGCAGGACAAAGGCAGCAGCTCCATAAGTGCTTTTGCCATGCCAGGCTCACGGCTCTTCTCACAACTCGCAAAGAGCATATCTGCCTCATACTGCAAATATTGATCAGCCCACAGCAGGGAGACAACTGTGTTTTGGAGCATAAGGAGGCAGGCCCAGCTTGATTTTTCCTTCAACAGTTATCTTGCTAGGGTGTTTCTTCTCTCCATGTCAGGCAGTATGTGCTCCACAGTTGAGAAACTCCAGGGGAGATTGGGTGCTGACACTGGTCAGGGTGAGCCCAAGCTGACCCACAGAACACTGGAAAGGGGCTGAAGGCAAAGTGTGCTTCCAATCAGAGTTCATGAAGCCATAGAAAGACACAAGTGCCATTTTTAGTCAAGTACTTGCTTTGCAATGCATTGCATCCAAAACACTGAGGGCTGGGAAATATGTGGACATCTCAAGTGCAATCCAGCCTCTGGGTTGTTCAATATTTTCAGCATGTTGTAAAATTGCTTCAGGGTGAAGAGTAAGTGCTAGAGCCATAAAAATGCACATTTGGTTGGGTGAAAAATGGATAGTGCAAGTTTGGGACTTTTCAGATTTGAGAGTATGGGTCTGGTTTTCATTGCCCCTAGTATTGCATCTCTCCAAGACTGAGAATTCTAAAATATTGTTCCTGATTTTGGGAATTGCAGAGAATAAGGAAGACTACCAGATGAAGGTGAGTCATTGACGATTGCCATTCCTTTCAACTAACTCATGAGAATATTTTCTTAATCTTCACTCATCCTACCTTTTTTTTTCCTGCCTTTATTTTTGTTTTCTACTTCTCTGGTTTGTTTCCATGCTATGTTTTGCTCCCTTCTTTAGCTGTTTACCACCTTCCACATTCCCTTTCCAAAGATTTCCGAGCATTCTTTAAACTTGTTGCTGAGAAGTTTCATCTGGCAAATCCCACCTTCCATTTCACTTCCCCAGAGGCACATTTAAATGCTAAATGGGCTCCGTTCTTCTGCAGAAAATGCGAGATGAGGCACAGAGGGATGTGAAAGGCATCAGCACATGGCTCAGCTCCACGCTCTCTCCCCCAGTGCGAATGCAGAGTGAAGGAGTCATTGCAGGAGTAGGATGGTGAGGGAGAGGCACTGCTGTGTGGCATGTCCCTACCCTCCTCTGGTCCAAGCAGCATCTGGAGGAAGACAACCCACTCAGCTGATGTACTCATCCTCCTGCCAGCACCCCAAGCAAGGATTGGCACCCCAAGCAAGGACAGCAGGATTTTCCTTCAGTAAGATGCCACCTAGATACTGTAGCATGGCAACAGAGTGCCTGGTAGCTGTGCTCGAGATGAAGCACAAACCATTTCTCTGTGTTGCTGTCTCCAAGGAGTAGTTCAATATAAGTCAGTCCTGTAACATCAGTTTGACACCAGCCTATGTCTTTGCCACATTAATTCAATTTATTACCCAGTTTGATCCACACTTTGCATTCTATTTAGGATGCCAGGGGACCTGTTCATCCCTAATGACTGAAGAAGCATTTGTGTTTTATAAGCTATTTGGGACACACCATAAGGAACTAAAAGTGTCTGCTTTATTTTCATTGTTAAATTTACCATGTACCCAATTCAGATGCTGTTGAAATTGATAGCAAATTTGCCAGAGACCACTGTAGCTGAAATGGTTTCTGGAATTTAAGGATCTCTGTTAAAAACGTTACAGATGTTCTCCCCCAAAAAAGACCTACTGGTCATAAATAATACATGGCAAATGTTGTCAAGGGTTGGGAGGAAATTACAAAATGATATTTTGTTTTTCTGTCTTTTATCTCTAGCTAAACTTTGATCTCTATAAAGTGTTTCTACCATCATTTGTAAGACTTTCCTTAGTCTTTACTTGGTAGCACATTAAAATTCAGCTGACTAATTTCACTGCTTTTCTTTGATCTTTTTCCTTCAATGTGAATTACTCTAGCTGAAGAGTTTGCATTTGCCTGAACAAAATTCATCTTCCTTTTTCTGCACACTCAGACAAGCGGGAGTTTCCCTGTGCCTTGTTTTCCCTACCTATCTTTGCTTATTCCAGTGTATTCCTCTTTTGTTTGCCTACACACTTCTTTCCAATTAGTCATTTGCTGTCTCAAATATTCAACTTCTGCAAGTGATGAGTGTCTGGAGCACTTCCCAATCCCTCACCCTAGCTGCCCCTATGGATTGCAGAGCCATATAGGACAATTTCTCTTTTGAGTTAGCTATCAGAACACTGCCCATCAGTGCTGCTGAAGTCCATAGTCCTTTCTAAAATCATGTATTTGTATAGGAATGAATATTGTGGAGTTTGGAGTGTGGGATAGGGGATCAGTAGTAAGGGCACAATGGTAACACAAGTTTACTAAAAAACTAAGAAAAATTGTATCAGGTCACTGGCTTCTTGCATACTTCTGTCACAATCCTTGGTCTGTATTGTTGCAGTGCTTGTGATCGTGGAGGTGTCTGGACCATCCACTTTTCCCAGTCAGAACCCAGTGAAAAAGGCCAAGCCATGTCTGGGGTGCAGCGGGGGCACTTTGGAAGTGCAGCACAGCACACACAGCCTGGGCCAGCGAAGCAGCAGCAGCGCTCTCAGCGACTCCCTCAGCCACCAGCACAGGGAGGATTAGAGACAGACGCACTCCCCATGTCTCCCACCCACTCACTGCTCACTTGCTCCTCAAGGGAGCAAAGCAAACATATTTTCCTTGTCCCTTACAAACAGACCCCACTGCTGTCAAAACCCCAACCTATGAGCACCATGTCCATATGCTTGTGTACACAGACTCAGACTCCACCTGCTTCTCGCTACATAAGATCCATGTTAACCCTCTGCAGAATGAAAGAGCATTTTAAGAACTCCTCAGAGATGTAAAGAGGATTGGTTAGAATGCTGTCTACTTGTTCCACACTTGTGAAATCAAACTACCTGTTATGGCCCAGGCTTCTTTTCCCATTGGGGAGTGCTGCCTGTCCTCAGGACAGGAAGATGTTTTTTCACTGGGCAGTGCAGAACCTGGAGCACAGTGATTTATCTAGGTGGGCCCTCACCATATGGCAGTTTCACCTGTCACACATGCCAGATGATGCTTGATGCTTAGCTAGAATTACCTTTAAGAGTTGGCCGTTATACTTTTACAGACGAAGAGTTGTTTGCATTATATTCTAGTAATGTGGTGATTTGACATAAATCAGTGCAAATTAAAAGAGGAATGAATCTGCAGGGCTCTATGCTGGCAAGGTGATTTGCTGGAGAAGAAAAAATCACAGACTTTGTACATTTTCCTTTGTGAACTTTCTTTTGTGAGTAAACCTTGACACCTTGGGACAAATCCATTAAGTTATATTCTGCCATCCAAATTATTTTCATTCAATTCAGTTTTTCCCATTTTCATCAAACCCTTGCTAACATATGGAGCTTGAACAGTAGAAAGGTTACCCAGTTAACCCAACTGATTTTTTTGTGACAAATATGTCCAAAGTGTCTGGGCAGATGAGAAGAGGGTCTCTCTACTAACTGTGCCCATCTAGCCTTGTGCTAAAGAAGAGCCATTTGGGGTGCAAAGGCAATTGTGTATTGTTCATTTGATGTGCCAGTTCACCACCTCTGGCTTCCTATGAGCCAGGCAGCTGCCCATGACACCAGTCAGGACTACCTGATGCTGATCCTAAAGAGTGTGATGCTCTGCCCTGCAGTGCTGCGGACTGGCTTCACCTGCCATGACAGTTTTTCTGTTTAACTCTACACATTATGACCTCCTTTTGTCCTCTTTCTTTCCTTTTCCAGCCCAGGGCATGTCTGACCATACTGGATTCTGATCCGAGTGAGAAGGGTTTTCTCTCTCAAAATATTGTCCAGAGAGACAACTTTGAGACAAAAGCTGTGTGTGAGACCACAAAAGCTCTCTCCCACAGGGTTATTCTGAGCTCAGCAAATCAATGCTGTCTCTGCTCAGAAGCAGGAAGAAAGTCTCCACTGGCAGAGGAGGGGTGAAGCACTCGCCAACTTGTCAGATCACATCATCTCACGAATGCATCATGCAAGGCAGAGCCTCTGAAAAAGCAGTTTGACTCTCTCTGCTTCACCATCATGCTGATGATGAGTTGGTAATTCTGCATATCAGAACCTACATTCTTTCCCTATCCAAGCTATGGGTCCTTCAGGCCAGGTGTACCTGGCTGTAGGCCAGTGTTGCTGCCTGATTTACCACGTACCTGACAGCCATTTAACTCTTTGGCTTTGTACTGTGTCTTTTCTCTTGGTACAATTTGCAATGAAACTGCAGCTCTATTGTTTTTTTCCACTGGCAGGCAGACACAACAATCCAGGTCACAGACTGCTCTAGGACAAATGTGGGGAAAAATGCTAATTATTTTTGCCTTAACTCTCTGCATGCATGGTGGGAACCACAAGTAGAAAACATCAGCCTTCTGCTTCAAATTTACCTTCCCATTTTCATATATCTCCTCCTGGTTCTCACATGCATCCCCCTTCCAGCTTTGCTTCTGGAGATTAAGAAAGCTCTGAAGATTAGTACTTTTTCACAGCTCTATAAATATTGACAGCTGTGTTCTCCTATTGAATGCAAAGGATGTGTGCATCCAAAATCTTACATTTACCCTGAAGCTTTTTGGTCACTTTTGTAACACTGGCCACATAAATCCTCTGAAAACAGCCAGAAAAGTGGAAACTTGCTGAACTCAAATTTCTGGAGTTGCTCCCAGGGCATAAAAAGCATTCTTTTTGATATTTATAGGATGCCATTAATATCTAGGGATGAAATACAAAAATAACAAAAAAACAAGCCTGAGGGGTTGCAGCCTTCTTGAGGTGCATCCACCTGCTCTGGCATGGGCTCCTCCACAGGCTGCAGGCAGATCTCTGCTCCACCATGGACTCCCATGGGCTGCAGGGGAATTTCAGGTTTGGCACCTCCTCCCCACTCCTATTTCACTGACCTTGGTGTCTGCAGGGCTGTTGCTCTCACATCTCCTCACTCCTCTCTCTGGCTGCCATTGCACAGCAGATTTTCCTCGTCTTAAACACATTATCTCAGAGGTGCTCCCACCATCACTGATGGGTTCAGCCTTGGCCAGCAGTGGATCTGGTTTGCAGCCAGCTGGGATTGGCTCTGTGGGACATGAGGGAACCTTCTGGCAGCTTCTCACAGAAGACACCTCTCTAGCCCCCTTCATTACCAAAACTTTGCCATGCAACACCAATACAATTAGCTATTTACATAAATGTTGCCATGATTTGTGGAGGAATAAGAAGCACTGAGGACCAGGGTGTCATCAACATACACACAGATAAAGAGAAGAGAGAAAAATTTTGGGGCTGCAGTCATGTAAAATCATTCACAAATCAGAAGATAGCAGCATTTCCAGTGAGTAATTTACTTCATCTATAACCGGAATAACCTTTGGGGCATATTTTTTCTTTCCATTCATTTCAAAGGACTGTTAAACCTTATGTAGGTGCCTAAGAGTAGATGGGCTACAGATATATAACAAATTGACAAGAAGGTTAAAAATAAGATTCATGTAGGAGACATGAACAAGGACATTCACATGTAAGGCAAAGGCAATATCCTCAGCAATTCCTCATCAAAAAAGTCACTCCATAAGCAGCAAATACAACTGAGCCTGCTTCCAGGTACATCATTCTACTACATTGTCCCCAGCTCCACTCAGAATTTTTATATCATTTCTTATTACAGGACCCTCACAGCAGGCCGTGTCACATTTTTCACCTGACTTTGTCAAGGGCCAGAGGCAGCCAGCCTTGGCACACACAGTCCCAGAGCTGCATCCATCAGCAAAGGCTGTCTGCCTGGGGGGCTGCCACTCTCACTGCTGGGCGCACCCCTCTGCCAGATCATCACTGGGCAGGGATTTCACAGGAAATCAGACCTGGGTCCAAAGAAAGTATCATGCATATAAGGATGGAGGATGGATGACAGTAAATGTCCATTTTGTCCTGTGTTTGCCAATTTCAATTTTGTCCAAATTAAGTAATTCATGTTTTAGGCTTCTGTTTTGCCTTTTTTTCCTTTCTTGAGAAGATTGCTTCATGCAAGGCAGTATCAAAGCTGGTCCCTTTGAAGGGCTTTTGCACTGCTGCTCTATTAGAAAAGTATTTAGAAACTCTTGCTCCACCTGCTTCATGTAGTGTTATGAATTTTAACAGGATGGAAAAACAGGTTGTGTGGCAAAAGCTGCAAATGAAGAGACCCTGTATGCTCCATTAACTCAAGAGGCAACACCAAATAAGACCTGTGGAGCATCAAACTCAAAAATTTCAGGGTAAATCACCAGAGTCACAAGTTAATTCCTACCTTAACACGTGTCTCAAGCACTAATCCCATGTCAGAGAGGCATCCAATAGCTCTCCTGATAATACTGTGTAAGCAGTTCAGAGTGTAACTTCATTGTTTCACACATAAATGAGGCTTGGAACATCTTGATTCTTCCAATCTGTTTGAATTCATGGCAAAAATGGCCTCTACCCAGACCAGCTGGGCTGTGATCCCAGTGGCTCTTAAAGGTCAGGCAGGTGAGGTGCAAGGGGAGCAGAGGGATGCAGGAGCAAGGGAGGAGACTCAGACATATAAAAGGGGTGTGATCAGTTTACTACGTGGTCTGACTGCTTTGGACCCTCCAACTCAGCAACCCAGCTCTGTTCTTGAGGAAAGGCTGTTCTCATGAAACATTCAAAACTTCCTTAAGCACAGCCTTCAGTTTCTGAGGATACCCAGGCTGTTTTAAAAAGCAGGCTCCTGCAGCTGACTTGCCATGAGGGCTTTAATACTGGTGGAGGCTCCAGAGCTGTGCAGAAAGCAAGAGTTTTCACCTCTGCTGTGCCATGAATCTTGCCTTTCTAGAGAGTGTGTGTCATTTTTTCCCACAAAGGCATCTGCAATTGATTTGCAAGTGATCACTTAGCAGAATGGAGGCCTGGTCTACAACACAAATAAAGGATAACAAATGGCAGGCTTCCAAACTCTTCCTAAACCTGGCACTTATAATCCAATCTTCTAAAAATTTGGACCAGATTTTCAGCTGGAACACACCACACTGTCTCTAACTAGTCCTTTAAATGCACATTTAAGAAGGAAAGAAAGATAATCCTGCAATTAATCTCAAGAAGTGGGTTCAAGGGGGACCTCAGGCCAGTGGCAGAGTTGGAGATTGGCTTACTGAGACAGTTAATACGGCTTAACTTCCCAGTGTCTCCATTCTTCAAAAGGGCAAACAAGAATTCACATCTCTTTGGTACTGTCTTAAAGTTTTCAGGTTTCTGAAGGGCTTTAGGACTGCCAGATAGAGACTGTGTGTTGCACATTATGGTGGTTTGCTCAAAGTTTAAATAGTTCCTTTGGTGAACACACACCTGCAGAAGTGCCACCTGTCAAAGACAGAAAACAATTGTTGTCCCAGGAATGTGAGGAGAGTACACAGAGCAAATATTCCTCAAAGTAAAATATTAGAGCTATACAGAATTAAAACTTTTATTTTCTGTGGATGAATACCAAATGTGCTCATTTGAAAATAGAAAACTTTTATTTTTCCACTGATTTAGCTTTTAGTTTTTTTCACTGTTACTAGACAAAGACAGTGAAGCTTACATTTTCAAAAGTTTTCAAGGAAAATGGCTTTGGGCAACTCCCAGTAACATCAAGGAGAAATGCAAAGCTAAAACCTGAACACTGGAAAGTCCTGAAAATGTAGCTTAGTTATAGGCCATAAAAATAAGGACTCTAATGAAATGCTTTTTAAATGCAGTAGCACAAATGTAGAACTAAAAATATGAGCTATGGAGAAACTACAGGGAGACAGTGTCTATCATTTTGTAGGCAAACTATTTTCATAGTTAAACCTGTTTGTGCATGCTGGATGATAAATGCCTCCTGCTTTCAAGGAGCCCTTAAAAAGAAAAAAATACTTTTTAAGAGAGGCCTACCAAATCTGTTGCCATGGCAGCTGCAAGCATCAGTGATAACCCAGAATTTCTAGGTTATAAATGTGCATGCAACCCCATTAACAAGTTCCACAGCGTAGTCCACATTAGTGACAGATAAGGTCATCTGGTGGCTCAGTGTCACAGCTTGGAGCTCAGTCAGAGAAGATCTAGATCCAAGCAAGGTCTGTTTCTGATACACCCTGTTCCCACACATTAATGATACACAGTGTGGAAGATGGTTATACCTTCTCAAAAAAAATTTACCTGAAGTTTTCAGGCTGCCTGTGCTGATGCAGTCTGCACTTGAAAGGTGGGAGATAGAA
Source organism: Nicator chloris (assembly GCA_013400495.1). Classification (NCBI taxonomy): domain Eukaryota; kingdom Metazoa; phylum Chordata; class Aves; order Passeriformes; family Pycnonotidae; genus Nicator; species Nicator chloris. The sequence continues at coordinate 402,312 of WAAE01020991.1, forward strand.
GCATGGAGAAATCAGAAAGCTGGGCACAGAGAACTTGAGATCACATGCAAGGAATCAAGAATAAATACTGTTCTTTTGCTGTCTCTCAGCTGGGTGAATGTTGTTTTCATTACTCAAGCGTCAGCTTTTCTAAAAAAAGTCACTGCCAGATTCTTGTTTCCTTTCACTTCAAATCTGGGCCATGCCCATCTTTTTTAAGGCCACTTTGGAATCAGAGGAGACAAGGAGAAAGAACAGAAGGGCAAAAGTGAGGATTTTTCCTACTGCTTGGTCTCAGATTCACCACTGTGAGGGAATTTCCTACCAGTCATTGGTGTCTCGTGCCCTATGTCACTGCAGAAAAAGGTGCAGTGGCTCTCTGTTTGCTGATGCTTGTCTCTCAGTGAAGTCCTGAGGAAATGCAGCATCTCCAGGGGCAACAGTGGTTCTGGAGAACACCCTCCATCCTGCCCCAGGACACTCAGAGCACTCCAGTCCCCCGTCACCTTGTCCCTGCATCACCCTTTCCTGCTTGGAAAGTCGAGATGATGTTTCCTTTTCCCCCTTGCTGTGTGTTCCCTGTCCTTGCTGCATCAGCTGCCTCAAGCAGGAGCTGCCTGCAGTGGTAGTGACGGACCTGCTAAATAAATAATTGCAGGGAGCTGCTTCCTCCCAGGTCCATGAGTTTGGGCCTTCTTCTCCCTTGCACACCTGAATAACAGAGAGAAGGAAATGAGCTCTACTTCTGGCTCTGGAGTGTGTGCAACTTCCCATTCTGTTTAGATGGCTTTGCTTTTCTGTTGTTCTCCAGGTCCATTACTTCCATACATTTCTTCAGACCCAAAGAAGTAATTTATTGCTATGTCACATAGTGCTTAAAGTAAATGAAAGGATTAATATGCCTCATTTATTTAAAGCATCTGGAGATAAATGTTCTGGAAATAAAAGTTTGCTTGAGTGAGGAAGGAGAATTCCTACTTACTGAGAACTTTACATAAATCTCAAACATCTTGAAATATATACCACTGAAATATTTTGAAACATTCACTGTATCTAAATACAATTTTCTCCTCTTATAATGAAGATTTCCTGAAATGGACTGATCATCATACTGACTAGACTAGAGAAACATGTTTATTTCACATATTTTATTATTCCATTATTTTATTTCAGAATTTTGTGGGGGAAAATCAGTTTCTATTGCAAATAATTAATCTAATTCAGATTTTATCCAACCTAAACCAGTCAGTTTTGCTTGTCATGAACCTTTCTACAGGGGACACTAAATAATTACTGTTCATCTTTATTCAAGAATTCTCTAATTGATATTAAGGTCTGACTAATTACAATAATTATAAAGCAACACTCGTGTTTTCTGAAGCCACGGTGGCAAACTCCCACTATCATTTATAGTGGATCTTTGCACTTCTGATTTTTCTAGGATTAAAAACTGGATCCAGATCAGACTTGAATATACAGTTAAATCTCTATCACACTAACTATAGTGCAAAGAGCTGATGCATGTGTGCTCCTTTTATACTAGCTGTGAGAACATAGATTTTATCTAGTTTGTTATAAAAACTGACACTGGAATATTAACCCATAACACCTTTGTCCATTTTCTGGACACACACTTTCTACTATATGCCTGCATCACTTTTTATTTTGCGTCAGAAGCCGTAGAGCTGGAGTTATTGAATTGTCCAACCTCAGTCCAAATAACTTCTTAAATTAACCCACAGGCTTGATAGTATATATCTTTCCCACCATGATCTTGCTTAGGATAGCAAGCAGACCTATTATAAAAACACCTCAGATGTGCAGAAATGGGAAGGCATGCCAGCACTTCTTGGAAATGGATCCAAGATTCCGTTTTGGTGAAGATGAGAGGAAAAAATGTCAGTCATTTGGTATTGCCTTAAGGCAGCATTTAAGGATAAAGGAAGAAAAAGGAGAAAGATGCTGTGTGATTGCTGAAATGCATGGGCGGGCAATGATGATTTCAGTTCCTCAAATAGCTGCACTCTAGAACAGGGCAGGATAAAGATAGAGTGCTCTGAGATCCCCTGGTAAAAGGCATTATCAGTGGGATGAGTATTTTAATTGCTTTCATACTGTTGATTTCAAACTTGAAACCACTAAAGATGCATCACTCTTGGTATGACAGAGAATTCCTGTATAGAAGGAGAAAATAGAAAAAATACTCTTCACATTTGCTGTCATTTTCAATTCTTTTCTTTTAGCACTCTTCCTTCCTGCTGCCATTCTCTTCCTCGCCCTTATTTCCACTGAGTAAACTAACAAAAACACCTAATTTAAAACTTTGTGGAGAATGAATGGAACAGGTTCAAGGTAGAATAAATACCCAGCTGGGCCTGTTTTCTTCCTCCCACTAAATAATACAGCATGTAAACCATTCAAACAGTTCAAAAAAGTTCTTTCTCTAATTATTATTTTCATGTTAAGTTCAGTGAGGTGAAGAATAAAAAAATTCAATTGCAATTGAAGGCTGCAATGCTCTTCTGGAGAACAACAACAAGTAAATTTTATGCAGGTAACAGACTTGAAGTGCTCTTTCTAAGGAGAAAGGATAGATATTGCTGGAAGAGTTTTTGAATGTTTTCATTGGATAGCTTTTTTTATTTTGCCAGGGAAAGCTGGGAACACCTGGGCCTAGAGAATACAGGGATGATTTTGCAAACTGAACACCTTCTCCTACCCCATCCTTCACCCAGATTAGGTAAACCAAGCAAATTTTAGTTCTGTGCTAGAGAATGCATTAAACACAAACACACCCCCTCAGATGCTACTCGCTAAAAATCATTTATTCTAGGATTAAACTTGGAATATCTCCCGTGAAGACCCTGTTTAATCATCCAGCTGCACTGTGTTCAGCTGCCTGGATTTCCTTCCCTTTAGAGCACTCCTTCTGTTACTTAACCTGCATTTTCCAGGAGCAGTTTAAACCTATTGTGTCACCCTCTGCCTTTGATACCTAATGAGAAAAATAGGTTTCCAGTATGCAAGGAAGACAAGCCCGGTGTTGAGCAAAGCCTGAGGGCTGCCCCTGAGAGTACAGACACAGCTATTATCTTTCCTGTGAAGACATTACTGTTCCATAGCTCCAGGAAACGTGCAGTAAAATGTTCAATTAAAGTGGATTACATGTTCTTAGCTGGTCAGCTATAATACCTAAGCTTGAAAATATATTAGGGGATCCAGGAAGGAACAGTGCTTCTTTGCTAACCTCAGAATTCTGCCCTTTATGTTGTGGATGCATTTTGCTTTCATGTTCCTTTGCAAATTTTCCTGGAAGCAATCCAGTTTTACAGAATGGCTGCTTTTACTATAAACATTACTTCCTGCACAAAATCTGGTCTGAATACCTTTGCATTGCAACAACTTAAGATGAGAAGGGAAGTAATTTGCTTCTATAATCTTCTACATTTCTTTATTGGAATTAATTTTTTATTATGCACATCCAGTTCTTTCACTGCTCCTCAGTATGGCCCCTGCAAATATCCAGGCCTCAAAACCCTTCAAGAATGAGTTATCCAGGTATCTTAGTTTCCTCTGTTCCAAGACTGGTTCTGTTCTGACATGACATGAGAGATGTAAGGTAACAGAACACTCCTGTGGCACATGCCTTTATTTCCTGCTGTAGCTACATGGCAGTTTGTAAGGGCTGCAAAAGTCATGCCTTGTTATATGGTGGGGATTACTTTCCACTGGCTCCTGTAGCAACTGTTACTGGAGGGAAAGAACATGATGAATGTTAGAGTGAAAGAAATAAAGCTCTGTTGGAGCAAGTCCCTGAGAGCCCTTCCCTTTATTTGTAGTGTTTTAGGAAGTCATTACAATGAGCCATCCCAAAAACCAGCTCAGCAGAAAAATGTATTTAACTGAATGCCATTGTATTCAGCTCTCAGGGCAGACACAGCACACTATGTTAATTCAATAATTAGAGCTCTTTGTTTAATCCCCTTATTTCCTCCTTTCAGCCTGGCATTGTTCCTTCTCTCACTCACACAGGCAGAGGCAGGTCCATTACATTCACCCCAAGGCCCAGCAGAAACCTGCCAGCACAACCCAGACTTATCCTACCCCTGCTTCAAGCTTTCTAAATGCAACAAGTGACTAACTGCAGCTCTTGTCTCAAGAGTAACTGCCTGGAAAAACAACTTGCTTTACTTTATCACCGTCTGGGAAGACCTCCCTGATTCACAAGCTGACATAGAACTTCTATTGAATTTTTACCCACTCTCCCCTTAATCATTTTTAGCCAAAACCCCCTGAGGAATAAGTGTCCTCACTCTAAAGTAAATCTATCAGGCAGGGTTGCCGTGTCTCAGTGTGGAGTGATATACAGAGCTGTCTCCATTTCCTCCTCCTTCTGCCTGGAATCTCAGCTGGATACAGGAAGATTTGTACCTTCTTGTATCTGAGGCCCTCTGAAATCCCCTCAGTGTCAGAGGTCCACCCTTTATATGGAACTGGCAGCTGCTCCTGTATGAAAATTTAAACACTTTAAGGTATCTTTTAAGTGGTACAAAAGGTGGAAAAAACACCACAGATGGTAAGTAATCCAAGGCTTCTCAATGCAAACACAACACAACCTGTTGCAATGTCCATTTTTTCAAATAGATGCAACCACCTTCCATTACAAACCTGCAGCTTAAGGTTGGAGGATGCAGCTTGATAGACCAGCTAACAATATATAAATGATGATGGCTTCACTTAATGCAACTGTGGTTACACAGAGCTCTTTGCTTTTTAGGTCAGTGCCAGAGACACAAGTTTACCAAAGAAACTTGTGTAAATGTGTCTGTGTATGTGTGTGTTCAAGTATGGGAAGGAAGGCAAGGGATTCATCTCATGGCAGACAAATGGTAGGTGTCATGCTCTTTTTAAAGTATTTTTTCTGTGGGTAACATTTCTCATGTGGTTTAGAATTACTTTACCAAAACTTAATTTAGAATAATTGAAGAAAATATCTTCCATTTAGAGTATTTCTTATACTCCAGTACATCTCACTCCTACTCTGCCAGACTGATCTTTCTTCATATGCAAAAGTAGCAAATAACTGAACTATGTAGCAGTCAACAGTTAATGCTTTCTATTCCAAATGGAAGGAGAATTTGTTGGTTCCCAGGAATTATGGGCTAGCTCCTTAAAATGTGTGAATTGTAAAGATGAATGGCATGATCCATAAAACCAGAAAATGTTATCACACTTGGTAAAAGAAACTGTAACTGCTGCAAAGGATTTCTGCTTTTTTTCTTCTGTAACAGTGTGCTTGTCAGAGCTGTAGTGTTTGCAGTGATGTAACTATGGGGATGAAGTCACACAGCCAGCAATACTGTGGTAAAGATAAGGCTGAGCACTATTTTCAGTGCTGTGCCTTATAATGAGTTTATGGAAGGCAGGTATCCCCCTCAGATTTGTGGAAGTAGGAAGGAATTATACTACCTCCATCACACTGCCAATAAAATATCTCTGAGAGATCCTACAGAGCTCCAGAAAGATTTTTCAGGCTCATGATTTCCAAAGTCACTATTTTGCTAGGAGATGATGCAGTGTTGTCATTACTGCCCTTAATACAACAGGGGAGCTGCACGACCACGAGCCACAGTGCCAGGGTCAGTTCCCATGGGAGATGAGCCAGATTTTCCAAGGGAGGGGGTAGCTGAAGCTTAGGGTGCACGTATCCAGAACAGACTTCATTTGCATAAACTGTGCTGGCATTTAGTTCAGTAAGGAGTTTTTTATAACACTACAGTGAGATGTTATTGTAGCTTTAGTTAACGCTGCATTTTCTCTTAGCATGAGTTATCACAACATCAAGCCATTACTATCAGTTAATGGAAACCCAGCACTATGGTACCACAAGCTATCGTAACATTTCCTGGAAAACACATATGATATTTCCAGAAGGCATCCTAAACTACTTTTTTAAACTGCTTTGCATTCCAGGAAAGAAACACCACAAGCAATAAACCCTTATAAACATTTTTTAATAGCTAACATTTCAGAATTAGGAGGACAAAAAAGAAAAATAAAGAAAAGGAATAGTCTCAGTAGTTTTCTCTTAAGCTGAGATTTGCGGGAGAGCGTAGCATCTCAGAGCTCTCTAAGAATATTTAGAACTTTTCTCTTTGCAAGAAATGTAGCTGAAAGAGGGAAGACAGGAGAGATGTGGAAGAGGCTTTCACTGGGCACTCTGCAGTTCCAGCATCTTTGTAAATTGCTTACTTACAAAAGAGCCATTTTAGTTGTACAAACCCAGAGTGATTGCAAGCTGTTACCCAGCATGTGGTATTTGCAATGTGCTGTCTTAAGACCCACAACCAGGAGAGAGGCTGAGTAGTAGGTGAACAAAGTGATTTCTAAGAGCAGAGTGAACAGGTGACACAGATCTCTCAGACTCTCTTCACAGGAGAGGTTCTCCAGACCTCTGATCATCTTCCTGGCCTCCGCTGGGTCCACTCCAAGAGATCCATGTCTCTCTTGTGCTGGGGACCCCAGAGCTGGATGCAGCACTGCAGGTGGGGTCTAATGAGGGCAGAGCAGAACAGAGGGACAGAATTCTCTCCCTTGCCCTGATGCCTACGGTGCTGTTGATGCAGCCCAGGATATTTGGATTCTGGGCTGTGAATGCACATTGTTGTCTCATGTGCCCAGCTCCTCATCCACGAGGACCCCCAAGTCCTCCTCAGGGCTGCTCTCAGTTACTTCTCCCAGTCTGTGCTCTTGTCTGGGAGGCCTTGAGGGACTCCAATGATCTGATGGCCTGAGGCAGCCTCAGGTTACATGCAGTATTAAAGTGTTGCTTACTGGAAGCATCAACATTATTATTGTGAACCATCTGGCTCAGGCTTCCTGGATAGGTTGCTGAGAAGAGGAGACTTAGCCCTGAGAAATACTTCTGCATACCAGGGACTCCTGAGGAAAGGATCAAGAGAAATCAGCAGTGGTTGATTCTCCTGCTGTAGTTATTGCTTTTGAAGCTATGGGGGAATAGTTGTGTCTACTCTGAGAACAGTAAATCCTAACAGTCATGAAGACTTGTCAAAAAATGAGAATAAGAGAGAAAATAATTCAGGGGGTTGTGAGCTAACTGGCAAACCAGCAACCTGCACTCATAAAATGTTAGCTTTTCAAAAGGATGGTTGCTACAGGGTCACTGTGACAAATGAGGGCAATACAGCCTTATCTGGAGTGGCAGGAAGAATTCAAATTCCTATTAATGCCCAACAAGTGCAGGCTGGCATTGAAACAACCAAAGATATCCCTGGAATGTCAGCAGGCTGACCTGAAGCAGCTGGGACCTCCAGGTTCAAAAAGACTCTGCTGTCCTCAGCACTGGGCTTGAAAGAGACGGCGTCACGTGAGTGGCACAGAGGGCCAACACAACCTCATCCCAAAGACGAAATATGATGCAATGGCAGTCTTTGGTCCTCACCAGCCAGCAAATGCTTGCAAAAAGATCCAACAGCAATAGAAATGGCTAGACAGGATTCAGCAACCTGGGCCAAGCTTTGAGATGGTTTGCAAAACCAGTGTTCAGAGAAGATACTGGGAAAGGAGTCTACATGGTCACAGAAATTCAGTAAAAACTTGGCTTCCTCTCAAAATTTCATCAGTCTGTGAGCTGGTTCTCTGGAGCACAGCAGCTCTATTCCAAATCTCTGATGCAACCCTGAACAAGGTCCTTTCCTCCCATAGGGCTCTCTTTCCCCTACCACATTGTGTCCGTCTCTCCTGCACAGCTTGCAAATCTTTGGGCCAGGATTGTCTGTTTCTACATGACCAGTGACGTCCTTGTCAAAACTGTTTTCCAGGCACCAGCCTCCCACAGATAATGAAGCACAGAACAGCACAGTGACAAAGCTGCTCTCTGTGCAAAGAGCTTATGCTAAGCTCTGTAATTAAGACATATGGGGCCTTATCCACAGCTTAGAGAAGTCAGTGGAAACACTGTCTCGTAGGCTGGATGACAAGATGGTGATGAAGCAGATTTTATTTTAAGGAATTTTTTTTTTTTTCTATTTGGGGATATTCTGATGCTTTAGGAAGAACTGTGCTACTAAAAAGCATGAAAACAAAGAAGAGGAAAAAATTAATAAAGTTAAAAAAATCAAGCTATAAATGAGCTTAAACTGAGATACAGGAAAAATTTGCAAACAGAACAAATGAGATTTATGTTAGTGGGTCACTTCTTTGGCGGTTCTTTATGGCTTTTTTAAGGGTTAGTTTTACCCAAAACATAAATAAATCCTCTTCTTTGCATGTGGGCATTAATTATCTTATGGAATAGAGGGTACCAATGGGTGTAAGAAAAAGGGAACCTGACCCCAGATGGTTTAATTTTCAGGGAATTATTAAAAATTATTATAATATTGAATAGGACATAAGGTAAGCATTTTTCAACAGTATTCCAAAATGCCATTATACCTGTGGAGAGAGTACCTGGCTGGACCACTACATGCCAATATTTAGTAATTTCTTTATGTGACAGTTTGCCTGTAAAGAGGAAAATATTGATTCCTCTTTGGCTTTACAAATCAGTGCCCTTAAGTGCTCTGGCCAGAAACTCATAACACAGCAATACAAAAACTAAGTTCGAGGAATGAGTCTGGCCCTAAATGTTCACAAGTCAGAGGGAAGCATTTTTCTTGCTCACAAAATGACATTTAGGCTCCCAGTTTCCTGTCTTGCAAGGTATATTGTAGAGGCTCTGAAAATAAAACATACAGTTAAGCATGGTCTGTTGTAACCCAAACAATTACAGTCATCACAAGAATAAATTTTTAAACAGTTAGGTAATATATAATAAATAAAAGATGAACAGGAAAGCACTCATAGCTACTCCCCTAATGCATCTGGAAAGTAATTAACTTTTTTCCTCCGTTAAGAATGTAATGTATTATACCCTGGCAAAGGAGGAGCCTGGCCATGCATCCCTGATGAGGATTTATCTGAGGTCACACTCAGAGGGAGCAGACCTGCCATCCATCCTGCCAGAGCACAGCATCTCCCTGTCCCTGCTCTGCACTGCCCCTTCCCCCTTGGGGGGGTGCTGGATCAGGGGTGGCAGAGCTCCAGGGGACACTGGGATGGGTACCAGGACGGGCCCTGCCCAGTCAGGGACACACCAGGCCCCTGCTTTGTGACTGTGGCTCAAGGCAGTGTTCACCATCGCCTGCCAAGGACTAATGAGAAAATAATCGCAGAAGGAAAGGAATTACAGACACACGTGGAGGCCAGCGGGCCTCTCCTGGGGTTCCTGGCATGTGGCAAAGCATAAATCTTCTTATTGCAGGGTCTTCTGGGGCTGCCCAGGCACTGGAACACAGGACTGGCATCACCCCAGGGCCTTCCTTGGCTCTGTGTGGTGGTGTCACCCCAGCCGGGCCCCAGGCAGCCTCACTCAGTCCCCCACCAGCAGGACCAGGGGGAGAATCAGAGAATCACAAGGGTGAAAGGTGGAAAACTTGTGGGTTGAGATAAAGACAGTTTAATAGGGAAAGCAAAACCCATGCACAAAAGCAAAGCAAATCAAGGAATTCATTCACTGCTTCCCATGGCTGGGCAGGTCTCATGCTCAGCCATCTGCATGAGAGCAGGGCCCCATCCCACTTATGGGTGATTTGGGGAGACAAACAACATCACTCCAAATGTCTCCCCCCTTCCCCCCAACTTTATACACTGAGCCATGATGTTGTATGGTCTGGAATATCCCTTTGGTCAGTTTGGGTCACCTGTCCTGGCTACCTCTCCTCCCAGCCTCCCATGCACACCAGTCTCCTCACTAGTGTGGCAGTAGGAAAAGCAGGAAAGGTCTTGGTTTTGTGTAAGCCCTGCTGAGCAGTAACAAAAACATCCCCAATATTATCATCACTGTGTTCAACACAAATCCAAAACACTGCCCCGTACCAGCCACAGAGAAGAAAACTATCTGCAGCCCAGCCAAAACCAGCACATTCTGGCATTTCCAACCATCATGAGGGTACAGCCAGGCTGGCATTTCCCTGGGCATGGGAGCACTGGGGGATCCCTATGACAGGGACAGCACATCTATCCCATTCTCAGCCAGGAGCAGCCAGGGACACTGGGCACCTCCCTGGGTGAGGGCAGGACCAAGGCTAGGCTGGGATGTGAGCTCCTGGGTGGGCCTGGCTCAGCTGGGCAAGGCTCGGGGAGCTGGAGACCAGTCCTGCTGCAGCATCACTGGGTGCTGACCTGGGCTTCAGGGCTATGGGCAGGTGCAGAAGCCCTGGGGGGCTACCAAAGGACAGTCAGGGCTGCCATGAGCTTTGTCCATGAGCTGGGGGCTGCCTGAGCTGTTGGCCCCACTGAACAA
>WAAE01020991.1:414060-608064 GCA_013400495.1 Nicator chloris
TGTGTAAGCCCTGCTGAGCAGTAACAAAAACATCCCCAATATTATCATCACTGTGTTCAACACAAATCCAAAACACTGCCCCGTACCAGCCACAGAGAAGAAAACTATCTGCAGCCCAGCCAAAACCAGCACATTCTGGCATTTCCAACCATCATGAGGGTACAGCCAGGCTGGCATTTCCCTGGGCATGGGAGCACTGGGGGATCCCTATGACAGGGACAGCAGATCTATCCCATTCTCAGCCAGGAGCAGCCAGGGACACTGGGCACCTCCCTGGGTGAGGGCAGGACCAAGGCTAGGCTGGGATGTGAGCTCCTGGGTGGGCCTGGCTCAGCTGGGCAAGGCTTGGGGAGCTGGAGACCAGTCCTGCTGCAGCATCACTGGGTGCTGACCTGGGCTTCAGGGCTATGGGCAGGTGCAGAAGCCCTGGGGGGCTACCAAAGGACAGTCAGGGCTGCCATGAGCTTTGTCCATGAGCTGGGGGCTGCCTGAGCTGTTGGCCCCACTGAACAATGGAGCGTGAGCCTGGCCGAGGTCTTGTGAGGAGAAGCAGTTGTGAACCACTGAGCCACTGTGTGTTTTCCCTGGTGGGAATGGGAAGAACTCCTCAAGTGTGTTGCCAGAGCCAAATTCAGTGGAAACTCCCACAGCTGGTTTAAAAGGAGGGAGGTTGCCGATGTGGGTAAGGCATCAGCTTTGGCATTCACAACAAAGAGCACGAAATTGATGTGCTCTGAAGGGTATTGCAAAATCAATTACTGCTGGAAACTTTTAGAGAATGGAGATGTTGCTGAGGGGGAACTTTTAGGACAGTGAGAAACCTAAATTCATTTGTATTTTTCTTAGATGATCTCATTGACTACTCCTTTTTAAAGATTAATGATGCTTTTAATCCATTGTCAAAGATATTGGTGGTAAAGGTGGGTGATTGGAATTAATTTAGATAAAAAATACATCACACTAAATGCAAATTAAAGCACAGGCTGAGCAAGGCTCTAGGTAATGTTTTTAGTAGACAGTTTTTCAAAGGTAGCTATAAAGGAACAGATTTGATGAGTGGTTTTCCATGTCTGATTTGTATGGTGAAGACACAGAGAACTGCTCCATGGCTGCCCACTTCCTGGTCTAAACCAGCTACCCTTGCATGTCATTTAATTTATACTTCGAGAAATCAAGTCGCAACCAAACACTTGAGGGCTGATTAATTCCTGGAACATCTGTTGGAGGCAGGCTATTATTAGACATGAACTTTTGACACGATCTGCAGACATAATCATACACAGAGATTAACCTCTCCTCAGTAAGCACAGTCCTGTGCTGCATCCGGAGCAAGACACCATGACCCAGATTCCCAGCTGTGGCTGAGCAGCAGCACAGCCCAGCCCCAAAAGGCAAAAAAGGCCTGACCTCAGCTCTCTGTGTGCTGGTCCAGTCCCATGGCAGAAGTTGGAGCAACCTGTGCCAGCTGCCGACAGAGATCGAGGTCTCCAGGGGACACAAATGCCACAGCCGTGACCCCTCCACTCAGTCACGTAACAAAAGTAGTCAGCAGGAAAAAAATGAGTTTGAGAGGGCTAAATCAGCTCTGAGCTCCTGGGATATGTCCCCTTTAATGGCTACAGTAGCACCACACTCTCATCACATCTGCCTTACATGGGAGAAGCTACAGATTCTCTGCTAATAATGCAGATGGACCAAAGATGTTTTGTTGCATAGATGTGACCTTTGCAAAATATCATGTCAGAGAATTCCTGCACCTATACCTGAACTCCACCTGTTCTGGCTCTGCTGTCTTTTTTTCTGTCCCTAACCCTATTCCTAACGCTGAGGTCCCCAGCACCACATGTGGCCCATGCCCCTCTCCACACACCTTTTCCAGCCCCAGTGTCCCTGGAACAGTCAGCTGTGTGGTCCTCTGAACCCAGCTGTAACCCTACAGAACCCTAATGAACCCTCATGGGAACTTGGGACAGAGGCTGGGTTCCTCATCACCACTGGGAAGGTCTGTAGCTTGTTCTGATACCAAACCTAATCCACACAAGTTGACTGCCTTACCTTAAAACTCTGTGTGATTCACCTTGAATGCTCTGCATGATTTCATCTGTGTATAACTCAGTGATAACTGTTTAAGGCTTTCTCTGCATATCCATCCTACACATAAACAACTCTTCTAAAAAACCACTGATAACATCACAAAATTCACCCTGAAAAGGTAAACAATCCTTAGATACATCATCCCACTTCTCTGTACACATATTTTAAGGAATGGTCTGTGCTCAGCCAGCTGCATAATTTAACTCAATGAGGAATGGTCTAACTCAGTCCCACAAAGCCAGGGTTGTCCTGTGACTCCTTTGCTCATGGATGTGTCTCTGTTCCAGACTCCTTTGCTTGAGTGTCTCAGGCATATCAAACTCAGCATGACTGACAGGGAAAGTCTAACTGCAGGACTTAATACAAGGGTTGAGGCACAAGGGCATTTCCAATGCCTGACTTCTCACATTACTCAGTACCCATTTATGCTGCTTACTATTGCATTTAAAAATCAATCCCCAATCATGCCTAAGTGACACAGAGGAAATCTGTGGCCATGGAATCTCCAGTGCCTTTCCCACAAAGCCTGCCTCCTGCTTCCTCCCCTTCTGCCTCTCAGACCCTCCACTGTGTGAAAGAGTTGTTCTGTCTCTGATTTTCCTGCTTCTGAGGAGGGCAGTTGCAGCACTCTAGGAAATGAAAAGCAGATGAAGTTCATAGCATGTTGCATTAAGGTGTTTGGCCCTTTAACAGAATAACTCCTCTACAAATATCTTTTGTTTGACTATAATGTTTTTTCCTTTAAAATTCTTTCCTGATTTACACTGTATGCACCATATTGGTTGTAATTTGATATTAAATAATTAGGATACAGTGGCTATCTTCTCTTCCCTTTTGTCACAATATCCCCTGGCACTAGTGAGAGCATCAGCAATGAGGCTTGACATTCTAAAAGCCTTTTTATTTCCCAATGAAAAATGGTATTTAGGCTATAATTAAATTTAAGCAGACTCTCAGTGAGCTCCAGAGTCCACATGCACTTTCCCCTACATAGGTTCACTCCCATTGATTAAAATCTGCACTTGGATCACAGATTCATTGATTTGCAGCCTTGGTCTGAGCCTCCTGTGCCTTTTATTTCCTTTATTAGGAAGTAACATATTTTCAATAAGATTCTTTGCTCCAGCTCTTGCAGATATCTTCCTGTTTGAAGCCACTTACAGCAATAATGGTATGATCATTTTCTGAAGAAATGTCAATTATTATCTCTGTCCTCAAAACTCTTGAAACATTCAACTTCATTCTAGTTCTTAGGCAACCTGGTATAAAGAAAATTGTTTCCAGAGTTCCAAGAACATTTTCTTAACTGCATATTTTCCAATCAATTCTCTAGAGGATTAGGAGGAATTTAAATTTTTCAGTGGCCTTGGAGCACTATTAGCAGTTCCTTCCCTGTTGCACCAGATGATTGCCTCCTGAGATGTCAACCAAAATTCAGAAGTGATGCACAAGGCTGTGGTAAATTCTGTTTGATCTGTTTGTACTCATACACATTTCTCAAAGGCCAGGCTCCCATCCAAATACTCTCAGACTGTCCTGGAGGTATTTAACTGCAGTGTACAAACCTGTGAAGAATGAGAGCAGGTCTTGCAAAATAGTGAAATACAGAAACAAAAAGAGAAGCTGCATGTCAGTGGGTTAAGAAAATAATACTTTTTGAGTTCTAATCCCACTTCTCATGGCCATATCAAAAGTGACCTTGATTATCTCACCTCCTGTTTCTCTGAGTTGCTATTAAGACCATAAGGGAGGTTCTCAGGCCACACCAGAAGTCCATCTATCCCTGAATCCCATGTCTGGTGTCAAGCTGGAACAGCAGCTTGAGAACAAAATTCCAGAGCAGAGCAAATGCGAAACAGGGACTTTTTAGGCCTGAAGTGGATTAGCATCTTGATGTTTAGCAACCAGGGATGGAGTTTTCATCTGTGAGCTTGTCTAATTGCTTTGTTAATTTATATTTTTGGCTTCCACAACACCCTGTGGCAGTAAGCTCTGCTGGTTTAATTATGCACTGTGTGGAAAACTCTGCCTCTTTCTTTTCAAACCTTAGTTTGATGGTTTAATTTGAAAGCCATTCCTTTTGGGGTAGAAGAAATTATTTCTCTTTACAGCATCACCTATATTTTTTGAAATCACTATGCACCTCATCTTTTTTCTTTATGGAAAAGAACTAGTGTATTTAGTTTCTCATTGTACAGAAACTATTCCATAACAGTACTTTTGTTTGTTACTTTTGGGTACCAGAGAAGACAAGACTGGAACTGTAAAATTTAGATGCATCACTGCTTTACTTGCTGACTTACAGATATGATTTACTTTCCTTCCGTGTCTGGGGGTTTTTTCCTGTTTTTTTTTTTCCTTCTTTTCTTTTTATTTATTAAAAATTTGTGGCACTCTGTAGAACTGCCCTGGAACAGTGAGCCATATTCACAGAGCAACTTACACTGATCTGAATATCTAATCCTTGAATAACAATATCTCGTGGGACTTGTCATTCTTTGTGTATAGGTGGGGTTATTTTTCTCCATGTGTATCAGATTTTCAGCTGATCAAAAGATAATTTCACCTGCTGTTTTATTGCCCATCACTCAGGCATCCTCCTGCAAGTCTTCACAGTCAATTTTAGTTTTTATTAGTCCTCAGCAAAGGCTTCTCTTTTCCTCTTTGTTCTTCTTTCCAGATCACTTACTAATACACTGGAGAGCACAAGCTCCAGCACAGATCTCAGTGGTCACCTCTTGCAGCATTTTCTCTGCTGTGATAACAGAGCTTTTATACTCGGATTTATTTCCTGTCTTTTAAGCAGATATCAGTCCATGAGATGAACTTGATCCTTCTACCTCACTACTTAATATCTTCATGTATTTTGGGGGAGGGAACTTTCAAGTGTGCTTTATCAAAGGGTTCATCACAGAGCCGTGGACTTCATTTCTGTTAACACTTGCCTGCATCACAACGAGCTTATCATAGGGAAACTGCTAAGACACAAGAAACCTAAAATTTGTCACTGTTCACACAGATGTTTGATATCTCCAGAAGCGTTGACTTATACAGAATGTGGTGCCTCTGAGATGTGTTATCCTTGTTTCATGCTGCATATGTTTGGATGTGAATGCCTATAGGAATGCGTGTCTGGCACTCAGATTATTTCCTATGCCAAAATATTTTTTGTTTTTAAATATTGGATGATTTCAAGCAAATTTAACATAAAAGTTGGGGGGAAAAAAATACCCCTTCCAGAACTGTGAAGAAAGGAGGGCTGGTAAAGAGTCAGATTCTCATAGTGCTGCCATGGGAGTGGGTACATTCAAAACCAGCACATGTTAGAGCATTGTTACACATCAGAGAGGGAGAGAAATGGAGGAAGAAGAATTGAAGGAGCAGATGGTATGAAACCTTCAGCTGTAGGGATAAACTTCAGTCAGAACTTATGACAAATTGGATACCAGGGGACACAACCATCAGTCACAAGAGGCTTTGAAACAAGGTTTTGGTCACTCAAGACTGTCTTGTCTGGTGGTGTCCTTGGTGTGGACAGCTCAGCTCCACATACCCCACCAGCAGAGAAAGATGGCAGTCTGTACTCCTGATTTAGCAATTTAGAAGACATCTATCAATTAAAAAAAAGAAAAGTGAGAGTGGGAGAAGATGTGCTGGGGAAAATGTGTCAGGTTTTTACATTTTGTTTTGTGAAAGAGACTGATGTATAACTGCCTGCAAAACCAAGCCAGCCTTACAGGAAGGTGAATAATAAGAAAAAGAAAACCAAGAAAAACTGAACAGTTCGGTGCTTTATCAGATCAAAAACTATTTTATTTGAGGAAAGCTGAGCCACATAAACTGAACTACTTCATTAAGTTATTGATGTAATTGTGATGATGTCAGCAAGCAAAATTGCCATAATTAAAATCTGTAGTGTCTTCACTCTGCTGTATTCCCTTACCTGGTGTACCTATGGAGCTCTTGCAGCTTATATAAGAAGCACCACTGGTCTTTTATAACTCAGAAGTGTTTAGAAATCATTACAAAACCATAAACATGATATTATATTGCCATTTCCATATTTATGTACACAAATAATTAGCTTGCTTTAATAAACATCTATCAGTCACATCCAATGGAAACTGAAAGGAACTTGGCACAGCTAATACTTGAAATTTCATTTCCATGGAAAAATGCAGATTCTGGGACACTGAAATGTTTGCTCATTCATGTCAGTTTCAATAAAATATTGCACTCCATAACAAGGTACATTTTAATATTTTAAAACAAAACATTTTGCTTTTCATATTATAAGCAGCTTCTCATTTGGAAAGAAATGCACATTTTTATTGGTGTTTTGTAACAAGTTTTGACTGCAAAATTGCTGGTTTCATTTTCACCCCCCAAAAAATTGTATTTGCTAAAAATATCATCAGCTGGAGATGATGTTTTACACTTGCCAAGGAATTGGAAAAAAAGTTATTTGCATACATCTAGAATTCAGAGCTCTTCAAAATCATGTCATTTTTGAAGTTCTCTGTTGGAATTTAGAATTTTTCCCTCTGAATTCTCTAACTAAAATAAGATGTAGTGTCATTAAAATGCTCAGAATTTCCCACACACCTGCGCAACACAGAGGGATCCTCCTAAGAGAAGAATTTTTAACTTGTAACTGGAAATAGAAGCAGTGCACAGCGAGGGCGTTTTCTTTATCAGCGAACGCTCCATTCATGTGGCAGCACAAAGGAATGAACGTGCTTCAGAGCCCATTCTGTCTTCATAACTTCACAAAACGTTTTCTGCAACCCTGCACAGGCTGTGAAGGAGCTTGTCCCACAACAAAAGTGTCCTTGGTAGGAATTGGTCTTTGGCAGTCAGGCAGATTTTCCCCCGTCCGGCTTTGCCCTGGTGTGACACCTCCTGCTGCAGATACAACTCCCAGGCTCCCTGCCATTCATGTTGCCAGCTTTGTGCACTGGCACACAGTGCCAACAGACTGTTTTCTGTTTTCTTACTTCTGCTTAGTGTGGAGGATGTGCCTTTTTTCTCTATTTATCATCCTTCTCATTCTTTTTGGGGGGAATTTCCAGCTCTCCTGCCTCGATTCCTCTTGGGCTGGTTCTTTTTGCTGCTGAGAAATGAGGGGTGCACACATATTCTTCCACTGCTGGGTCCCAACTGCTCTAGAGAAGGCTCAGGCAAGCTGCCACCTTCTTCTTCTGGCACTCATTGTCCCTGCAGCCAGTGACTTCCACATGGGCATCTGGCTTTTCACATGGTGAGCACAATCTCCTCTCCAGAGCGGGAAGGAAGATCCTCAGCACACCCTCACAGTGTGCTCTGCCCTTTTCAGGGTCTTTGGATGACCACAGATGGAATTTTGAAAAGGTCTGGATGAATAATGC
Source organism: Nicator chloris (assembly GCA_013400495.1). Lineage (NCBI taxonomy): Eukaryota > Metazoa > Chordata > Aves > Passeriformes > Pycnonotidae > Nicator > Nicator chloris. The sequence continues at coordinate 421,542 of WAAE01020991.1, forward strand.
ATTTTTGGTTCAGTTCCCAATCTGAGACACTGTGGGTGAGGAATGAGAAAGAAAATATTAGATAAATGTGGAAATGTTTTATTTGATGCATAAGGAAGTGCTGAGTTGTGATTAGTGTTTAGAGCTCCTTGAAATAATCTGGACAATTTTTTAAGAAAAAAACAATTATCCTGAAATGAAAGAATATCAAAATACTGTATTTTAAAGGCCAGATAAAATATATTTATATCTTTAATAGCATCCTGCTCTTTTTTCTTACAGAAACCATTCATCATGTTTATCTAAGCATTCATAGACAGCTTGTCCACCCAAAAAGGGCTTTCATTTTTGATTGATTTCTTTTCTACCTTCTTAAAAGCAGATATCTCACTGTGAGTCAACATTGGCATATTTAATCACCAAGGCACTTAAAAAATCCCACTCTTCACCAGCAGAATTCACAAAGCTTCAACCACATTTACCTGTGGTACACAGCAGCAAACACACTGAGAGTTTGCAATCAGCGAAGGGAGCTGTGCTGATGACATTAATTGTATCTGGACAATTGTAACCATGATTTTCAGTGTACCCAATACACAAAACCCAATTATGAATTCATGCCCTTTTTTTTGTTTCATTGATCACTCCCTAGGTCATGGTGCTCTTAAAATTTCCACCTATTATTTTATTCAGAAAGAGTTCATTAAAGAAGTTGGTAGTTGAACGTGACCAGCAGAGTCCCTCCTCTTTTCCATCCTCTGCCTGCCACAGGTACTGAATGTCTTCATGATGCTCCAGGTGCTTTGTCTTCCTCATTGTTATTTCTCTGCATTTTGAAAGTGAAAAGAAAGGATTTTCATGCCTCCCTGTGCCCCTAAAAATGGCAGAAGTAGAAGCTGGATACAAGGAATTAAACCAACTGCCACATACCTAACCAAACTGGAAGGACAGGCTTTGTGTGGTGGCCACTTATGGATTGTTGGCCACAAAGGGCTCCTAAAAGCCCTCCTGCCAACACTCAGTGTGAATAAAGCACCAGGTTTACACTGACTCTGAAAGGACTAAAGTCTCTCTCCTGTAACATCTTAAATACATTTAGCAGCTTCATGCATGAAGTGACTGAACTCTTCTGGTTCACAGCACTCTTTTCTATCTCCCACTCTTACAGACTGGTAAGATTCAGCCTTGACACCCTGCCAGGCGCAATATGAAGAATTCTATAATTATCAATCTAGTGATGGCATTTAAAAGCAAATGCATTATCATGCACAGAAATCATCTCCTGTCCCCTACAGCGTGTTCCACAACAAGGGCTGTCGCCTTGACTATAACTCTGGCTTTATTACATTTAAAGCTCTTCCATCAACAGACTTCCCCAGAAAAAATAAAAATTCTTTTATTCAGAAGATAGCATGTAGTCTGGAGTGGCTGTCAATGCACCTAAAGGTCATATAATGTCAGAGTCATTATTTTCAAATCATCCACACTCATGAGCCATACTTTGCAAGGCCAGCTATCTAAACATTAATAAACACAGAGCGTGCCTGGTGCGGCATGAAAATTTGTGCGTTATCATTTAAGAAGGATGGAATAGAAGCAGAAAGATTCCTCCCAATTCCTCCTCCTCCCATCATTGTGCAACCACTGTATTCAGCAGACCATTATATTAAATGTAATTAATAGCCTGAACCCCTCTTAACCAACATCCTTTTCTCCCATTTGGTAATCCAAGGCAAGGCATTTACAAGCCAGATTATCCACTGCAGAGCTGCCAGCTCTGACACACCCTGATATTTTACCCTGTCATGGATCAAAAAGATTAAAAGCAACTTTAAAAAGCACAAGTTACGATACTAAATCCACTAACTGTAGCCTGTCTGCTTCAGCTCAGATTTGGAAACTAAGTAAAGATTAATGTTTTGAATGGTATCTGAATTAATGTTCTGTCAACCAGCTGCAGAGACAGGGGCTGCTGTTTTCCCATTTGTTTGGTTGGTTTTAGTTTCCTTAATCCAGATAGTTTTCAATCACTGTTTGCAGCCTCAGGAAATCTGTGTTCCATCTGCAGTCCTGGGCATTGTTAGAACTATTATTTCCAGCCACACTCCAGGTGGGAGCCATGGGTCATTGGTTCCACAGGTTAACGTGACTGACACAGATCACACTAACTCTAAGAATGATTACATTTATTTGCTGACCTGGCTCTCTCGTAGATTAAGACATACTCCTACCTTCACCTTTTCTACCCTCCCATTTCCTCTACCTTAAAAAAATAAATTGGCTAACAGATGTAGGCAACTGGGAGGTTTCACATTTTAGTTCTCTGCCTTTTCTCGGTGACAGAAGCAGTGAAGGAGGAAAGAGGTTGAGATGAAAACAATACCTGTTCTCTGTTTACCTCAGCCAGCTGCACCATGCATTACCCCACTCTGGGTCAATACTTGGCACTAGTTTTCATATAGCCTATATAACATCAGACAAGGTTGAAACAGAAGACAGACAGACTTTAAATTTTTGTATCCAGAGCTGACCATGTTTATCCAGGCTGAGCTGCATGCAATGCCCCTGCACGAGCTGCAGTCAACAGAAAGCAATTTCTCCTTATATTACTGTGAATTATTTACTACAACATTTTGAACTGACATCCAGATTTTCACCCCTCTGTTCAGTTTTATTGCAATGAAAAGAGAGAAGTAAATGAATAACAGGAGAGGGGAAATAAATTCCACTGAAATGCACTGGCTGATAAAATAAGTGTCTTTGAAACAGTGCTGTATACAGGAATAATTGTATCATTTGTTACAGTGCCATGCTGATGTACTTAGGACCATTTCTGACTATGGCAGAGATGTTGGAAACAAAGCTCCAGCTTAAGAGCATCCACAGGGCTGTGGGACTTTGTTTTTAGGATGTCAGTGAAGATACAGCCAAGTGGCTAGCCCTGAAGATAGGGAGTTTGAGTGTTTCCAATAAACTGTGGAGGAGTTTAGAACTAAGATATTGGGGACACACACACACAGACCAGAGGGGAAAGTCTTCCTCATTTGCCAAGTGACTGAGGACATCCTGTCACTGGCAGAGAGGACAGAGCAGACACTCTGCATCTTGTTTTCTGCTCCAAACACAGAAGCAGGCAGGGCTCAGAACAGGTCTCTCTGCATCTCTTCCACAGAAGCCTCAGCAGAGAGAGTGAGCTTAGTCCTGAAAACAAAAGTTGGTCATTACTGGCTGCCTCAGCATCAGAGGTAACTCAGGAAGAAGTGCATGTAAACCTTCCTGTACAGGAAAAGGCTCTGGTCCACATGTCTGGCTCCAGCTCTGGATTGCAGATGTGAACCTTCCTTCTTGAGTCCATATCTCATATCTCCATATCTCAGGAGTTTCCAGACCTGTCACAGAACTGAACTGTTCTTTTAAGCAGTGCCAAATGAAGTTCAGAGGCTGAGGACTATCCTGGAGGTGTGATGTTTGGACCAACTCATCCTTTCTTTTCCAAAACTTGCATCTATTTCCAATCCAAATTCCAGTATTTTCCTCAATGAAAGATTGAGATGGTTGTAAAGACCTCTTCCACAGCCTCTGGTTCTTGCCATTAATGTCATTGATGAATCTAACACGAGTGTTGGTTGAATTTCACCCTCATTTCTAGGGAAGGTAGGATTTGGATCCACTGCTGTCACTCAGAGGTTTCATTGTGCAACAAAAGTAGTTAAAGAATTCAGTTAAGCTGTTATGAATGATATTGCCTATGATCCTGCCTCAGCAAATTATCAAATTAACAGAGTACCCATGCATTTTTGACAGGATAAAACCTATTTGGACAAGCCAGCAGGAAGCTTGACTGAGTAATTACATGGGCAACCCAGTGAGACAGGGGTACAACCAGAGACACAGAGCTGAAGCAGCTGACAGACAGGAATGAGAGGCCAGTGAGAGGCAGAATTGCTGTTCTCTGTGCCCATGCAGCCAGAGATGGGCACTTGACAAGCTGGTGGTGCCACACTGGCCAAGAGCAATTCCAATGGAAGCAGGGAGCAAGTCCTGGGGCCACCCTTTCCTCAGCTGTTGTGCTTGCCCTCACACACTGAGATATAGGCACTCACAAAGCAGGCAGTGACTGAAGGCATCAGCACCACCAATTTTTCCCCTTGATAGCCAGACCATTCCCAAAGAGGATATTAATGGCCAGGGTGCAGCAAAACATGATGGGACAGCCCCTCACATCTGCAGCACTCCTTCCTCTGGAAAGAGCAGAAGCACAAGCCTGATCCTCTGTGGCTCTCCCCTGAACTCTGTTCCTTTTCTCACAGGGAGCAGCTTCACCCCTAAGTGACAAAACTCCACACCCACCGTGGGCCAAGCACTTTTTCCAAGGTGGAATCAAGAAGGCTGAGTTGGAGCCCTCCTGTATCAGATTGGCTCTGACTGGCTGCAGTGATCCTGCTAATGGGAAAATAAACACACACACAATTATCCTCTAGCCAAACACTTCTCTTGAGAAAAATTCTTTAATGAAACATTTTCTCAACAGAAAAGGCAAGATAAGCCACTCAGGGAATAAAAGACATATGAGACATGGATATAGATGGTGTGACCACGGAATTTGGGGGCAGGCGTGGGTAAGTGGGGAGAGAAGTAGGAAACTGTGTTTCTCTCTGTGCATGAAGGGACAAATCCAGCCTTCTGCCTGAGTAGGTGTCATCCTGCAGGATAAGAAAGGGCTGAGGCTCTGCTCTATTGCACTTTGTGCTGCACCTGCACCTCTGCAGGTCAGTCCCATGGCACTGCTGTAGTGAAGAGGGAGTGGTGGGACCAGGAGCAATACCCTGGCAGGATGAGATAAGGGGCAGTCACACCCCAAAGAGTCCAGTTTGGTGACTGGGCTGCCCCTGGGCACCAGCCCCAGGCATTTTTGACCAGAATCATCCACATGCAAAGACTGAAACTGGGGCCCTCTCAACTACTCCTGCTCTCTAGTGCCAGACTCACTTCTGGATGCTCAAGTATTCACTGAATTTACCTTGAGTGTGGAGCAATGAACATAACTGCTGGAGACTCTGGATGCTACAGATGCAGGCGTGTCCAATCTGTCTCTTTGCTCTGAGTGCCAAACACCAAAGGAAGGAATGAGCCTCTGTCAGCTCACAGAGGCCATGAGAACCTTGAACCATTCATTCACAGCACTCCCGTGAGCAGACACGTGAGCTGCCTCTGGCAATTTAGGTAGGTTGACAATTCAGTGAAAATGAAAGAGAGAACTGTCAAGCTTATAATTAATGTGCAGTTAAAAATCATGCCTTGTTGTTCCTGTTCTGGTTAGAGGAACAGGGCTGGGAAGAGGCTCTGGACCAGCTTGTTCTCTCACTCTGTGGATTTCCATGTGTGTTGTGGTGGACATTATGAAAGCACTCTTTTAGCCAGTTCAAACTGAGACAGAATAGTGCTTTTTTGTTGTTTGTTTTTTTATCCTGAGACTCTAGACTCTCTTACTTTGTCAGGTGCTCCTACCTGAATGAAAGGAACCTCCTTCTTTCCTAACAGAGACAAACACAGGACGAAAAAGGCGCTCACTATCATTTGCCAGCTGATTTTAGCAGCTTTGCTGGCATTCTTTTGTCCAGGACTTTCCTGTGTTTTCCTAAGAGAGAAAAAAAAAGATTATCTGATACCCTCACCTCATTCAATGTGAGGTGCAGGAGGTCTCAAGGAGGAAACAGAGTAATTCTAGGTCTTAGACAATCCAAACACATAAACGTGGACTGGCATCAGAAGGCAACCACTTCCCTTCCCCGCCCTTTCCAGCAAATTGTTCCTGTTCACAAAAATCCAGAAGGAAAGTTCACAGAACTGTCCTCAGAGGCAATAAACCAAAGTTAATGACCTGATGTAAAGCCACTGGAGTAAGAATATTTTCATATGGTTGGAAGACAGAGGCAGACTAGGCAGAAATATGGCCTTGTGGGTGCCACATGGCTTCCTATGTTACACAGTATCTGAATCCTTCTTCCTGCCTTTAAAAGGAATACCACTTAAATTTATAGGCCGTAGAACAAAGAAGTTTAATGAATTAATGCAGAGGTGCTCTGGAGCAGAACCACCCCAATGAGCAACACAAACAGCCTCGCTATCCCACTGAAATTAAAAGCACACAACAAAACTGAGCTGTGGGCAGCAGGGTTGCACGGGAGGAGGTGTGTGGTCACCTCCTCGGGCTCTGCACTTGCAGTGAAAGGAGCCCACACTCCTTTTTTGTTAGGGAACACTGGGAGCCGGTTGCTCCTGAAAGGAACGCGGCTGCACGGCTCCAGATACGTTACTGGTACATCAAAAAGAATTAACATCCTGCCTCCACTTCCACAAAGACAGGGGCCCCGTTTAGTGCCAAATGGCCATGTGCACTGATACAGAAATAATGTCTTGGCAGTCAGCAGGAGGGGAGGGAAGCCAAATTACATTATTCACTCTCCTTTCAGTGGGGATAAAAGACTTTATTTACTACTTTGGCAGTAGCCAGCACCACAGCTGCCGCTGGTCACATGTAAGGGCAGCAGAGGGATGGCAACAAAAAAAATAATTGAATCCTCAGAGTCTATGGATCCCCTCCATAAAATACCCCTCACTTGGTGCAACAGCGGCTGTCCTCGGGCTCAGGAAACCTCTGTTCTGGTCCCACTGCTCTCACAGACTTCTCCTGCCTGACCTTGACCTGTCACTTCATCTCTCCTCTTTCCTCCTGTTCTTGGTCCTGTTTGTTTGGCTCACAAGATTTTGAGGGCAGGGATTGACATATTATGTAAACCCTGTGCTTATCTCAGCACTCTGCCAGTCTCGTCTGGGCCCTATAGGCACTGCTGCTCAGAATGAAAACATCAGCTCTAATTCTAATGCCAATACATGGAGCAGGCCAAAGAGGGATAGGCTTTCAAACTGCTGGGATACATATGTGACATGGATGTTATGAGATGGGAAGGTCTGCCACTCCAGAGCACCTTCAGCTTTGCAAATGCCTGATGGAATATGTGTACAACGGTAAGAAGTAAGCAGCGTGGCCAGAATGAGCTGCACAAGCTGTTTAGTAGTTTAAATTTTTTTTAAGCTGAAACTCAGGAAGAGGAGCTGAACTCATATGAGAAAGCAAGGACAAATACCTCTGTGAATGATTGTCAGATTAGTTTTTATAGGAAGAGCCATACTGCATAAAAATACACCTACAAGGCATAAACAAAAAAGAACAAGTGTTTAATTGTATGGCCTAATAAGTTTTAAGATTTGTGCAATTTTCATCACCAGAAAGCTCAAACCTACCCGTCTGAACACATCTTCTTGTATGCTCCAAGCAACTGATGATTATCAAACACAGAAGAGGATGAGCCCATCCCAATTTAAAATACATGCTCAAGTGACACAACTCAATTCTGACTGCTCAAGCAAACCCCTGCAGAATAGTAATATGGTAAATGAAGACTAAAACATCCCCCCAAAAAACTAAAGCCCTTCTCTCAGGACAGAATGCAGGGCCAGTTCGTGGCACTGCACTGAAAAAAAATAATATAATCCAACAAAAAACTGCTAAAAACCTGAAGGAGCTAGTGCCTCAGAGAATTCCTGTACTTTTAAAACAAACCATAATTGTCCTACTGAGAGAAGCTGAGGAGACCCTCATCTGCAGAGCAGATCCACAACTTCATTAAGAGAATCAGTGTATTTTGTAACTAAATGAGATTCTGTCTCGCTGGCAGGCATATTCTGCTCACAGAACAAAGAAACCACACACACAAATATTCCAAAGGGAGATGTCCTTAAAAAAAAAGCCATTGTAGCACCATCAGACTGCAGAGTGTTCCAGAAACTATGACTTGGTGGAAGAAAAAAAATAGACTGATGGGAATTAGGAAGCAAGCTGGATGTGTGTGACAAAAATGTCTTGAGCAGTTTATTTCTTGGTTGATTCCTGTGAGTTTCTGCTCGTTATCAAGCAATTTCTGTGTTGTTTTTTTCCCCCAGCATTCAAAAATCACACTGCTGCCCACCAGGCTCAGGGAGCTGGGTGTAGGGACAGGGCAGCACCCTCGGACTTGTTGGTGTTGGTTTTTTAGAGCATGTCCCCAGCACGCAGAGCCCTGGAGAACAAAGCCTCAAAGGCTTTCTCTCACAGGCTCCCTGCTCATCCCTGGTGTGCCTGTCCTCAGCTCCATGCCTGGCTGGGCACATTAGGCCTGAGATGAGGAACTGGCTGAAAGACAAATGTGAAAAATCACAGCACTAAACTGCTGGGAAATCCAAACTTCTCCATGCATGGGAGCCAGCAAGGCGGCTGAGCTGTGAGGAAATATTCAGACACTGATCTGTGCTCTGTGTTCCTGCTCACAGTCTGGCTAGGAGAGGTAAAGGAAAATAAGACCCCAGATCTGGCAAGTAATGATAACAGAAGGCAAGAAAAGGGAAAAGGAAAGAAAACACTAGTGAAACACGAGGGGTGCAGATGGTGGTCTGAGATCTGGAGTATTTCTGTCTGTCATGTTTTATGCCTCTCCTTTAAGATACACAAAAAACAAGATAAAAAGGAGAGGTAAAACCCAAAATTCAATTTTTATGATGGACTTTGTATTTTTCCCTTATACACGGCAAATTGTTATTTATTGTGTTTCAATTATCAATAGAAGAGCAGGAAATTAGTATGTGCAAACATTTCCAATAATAAACATTTCCAATATATAAATTTAAAGATAGTCAAAATTTATGCAGGATGTCCAGTGTGAGCTAGGTGTTCTCATTCAAGGAATTTTTTCCCAACTACCACAGTCAGAGGTTCACTCAAAAGAAACCAGTCGGAGTGAAATGTTATGCTTGGAGACATCTGTAGTTAAAGGAGATGAATCTCTCATGAGGTCACTGCCAGCCTGTAAAGTCACATCTTGGGCTGACACCATTACTTCATTACAGCTTGCAAACAAAGCCCCATCTCAACCTTGCTCCAGATTTTTCTCAAATTTCTCAATTCTGAAAAAAAAATATTTGCAACATTTATGAAGAGATTAGCTCTGATATTCATGATAGCAGGAAAAACAGCCCAGAATAAGAAACATTTCTTAGAGAATCCCTTATTGATGAGTGTCTTTTACATCAAAAAAAGCCATGTCATGCTGCTAATCTCACTGAGTGTTTGATAGAAAAGGATCAAGTGCCTCCAGGCACTGTAGACCCAAATCAGTTAAGGATTTAGCTCTAATTCTGAGACAACGAGTTGCTTCCAGTTTGTTTTGGCTGGCTCTAGAGTGGCTCTTTGCACATGAAATCATTATTAAACTCTGCTCAGAAGTCAGCTGCTAACTTGTGCAGTCTGTAGCACTCTGGCATTATGTAATGCCAGCATAAAGCCACACTAGTAAGTGGAATAAATCATCCTGAACAAGTTTCCTGGAATAAAGAGTCACATGGAAAATACTAGTGCTCCATTCTACAAGTGATGGATAAGTATGTCATCTAAACAAAAACATGTGATTACCTTATCGAACCCCAAACATTCTTTTCCCCTTACAGTGCAAGACTTCTATTTCATGAACCAAGTTAAAAACATTGTCTAGACTCCAGCTAGCATCAAGCCCTACCAATACCACTTCCTTCAGAGTCCCAATTTGTTTTCTGGAGGTACACACACGTTTTTTGTTAAGCCATGTAGTCCTTGTGCACAATGAATGTCTGTCTTGACCAGTGAAAGTTTACCATGACGCAGGTTCCTTCAGAAGATACTTTAACATTTTCTGCATGCTGAAGGTGCTGTAATCATGTCAAGTGCTGAGCAAAAGGAGTTAAAAGAGAACTTTATTGTCTTTATTTCTACAATCAGTTATTTCAGGGCTTTATTTTTTTTTTTCCAAAATTTTGCTGCATGGCATTCATAGAAGGCCAGAAAGGCAACTGAGATGTTGAAGCATCTTTTAAAAACCTGGAGAAAAGATAATTAATTGTGTTGATACTACCAGATTAGTGTGGTAAACCAATGACATTTTTAAAGCAATCTGTGGGCTGAATATAAGAGTGAAATAAATTTATCTGCACTTCCTGGTCCTATTTTTCCTGCACCCAGAGAAGCAGGAGCCCCACCTCACCCTCCTCCACCCCATTCCCTCATACATGAAAGTTCAGCAGGAAATGGGAAGGATCAGCCCTGACAACTTTTCCAGAGGTTTCCTCAGATGCCTCCACAGAGCAGGAAGGTCTGTCCCTATACAATGATGTTTTTCAAATAACAATCCTCCTCTTCTCTGCAGATGCCCTACCCAAATTAAAACCATGCTGGAACCCATGGAGGCTAGAAAATTCATTAATGGATTTGAGTGAAATTGCCGTTTTATGGAATGTAATTTCACATATGGGTAGCTACACTATCTATGGAGTTCATGGTTGAAACAATTTAAAGCACTTCTCACCCTAACACAAAAGATAAGCTCGTTTTATGAGTTTCTCAGCTTCCTCTAGCCCATAATAAGCACAAATATATAATGTGAACAACAATCTTTTAAGTCATATCATGAAGAGGAGGTGAATACTGATTTATTTCTGTAAAAACACAGCCCTGTTGAGGGTGATATGCAGTGCCCTGCTGTTTCAGAAATACAATCTGAGGCATCAACAAGCCTGCAGCTGACTTGCCAGATAACTTCTGCTATAGGGTGCCTATTTTTAAATATTTAATAGACACACTTTTACTTTAGGGAGATGTTTTCCATCTCAAATTTTTGTGGAGCATGACTGGCAAGCAAAAACTTGTCTTCTCTCCAGAGAAAATAATGTAAGTATGTGCCACTGCAAACCCCACAATGATTACAGGAATAATTTGCAGACCTCAAATTTGAGGCACATTTTAGTGTCATATTAAAAAGATTTTATTTATAGCTTGCTTAGGTTTATCAAAAGTCTTAAGTTTCCCACTTCAAATCAGTGTCTGATATCAATACCTGAGGTCTAATCTTCCATTCAAACCAGCTCTTCTGCAAAAAATATTTCTTACCTGATTCACTTTATCCCTTTTACATTGCATTTAGAAGATCTTATAACAAGGCATAGGCATGTTTAATATTGTTGAAATTGCACTGCTAATATCCATATCAATTATATTTTGAGATTTATGTTTAGTGTAGATATTAATGCAGTCTGGCTTTTCCGTTTTTACTTCTGCAAGTATAATTTATTGAGACATAAATAGTAATATTAAAGCTATCCAGTATAAACATCAATACTTTACAGCTCTGTGTAATTTAAGAGTTACATGCATCGAAATTCAGTTACAGTCCTTTCTGAATGCTCAAATCTTGACTGCAGACTGCAGCTCACCAGGAATTCTGAGTTTGGAAGCAGCAGGCTGTCAAGTAATGCAGTACTAACATCTTGAAATAAGCCTTTCAGGAGGACTGGGGAACTGGCACATGGCTGGGACATAAAAAAAAGCATGGTTTCCTTTTTTCTTTTTTTTTTTTTCCACTAAACACTCACTGTTTGCACACTGTAAGCCTCTTCCCCATCTCGCAGTCATTTCAGATTATTTATGTTTTTGGTGTTTTAGAGATTCCAGGGATGTATAGGAAAGGGGCTGGAAGGAACTACAGTAAGTCAGCCACCAGGTTCTGTGTAAAACCCACCAGTGATGGGAATGCCACCCCCCACAGGTAACACTGCTTTGCTGTGTTGCTCAATGTGTCAGAAATATCTTATTGCATGAAACCAGGAGTAACTGGTGGGCACTGGCATGTGGTTTGGCAAAGAGGAAACATATGTGAAAAGATCTCGCCAAAAAACTTTTTTTTACTTCAAACAGATATTTTTTTTGGTGATCCATAGTAAAAATACCTTCCTCAAGGTAAAAACTTGCAAAGCAGGGGTGCCTGTTGCCCAGTTAAAATAAAACTGGCAGTGAAGGGGGGATTGTCTAATGGTTCAGTCACTAATAAAAGCTTTTGTACTTTTAGCTTACTGTGGACACAGGCAATGTAAACTTGAAGGGCTTTTCCTCTAGAAGTGTATTTCCCTCTCCTTTGGCTGTGGAGGGGACATCAGTGACTTGCCATAAATTCTTAAGGAACATGAAGCAGCATAAGATGAAGTCCAGTTTCAGTGTCTGCAAAAGAACTGATGATATCCCTGATTTGTCATTGTTACAATGAGCCCACATTTAGGTTTTTGAATATCCACGAGTGCACAGTGCTGCCTTCAATTTTAAGCTCAGAATAAAAATGCCTTATTATTTTCACAGCTGTTCTGAGCAAACAAGGGGTACCACTGAAGTGCCACTGGCATATTTTGGACTGAATGCACCAGGGAGAAAGTACCTTAACATGAAGCAAACTGAGAGGGAAGCCATGAAAGTCATGTTGAAGGCAAAAGTTTTGTGCTGCCTTGGATCAGTGAGTCTCCTGATCGAGACAGATGCTTGTGCTTACCAAGAGGAGCTACCTCTAGACAAGAAGCTAAAGACCACATTTGGCACTGTCAAACACTCATCATCCTTTTAGAACTTCAGAGTGTAAATCTGATTGTGGTCCGCAACAGCCTCAAAGAACTTTTGAGCTTACAGCCCTTTTATCTTGTATAACTTTTTTTTCCTTTTTCTGTTTGGCAATCTGATTTTATTACGGTTTTTCAGAGTAGTCAACAGTGCCTCTGAATAGCCTGGGAAATTTAACAGTGCAAGTAATGGAGAATCATGTCCTGTTCCATTTGGAGGCATCTGCCCTTAAATAGAGAGCTTTTTCTGCCTCGTGCAATGACTTCTATCTTTCTATCAGAAAACTGATATAACTCACCTTTGTATGGAAAAGAGTGACTAAAGACTAGGCTGCACATGCATTTCTCTGAGACTACACAGAAGAAATATTTACAAATTAGTATTACTACAAATTAGTATTATTTGTTTATTTAAACATCTTTTGACAGAGTGAGAAAGAAACATTTTTCACTAAGAAAGACGAGACCTCCCAGTGCTCCCAGTGCTATAGAAGTACCAGTACAGAGTCAAGAATTTCCCACATTGCTCAAAGTGGAGCTGAAGATGCTTTGAACAAACCACATGGACCCCAGCCTGACACCCTAGTGCCCCAGGTAAAATCCCAGTTAACAATTTCAGTGCTTCATGTTGGTGCTTGTGGGCTTTAGGAAGCCTGCAGGGGATGGAGCTATGGCCAAAGAGCAGAGACACATAAAGGACTCTATTAAAATAGGCACTGCTGACAACACAGATGAAGAAATGCATCTGTGGGTGAGCAGTGGTTCCATAAATTTAGCTTTGGAAATATTTGTGGGATCAGCCGCATTTTTTCACCTCATATATGATTAATGTTCCCTAGTTGGTGGGGAATTCACCAATATTTTAGGACTTTCTTTTAAGATTTTAAAATGCAGCTGACAACACATTAATCTGGCTAACTTTGACCTCCTTTGAATTTCAGATTTCAGTAGCAGTCATCTAATTTTAGCCAGTCTGACCAAGTTAAAATAAATGTGGTACAGACCATGAAGGCAGCTTTTCATTTATGAGCAAGAGGCAGCTGCTTTCAGTATAGATGCTTATTGTGGAAAAGGAAATGATCAAAAGAAAACATTGGGAAAAAAGATGCAGAGAGTTACAGTCCCCGCTGCCAGGAAATTTATTAATTTCAAAGCATCATTGGTGGTACATGGAGAGGTGAATTATTAAAAAGTAAATAAAGATTCTCTTTAGGTTATATTCTCTGTGTGAAACACTCAGGGTTTTGCCTGCAGCTGTGCAGGTAATGCAGCCATTATTCTCTCAGCCCCTGTTCTCACCCCCTCACCTGATGGCTGGAAAGGCAGATTCTGCTGTCCTTTGAAGTAGCTGGAAATGAGAATAACAACACCTTTATGCTGCTTAGCCCTCCTTGCTGGCAGGTGCCAACCTTTTTTGCAGAAGCCATCAGCATAATTACCCAGATTTTACCAGTGTGGGGACCAGCAGGGCCAGTGAGCAGCAAGTCGTGTCTGAGGATGCACAGTGAGCTGGTAGGAAAAGCAGGAGGAACTCCAAGTTTTCACCTGCAGGTGGTGAGGACCCTGTGCATCCTCCTAGAAAGGACTTATTTGTTTGCCAGGGTGCTCCAAGCCTCCAAAAGCTCCCCTGCCCAGCAGCTCAGGGCCTTGTCCAGAGATTCAAGCTTCATTTCTGCCACGTGTTGGGTGCCTTGTTTGTTCTCCTGCCAGCTTTACTGCCTGGCCACAATTCTTTCTGCCTGTTTAGCATTCACCCCACCGAGGTGTCTATCAGCGGAAACCATGCTTCCTGTCACCCCCATTCCAGTAAATTAATCAAGCCAGGCTCTTCCAGTACCCCTTCATATATTATGCTCTTCGTTTTTCTGACCATCTTAATAGCCCTTGCCAATCATGCATTCCACTTTAAAGCAATTGGTTTTGATCCCAGGTGACCAAATTATGCTGCACCTGCCAGTGTGGATCTGTGCACCCCTCTCTCTGCAGAAATAACTCATCTCATCCATCTTGGGTTTCCAGGGTCTTTGAGTTTTCTGTCATGTTGACAGCCTCTATGCAAGGTTATGTGTCTTTATCTTGTCTTTGCTCTGCCATCCCAGCAGAAGGGCCTTTAATAGCAAGCATCTAACGGCAGCAAGTATTCTTGTAACTCATATGTCCATATATGATTTTGTACTCTGTACTGTGAAACTAATCCAGTTTAAAATGCTTCCAGTTTAAATGGTCCTTGAATTCTGCCTGTGAAATATTCTGAGTGCCCCGTCTGTACCTGGGATGTATCATCAGCACGTCAGATGACTACACTCCCACTTGTTGTGCAAAATAAACCATGTGTCTTCCAAGGTAGTCCTTGAAGAAATCAATTTCTTCCAGCTCAAAACATGTCCCTATTTCTTTGCTCTCATAGGGAAAACAGTGATTTTATCCACCATTAAGGAGTCAGGGCTGTGTGCATGCTCGTGTGTGAGAGAGAGAGGGGGGAAATGAGGCAGAATCAGGAATATCTGTTTTCACACTGAAAATAATTTGGAACTAATGGATAAATATTCACGATATGAAGCACAATAGAAAAATCTGAAGGTAGCTGTCAGGGCAAGTCAGGGCAAGGTAGAAAATTGATGCAGCTTCAATAAAGGCTAAAGGCAGCAGTGCATGGCAGTGCTGTCATTACCAGAGGACATTAGTGCTCTACACACAAAGCAAGAGATGGAATGACAAGTGAGAAGGTAAGGAATAAACAACCAATTCAGAAAAGGCCTTTTTTTTTTTTTTTTTCCAGAGAACTGCATCACAAGGAGAAATACATCTTTAAAGAAGGAAAAATAGAGTCAAAAACTTGAGGTCTCAGAAAAGGGAGGATCTTTTATGTACATGTTTATCATCAGTTTTACTCACTACCTTCTTCATGGAGGCCCTGGAAGAGCAAGGGAGACATTGCTTCAAATTAAAGTGTCCTGAAATAAGGTTTTAGAGCAACAGGATAAAGTGGTAGCAAAAATATTCTGAAGAGTTATTGTGAGGACTAGTGGCCAATAACTTGGTTTCTGGACTGCAAACATTAGAAACTATAGTAATTAAGAAAAAAATTATGCGTGAGAAGTGCCAAGGAAAAGACAGCATGGCTTTTGCAAAGGGCAGTCATATATCACACATCCTCACACATCACACAGCTCAGAGAAGAGGTGAGGAGCAAAAACAATATGAGGTAATACAATCTTTTTGCATTGCCCAGAAAAATGGCAGTGAGTCATTGCCCATTGCCATGAGTCAGCAGCCCTCAGAAAAACTAAATATTCACAGCACAAATGACAATGATCAATTTGTAGATGCTTGAAAATAGAAAAATTTTAAAAAGGAAAGAATAGACGAGAATAATTAGATTCTTTACAGTATAATGCTGTCACTTGTGGTGCTACTAATGGATTGGACCTGGGCCCAGGGCTCCTCAACATATTCATAAACGTTTCAGGAAGCAGAGAAGAGCATTTATAACATTGGCTCCTACAAAATTATTTGTAAAAGGCTAATCTAAAGCTGACTATGAAGCATTTCAGAAGATCATGAGTGTTTGTATTTAATTCCATGCTAGTACCTGCAGTGTGGTGAAGGGTGACACAGAAACAGGCAGTGCTGACATACATCTGCACTTACATGCATGCAGAGATGTACAGCCATTACATACAGTCACTTGGGTGGCAATTTGCCTCTTGTCATTTAAGGAGAATACTTGGAGTCCTTCAGGATTCACTGAACACTTTGAATACCTGACACATCAATGCTCAGGAACTCGGAAACAAAGAATATTAAGAACGATTAGGAAAGGCAAAGAGAAAAAAAAATCAAATAACATTATGCTGCTGTATATTATTGCTCTACATTATGTACTTATTAATGATTACACCCTATCTCAAAGGGATGTACAGGAACTAAGACAGAGATGGGAAGACCAAATTTACCCCACAGTTTTGTTACACGGAGAGTGGATAGACGAGGTGACAGATAATACATAATAATAGACTAGACAATAGAGGACAGAGATGGAATATGGCTGAGGTAGATATGGAGAGTGGGAAGTGACTTATTCACTGTTTCTCACAATACAACAGCAGGTAGACTGATAATGAAATTATCAACCATCGATTTCAGAGCAGAGAGAAAAAAAGATCTTTTCACACAAGGCCAGGGAATTAATTCTCACAGAATCCTGTGGAAGCTACAGAATAAATTTGCTGCCAAGAGTCAGTGGGAGCCACTGAAAGCAGGGCTGCTCCCACCTCTGGCCTAGAAACACCCAATCCAGGTCAAAAAAGTCCTCAACAAGTGGTTCCAAAAGTTGCCAGTTTATGCTGTAAGAAAAATCCCTGTGTATCTGTTCCTTGTCTGAAATTCTCTTTCTAACCAGCATTAATGCCAGGTTCGAGAGGCCACCAGAAAACCTCACTGGCACATGCATGTATTTGCAGTTTTAGTGCACTGTAATGAAATTGCATCATACAAAATCTTGAAATGTCTCCAGTGTGTTTCCATAACTCAGATTTTTCTCTTATAAAGAAAGAGAGAAGAAGATGCATAACTTCCCTGTTTCTCTTCTTGGGTTGAGCTCTTTTCCTCACAGAACAGCAGTTGCTGGCAATCCTAGTTTTGCCAGTGGTTTGCCCAGTTTATTCACAGAAGTAATGGCTTCATTCTGCTTGCAAATGCAGGAGTCTGCCCTTTTCCCTCCATTTATTAAAACAAATAAATGAACAAACCACACAATTAAATAAGGTCAGAACTATTCTGTAAAAAATCACATCCTCAGATGAAATAAATTACTGTAACTTTATTGGCTTCAGTGGAGCCGTGGTAATTTACAGCAGCTGAATATTGCTTCAGCACTATGATTCAAGTTATCAGGAATGTGAAATGCTGCAATATTGATTCAGAAAAGTCTATTTGAATTTATTTTTCTAAATTAATTTGCTCCCAGATTCATTAAACATTCTAGGGAAATAGTTCTAGAATGTACATTAAGTGCAAAAATGTAGTCTGGAGTCCAAACTCGCCAATGCCTTCAGGCAATCCTGGGCATTTTTAGCCTCATTTATGAGACCCTCATGGCATAGGATGGTATCAATGGCCCAGTTGATAAATATCATCCATATGGATTTTTTTTAATGAAGGCCCAAGTATTACTGCTGTTATTTTTCTGTAATGGTAGTATTCCAGTAGCAGTCACGGGGCATGTTCCCCAACAGACCTGAGGACGTACCCTGCCTTGAGATCTCTCAATTTACAGACAATACAGAGAGGGTTCATGGAAATTCTCCCTTCAGACTAAGCTTGGCCAGTGACCCTTTTGCCACTTTTATTGTATTGTGGCTAATTTCCTTCAGGTACCCAAATAAAAATTGTTCTTGGGAAGGATCATGAAGGAGGAAACGACCTTGTGATTCTGTTTTTCCCAGACAATCCACCCATAAAGCCAAGGTTGAAGACAGCATAAAGGGCTGTCTTGAGATTGCCATAAACATGTCACTGACTCATTGTAGCCCCTTTTCTCCAGTAATTGTGAAGTCTGGGAGCAATGCTGGCACCAGGATTTGCTCCTTTCTCTCTTAAATCTCTTCACAGCAGCAGCTCCTGATTTCTGTGCAGCACAGACAGCCTGGGATACAGGAGGCACCCAGGGAGTCACATCCAGCAAGGCAGAAGGGGCAGGCACAACGTGGTGACACTGGGGGGTATAGGACATTTCAATTTAAAGACTGTTAATGATAAAGGTGGTAACTTTATCCTACCAAGAGTGGCTTGGGGCTCCTTTGGGCAGCGAGGAGCAGAAGGATAACTTGGAGCAAGGAGATGTGCAGCCAAGGAGATCAGGGTTGATCAAAGAGTGAGGCAAGGAGGGCTTAGATGAGATTTTGGGGTGGAATTCAAAGGTGGGATGCCTAAAATACCATGAAATAAATTATTCTGAAAGAAAATGGGAAAGCTTTCATGTAGCCAAAGTGTCAAGAAGGCACGGCCCAAGATGAGGGAGGAGGAACTCAGCATTTTGGATGTGACACAATTTCTCTCACCCAGTGCTCCATTTATGAAGTGGTTGTCATATTTCATTTCTAATGCTTGCCTTGGTTTTAAGTACCCAGCTGTAAATTTGCTGGGTGATAGCCTTCAGACATGTGCATATGCATGTGTGGACACAGGTTTTTATAAGAGAGTCCAATTTTTAGCTGAGCCTCTAGAAAATACTGTAAACCAAGCCTCAGTTTAGCAATAAAGCATGATTGTAAAATTGTAGGCCTGAAAGACATGAAAATTATAAGACTGTCAACAGTAAAAAGGAAAAATAGATTACAAAAATAGAAAAACAGAGAATCTCTTTGAGATAAATTTAAGGAAGACAGCGTTGACTTCTCTTTACCTACGTGTACTTTTTACTCCCATAGAGTCCTCAAGGACATTTACATTAAAAATTTTTGAGAATCTGGGTCTTGCCTATAAGGAGTCTGCATGTTTTAATATGATGTGTATCCTTGCTAGCCTTTTTTTTTTATTTCTGGTATTTGCAAATGGCACCATAAGCAAGTGAGAGAAGGGAACAGTTTTCTCCACTCTCTATGTATTTATCTTGTGTGTTTGGCAACATTTGGAACCAGACCAAAATGAATTTAAGTCAATACTCAGTTTTGTTTGTTCCCTTTATAGCCCATTTCTCCTCTTGGTTTGCGTGGGTATTTCCAACAGCAACAGAGAAGGGAAAATATTTCAAAGCAAAGCAAAATGCGGTTATATAACAACAAACAAAGGCAGGAGACTTCAAGGGGAAAATGTGACTCCTGAAAATATTTTTAAGAACTTATTTTTGCACAGACTGCTACACACAGTAATATAATTACAGAAGTACAAACCCCCCCACACATACCAATGCACAGAGTAAATACAATTATATCAGTGTTTATATGGGCATAGTTTGCCTTATTACAGACAGAGGAAAAAGATGTGATGGTGCTAAACCTGTGCACTGTACATCCATGATATTATTGTTGTTGTTGTTGTTAATAGTAATAATACTGATATAGCAATAGAAATAATAACAATCTCAGACAATTGCACCCTTCATACGTGCATTCAAACTGGTACAAACAGCAGATGTAGAGCAATGCTGTCTTCCCTCCGCCCCACACCCCCCTTGTTTTAAGGTTCTTTTTCTTCAGAGCTCTTAAATTGTCATAAGTTTGCAGGGTGGTCAGCCCACCCACAGGAGAGAGATTTGGTTCTACCGATAAGCTGTTTATTAGTGGTTTAACTCCAGAGTGTGTGCTCGGCTTCTTTGTGGCAGCTGCTGGAGGTGAGGACTGCAGAGCTCCAGCAGCTGTCAACACAACCCACACAGCAGTGTAATAGTTAGGGAAAAATTGCTGAAATTAAATAGAATATGTTGAGTTAAAAGCACTTTTCTAATTCAGCCTTCGGAGGTGTGTGTCTTCCTAATGGCTTGTTGTAACTATGGGAACAAGGGCTTTCCCCTCTCCCCCGGGTTTGCCTTTGTGCTCGGTGCTGCACTGCTCCTCGTTGTTCTTTGAGCTGGTGGAGACAGCAGCATAAATACTTCTATTGCAATGCAAGTGTAGCCACCCACAGAGAGTGAAAAGGCTGATTTTCTTCTCTGTGGCAGGCACAGTGTTAGATAACACACTTAACTGATTGTAATTGATAATTTGCTCCACTGAGGTTTATTGCCTTATTTGCTATTTCTTTCTCTCCCTTCTTTTAAGTATGGAGGATCTTAAACTTATCAGAGGTTTTGATGTCTCCTGAAAAAAACCAGCAAGGTTGGAAAGCATTTGGCAGCGCAATTAGTAATGTTAAATCAGTGTGAATTCAAATCATTTAACTTGCTCCTTTAGCAGCTGATACCAGGAATACAAATTAGAAGGTGAAACTAAAATTGAACTATTGAAACTGGTTATCATCACAACAGAAACCGTGGGTTTCAGACTGCTTTTAATATGACAAGAAATAAAAAAGAGGGGGCCAGAACATGAGTTTAATGGGTACATTTTCTTTCCTCTGGAAGACTGGCAGCTCTGCAGTGTGACTGAGGAGGGTTGCAGGGGCACAGTGGGCACTCTCACCCTTCTTCCTTTGGTCATGATCAGCACCCAGCGTCGCTGCTCAGCAGAGAGGAAGAGCACAGTAATTGCTGTGTCTTGGAGCACTCTCTTCCACGTCCATGTCCCACTGAAGAAGGGGAAAATACACACCAAGTATCTCTGAATGTTGCTGGGGAGGGGTTGTGCTGCCATTCTCAGGGATGTTGTACCTGAAAGGAGACACTGCAGCCTTTATCTCTGCCCCAGGCACATCACTGCCTACATCTGAGAGTGAAAGGATGCCACAGGAGTGGAGTTTTCTTCCTCTTATTTCTTTGATTTAAACAGTGTCATAGCTGAAGGAGAGCAAAACAGCTGATTCCACTGAGTACTGCAATCATGCATGGCTGCATTTTATGTGCAGTATCTCCCAGCCAGAGTCTGTGCTCAAAGCTTTGGGGCTCTGTTTCCCTACTCTTGTCTCCTGGCAGAGATGCACACAACCAGGTTTCCAAGTTCACACTCCATACCTTCCAACTTGAAAAGCAATTATTTCTATTTTTTCAGCATTTTTAGTCTCAATTTTTCCTTCTATCTGCCATTGAATTTTACTTTGAATACTTTTTCATGGGGAAGTTGAATGAGATCAAATCAGCCTTGCATTTTGGTTTGAAGTTGAGTTCCTTGTTATCCTGAGGCCTTCCCAGGACTTCTAGACCTGGGATATGTGCAGAAAAACTTCTTGCTTCGCATCCCTGTAGCTTCATCATGAGCCTTGCACTTCTTGCCAGCTTGCCAGTGACTGAGCTGTTGCAAGCAGCCTGTGGAGGGGCAGTGGGGGAGGAGGTGGAGATGGGGTTTGGTGGCCAGAGCCAGTGCCATGAGAACCAGTGGGATGCTGTGTCCTAGAGAAGCTCAATCCACAGGCTGTGCTGGGTTAATGCAGAGTCTCACTAACAGATCTCATGTGTTCTATTGGCAGTTTAGCTTCTATTTAATAATTCCTGAAATAATGGTGGGAGGACAAAGAAATAACAGACTGAAGTGCTTATTGCCCTCCCTGTGAGCTGTCAGGTGAGCAGTAGTTATGCACGTAAGCAAAAGAAGTTTTAAGGCTAAATTTACTAAACTGTCGTATAAATAAACTGCCAGAGCATCACTTTTGACCTCCCTGGTTGTCAGAGTCTTCCTGAAAGCCTTAAGAAGCTCTTGTGGATGAACTTGCTCTGAATCATGGAATAATTTAGGAGTTAGGCCTCTTTGTCCAGCCTAGTTTCCTCCACATATCCCACCTGCTTCTCCATGAGGCCACATGACCAACATCACTCCTACCAGGTGGCTCAGGGCCTTTCTTCAAGGCTCTGAAGCCAAACACCATAAAGCCACAGAGCATTTATGAGCAGCCCAAGCCCTGGATCCAGCCCAGAGGAAAGGATTTAAGATGCTTCTCCAGCTTCAAAGTGCTCCATGTCCTGGGAAGCTCAGGAGCAAGGGAAGTGTAACCAAGGAGATTCTGCTGCTTTCTGCAGAACTGGAGACCATATGAATCCTTGCCTCTCAGTGCCCAAAAATCTCTCACCCGAGGCAGCAGCGAAGAACTCAGGAGAGGTTTGCACCCCACGCTTTTTCCTGCAGATTACACAGTTTCCATAAATACCTCTGCACAGGAAGGCTGTGTTTCAGACTCTCACACATCAGAGGGAATTTCAGAACCAGGCTAAGCAGGTGTGAAGCTACTGATAACTTCCACCTGCACCCTAATCTCCCCTTGTCTCTGCTGTAACCATATCACAGCAAAGTACACGTGGGGACACGTGTCCTGATGCTGCTCCAAAGGTGCTCTGTGGAGGAGAAAATGTCTGTTTCATTGTCTGGCTGTGCATGACAGTCCTTGGAGGAGCTTCTCTATACAATATTTTAAATGAGGAAATCAGTGGAGGGGCCCCCTTTCTCAGTTTAATTTGGTTTTTAATTCTTCACCAAGTTCCTTCTAAGGAATACTAAATACCACAATGGAGAGGAAATCACTCCAGTGTGTCACACAAAGTCAAACCTTGTCATCTGACCTGAGAGATAATTCCTCTAAACAATATCACTACAGTCAAAAGGAATAATAATTAATTCATACAGAGAGAATATAATTAGCACTCTTAGAAAAGAACTGGCTGCTGATGTACTTACTGCCTTATGAAAAGACTTTTTCTTTGGAGTGATAGAAATAAACTAAGAGGCCTGAAAATCCTTTTTTATTAGTCTCAAGTGCAGGATGATCATATTTACCATTGCCAGGCAGTCTTTTGGAAGTTTAATATGTGAAAAAGCTGTAGATCAAACAAAAATACAGAGTTGACTATTACAGAAGTTGTGTCCTTCTGTGTTAATAGCTGAAGAGCAAGCAATCCTCTCCATCATGTCCATCTATGCAGTCAAGCTCAAATTGATTCTTAGACTGATTTATAGATATGATATCAACAACTCTGGGAGGCCGTGCAGGGACACACTTATTTGTATCAACTACAATGTCATCAGCTGGGCCTGTGTTATTTTTCCTCCAGCAATCACACTGCTTCTTTAGCAGAGGGAGCCCTACCCACAGTCCTGGTGGACACTTACTGCTCCCTTGAAATGTTTAAGCAGGAACTGTTTGGGGGAAGACAGGATGGCAAAGAACACCCTGGGAATACTTCTGGTAGGGAAGCACATTAATTCACAAACCACCTCACTCTAATTTTGAAAGTCAACAGCAATAATAAGCAACAAAGCCTAAAGAATATGAAACAAGGAAATTTTCTTACCATGCATTTCCATCAACCCATAAGACAACAGAATGGTACAACTTTCTTGACTCAAAATATCCATACGTGAGTTGTCAAATTTCTCCAAATACTGTGGCTAAAATCATTGTGATATTTTTTTTAATTTTCATGGGAAACATTGAAACGCTTGTTTAGTATTGATCCAGCATTTTGCAACGACATTTCATTTTGAAATTTACCCTCAAATAACACTCAAAAGGGTGAAAACAATATAGGGCAAAGAAACAAAACCGATTTTTCTGATTCAAAAGCAGATATCTATTTGGACTTGGAAAAAAATAAACTTTTTTTTGCTGAAGCACAAAAACTGTAGGTAAATCGAAACTTTACTACCCCAGTTAAGTTCATGAAAAGTCAATTATTTTTACAGATTTATTTGTGACATAATATATTAACCAAGCCTCAAAAGCTCAACTGACCTATTTGTTCCATAATTTCTACACTATAAAAACCTGCTGGCTAGCACTGATTTTGATGAGCAAATGATGCAGTTCTGTAGGAATGTAGCTGGAATTCTGTTGTCCACATGTTGTGAAGAAAGGTTTAATCCTCTCGTATTACCTCTGTATACAAACTGGCTGGGAAAGAGTAAAAAAGTTGCCTGTGTCTATTCAATGAGCTGAGGGGGGGGGAATACTGGAATGCTTGCAACATTATTTTAACTTTAATTTGTCTTTTCTTGCACCAAACAGGAGAGATGAGTAGAAGTGATATGAAGAGGTGTAAAACATGATAAAGAGCATCCCTGAAGAGTTCAAGGCCAGGCTGGGTGGGGCTCTGAGCAACCTGGTCTAGTGGGAGATGTCCCTGGCAGGGGGATGCAACCAGATGGTCTTTAAGGTCCCTTCCAACCCAAAACATTCTATGGAAAGCTTTCCTCATCTAGGACCTCAAAGAACTGATATCTTTTTTTGTGGGTTTTTGCTTGGTTGGGTTTTTGGTTTGTTTTTTTGTTTTTTTGTTTTTTTTTTTTACTGTAATTCTTCTAGTGCAACGCATTTATTGATTTACGGTCTTGGCAAGTTGCACCCCAACAGGGTGAGGTTCTCTACTCTGCCATGCTGCTCAGGGGAGCAGTGATTTTGGTTCAATATATATCTACACCAGTTTAATTTTTGGGCTTTGGAGTGTGTCTCCCTTTTCATTCTTCATCCTGGAGACAGCTCAAAGGTTTTAGACCCTAAATGTGCAGCACATAAAACCAAAATGAAACATAAATATAGAGTGCAGGAAATACCCTCTGCAGGCCAGGTCAGGTGGGGTGGAAGGGCTCATTTTAAGCAGACATTTCTAGCTGTTTGCTAGAATTTTCAGATTTCCAGATTTTCCACTATCATTTAATATCAGCATTCATTTAATCTTGCCCGTGCTTTTCCTTAAAGGTGGTCTTTTACTCATAACTTAATCCCAGGGACTCCATCCCTAATCATTTGCCCAAAAGTGATGAGAAAGTATAGCTACACGTATTATTTGAACAAGTGACACCCAAAGTGATGAAAGGAGGTTAAACTTCCTTATCAAATCAGCTTTCTGTGACTAGTAAAAAACTCTGCACATGCCAAACAGCAGAAAGTGGGGTCTGTAACAGAGAAACAGTTTGTAATCGCTTTTGCTGGGGAAAAGCAGCTGAATCAATAAGCACTAAGGCTGCAGACTGGTTTTGCTGATTGATCTCTGATCTGGGCGACTTCGAAGCAACACAGTTACTACTGCTGGCCACTAAAAAAAGTTACACTTATTCTGAAGCGTACTAAATAACGAAAACAATACTGTTATTTTTAAAGGTCTACTAACTCTGCCGTTTCAAATCAATTTTAATCGTTTGAGGTTGATGCCTTTGTGAGGAAACATTCAGGATACCATAACGCAGTTCAGCCTGGTGCTCTTCTACCCAGGAAGCCCTTTTAGAAGTCACTTGACTCAGACAGATTTTCACACAAGGTTTTACATATTTAATGCCATGTCTGGTCTCCAACAGGGCTTAGCAAGAACCTGCATTGCCAGTTCTTTTCTGTGGGTCTGTTTTCATTACGTGTGTTATAAAGGTGCATAAATTGCCGTGGAAATCTAAAATATTCTCTATTTGCAAGGAGAACTTCATTCATAATGGATAGAGGGTATCTTTATGCTACAGGCAGGTATCAGATCTTTCACCAGGCGCTGCTTTCACCTTGGTAAAGGTGACCTTGGAATGTTAACCATCTGACCAGGTAGCAACCTGTGTAGCTATGCCTGAGGGATGTGAGCATTTCCAGAGCATCTTTAGAAATCAGTGGTCATTTGTGGCAAGTATTAAAACCTGAGATCTTCATTAAGCATCAAGTGTATGAATTGCAACAAATCCTCAAGGGGGCATTTGAGTCTGGAGGAAGCCGAGGGAGAACAAGAAGAGTATGGGAGAAGAGACTTTATCCAACTCCATATCCTTTTAGGGGAAAGCCATTCTTCAGACAGATCTTGCCAGAGAATCAGTTCTCATCTGACAGATGTGCAAACTGCCAGAGAGCTTTTAAGTTGGAGGGTATTGATAGAGACTATCTAAAGCAAGGAAAAACATACAGATATATACTAAAAATGGCTTTTCTTGTTTAACTTTTTTCCTCTACAGCAGTCCCTCATACAGCTTGCTTAGTCTGTGAAGTTGGCTGTGCTGAATTATTTGTTCTTTACTATAAGGTGTAAGTAGTATCATGGTTGGCTATGGGGTTGAAGAGAAAAGGAAGAGAAGAGAAGAGAAGAGAAGAGAAGAGAAGAGAAGAGAAGAGAAGAGAAGAGAAGAGAAGAGAAGAGAAGAGAAGAGGAGAGAAGAGAAAAGAGAAGGGAGCCACCTAAGCTGTTGTGTCCAAAGCCTCAATTCAGAACTGGTGCTAATGCAGAGGAGCACTCAGCTGAGGCAGCTGGAAGACTACGGGACCTCCCCAAGCCTTTCTTCTCTCTTTTACTTGCAGATACTGACAGTGTGAGCCCCAGTCTGACTGGTGATCACCAAGTCCCCTCACCTACCTCATTTTGTGAGCTCGCTGAGCATTTGACATTCCCCTTCAACTGCTAAACCCAGGGCTGGCCAGGTGAGCTGAGCTCCTGTTCCTCTGCACAGCTGGAGATCTGATAAAGAGAGGTGACTGTCTGAGCCTTGAGTATCCTCTAGACATCCACACCACCCAGCTCTGCCTGTCACAACACAGCAGTGGGACAGGAAAGTGAGCAGGCAGGTTTCTGAGCTCACTCTTAGCTACAGGCAAAGACACCTCTGAGCAGGAGAAAGGGAGATGCAATCCAGTGCATGTATTCAGTTGGCAAACTGAAGAAACACCCACCAGTATCCAATTCTGAATGGATTATCCAGACATTTCCTTGAACAGTAAGGCAGGTTTGGAAACCAAGCGTGGTTAACCATATGGATCAACAAAGAGAGTGCATATTGCACTTTAGATTCTTTCTGTAAATGCTTTGACATGGCCTAAATAACCATTAAGCTACACAATCTCCCTGAAACTTCAGACAAGGTAGGATTAAGTCATTGTGAGGCAAGGAAAACAACAGAAAAAACAGTCCCGGCACTGCTCACTGACTGCACTTTAGGAAATATTTGTCACCATGGCGTTCTTTGGGAGGTTTTTTTGCCATTTGAGGCTCTTGCACAGAAGTGAGATCTGAGGGGTGCTTGTTCCACATGCCTCAAGAACCATTTTCTGAGAGCAGCTTTCCATGAGAGGCATGCAGCATTCACGAATGTCAGGCAGATGGGGCTCAGCTAAAAGGCTTCCAAAGGCCACCAAACCTGCTGGGCCCCTCGAAGCTAAAAGGAGGCATTTGAGAGACACAATGAGGCATTTCCATATTTTCTGTTGCTCTGTATTATGTTCTCCACTGTGCAGCCATTTAGACAAGTTGCTTCTTTTAAAGGGTCCTTCCATTCCTCCTGCTGATGCCACATTTAAAGTCATGATCTCTCTGCAATAGGGAGTAAGGAATAGAAGGGTGTGTGAAATAATTAGATCTTCAGAGTGTTCTTTCTAAAGCTGATCAAAATCAGAATTTCTTCTTAACTGTTTTCAGCTATTTTTAAATCAATGTAGAGCTCACTGAAAACACTTCTGGTTAGGGGAAAATAAAAAATCTGAGGTATATAAACACTCCAGAAAAAGTATTGAGTTTCATTTTTACAATGGGGGTGTTGGCATTCATTTTCAAATAACTTACAGAACAATTTGCAATTTATCATATCAGTCTCTAAAGAGAAAAATTATTACATTTCTCCATAGCATTGATTAATATTTCGTTCTTTAGAGTGCTCTTAATTCAAGCAACCCATTAAAATGAGTTTTTCTTCTGCCTGGTCATACTTGAATTTAATCTGATTTTAGAAGTATTGATAAAAGAAATTTCTGTTGATAATTCCTGATGTTTCAAACTTGTTCAAAACCATAGAAGCACAGAATGGCTGGGGCTGGAAGGGACTGTCAAGATCATGTAGTTCCAACCCCCTGCCTTGGGCAGGGACAATTTCCACTAGACCAGGTTGCCCAGAGCAGCATCCAACCTGGCCTTGAACACTTCCAGGGTTGCTCTTTACCAGGAGAAGCTCAACAGGAGTGACAGTGCAAGCAGATGGGCCAGGGAGAAATAGCAATGACACACTAATAAACAGTGCACCCCAGTGTTGTCCTGTCTTACAGGCACACACTAAAATGGTGTGGATGTGAACCATGCCTTATCTGGTGGAAAAAGGGGAAGGGATTGGAAGGTTGAATGAACAGAAAGATCTCATGACAAACTCTCCAGGTGAATTGTAAGGACATGAAGGGGGTGCAAATGGAGGCATCAGAGGGATAGTGGGAGAGGAAGGAGGAGGGAGAAGGATTCCAGGAGAATTCCAAGCAGAGAGCAGTGAAAGCTGGGTTAGAAAACATTGCAAACACACAAAACCAACGATCTCCAGTGCCTACAAATGGCACCTTGTTTTTGTTTCAGGGCAGGGGAAGGGGATAGCATTGTTTTGACTTAGATCTCCCTTGTTCTGCCTGCAGCTGCTGTTTTCCTGCATGCAGTACAGCACATTTCAGAGAGGTGAAAATACCCTTAAGAATGGAGATGGCCATTGTCTACATCACACAGGTGGTTCTGCTCCTCCACCAGGCAGTTTGTAAACAACAGCTTCCTGGCTAAAATTAAACTTCTTTTTTTTTTTTCCCTTGGCAAAAATATTAACACCAAATGCCTTTTCCTATTTTTCATTCGAGGCAATAGGAAAAAAGAAAACTTCAGAAGTATTCATATGAATATTTAAAAGTCGGGAGAATAAACAGTCTAGATATGCTGCAATTCCATCTCGCTCCCACTGGCAAAATGATGTCAATACATCTCTCCAAAGAGCTGTTAGGCTGGCATTTATTGGTCCTCGTCAGCTGCTGATTGGAGGGGGAAGGAGGTAATGTTCAAGAAACCGGCATATTGGAGGGATCCCATTTCGTGCTTTGGGATTTGGGTTTGCTCACAGCATTACCCAGCCCCACCAATTCATTTCTCCTTGCACACGGAGGTTCAGCACGGAATCAGCTTCGCCTGTGCCTTCCCCTCGCTGCCCTCCCGTTACTGACGGCGGGGACACGGCCAGAAGTGTGAGCAGGGGTGATTGAAGCCACTCCAGTCCCCTGCACCAGCGGGGCCTCAGGATGTCGGAGTCCAGGGCACTCCTCTGACTGCCCTGGAGGGTTTGAGATCCTGGCAGGGGGTCAGGGACCCCCATGCACAGACCCCTGAGAGACAGCAGGGGGTCAGAGACCCCCCCCCTGCACAGAGCCCCAGAGAGACACTGTCCTGAATCTCAGTCCATGGAAAAGCTTTCAGTTTGTGAAATGAATTACAAGTCACGAGAATGTAAGAAAAATAGTAGTAATAGTAGTAGTTAAGTAATCACAGGGTGCAAATGTAGAATATTAGGATTTTTAGAAAGGGGTCAAAAGAAAAATATGGTGGACTTGGGTGTGGTTCTTGTTCTTTTTGTTCTTCTTCTTGGTATCCATTTTTCTGCTGTAGTGTCTCACGGGGATTGGTGTAGGATAAAGGTGACATGTTTAACATTAGCAGTAGGTATTGGTGATTAAGGGTAAATAAAAGATACGTAGAAAGTAGTATAAAAATTCTGCCCGCCTGTCGTGGGGGGGAGTCGTTTCATGCCTTTGCTGTGAGACCTTCGCAAGGCACAGAAAGAATTTGTAGATAAGAAATAATAAACAACCAAGAAAACCTGGAATGGCAGCCTCCGACTCTTCTTTTGCTTCACCACGGGGCATTCAGGGAAAAAAGACTCTCATCTGTCATATCTTGGGAAACAAAAACCCAAGATCAGGAGGCCCGGGACTTTCTTTGCTCCTATCTGTGAGCCACTGACACCACATTTAACCACTTTCTGACACAAACAATCCCATGCTTAATTCTCACCCTCAAGTGAAAGCCGACTTGGGATTGCGAAGACAATATTCGCAGTTTAAAAGTATCCGTGCTATTCCCAGTGTTTTAGTTTGGACTGAGTGATTGTTGGTTTGGTTTGGTTTGGTGTGGTTTCGTTTCGTTTCGTTGCGTTTCGTTTCGTTTCGTTTTGGGGGAATTGGGTTTTTTTGGTCTTTTGTGTGACATTTTGGGGGGGCTTTTTTGGTTGGTTGATTGATTGGTTGCTTTTTTGTTTGGTTTTTGTGGGTTTTTTTGGTAGGGTTTTTTGTTTTGTTTTAGTGGTGGTGGTGGTGTTTGCTTTGTTTGGTTTGTTTGTTTGTTTGGTGCTTTGGGTTTTTTTATTTTCACTGCTCAGCTCTGCCCACTGCTGTCTTCTTTCTTGTGCCTTCCTGCTCTGACAGCTGACAAATGATATCTCCTGTACTGTTTCACTGGAACCCCTCCCATCTCTTCCCTGTCTCCTGTGGCACATCAGATGGGATAAAGATAAGGAAAGCTTTCTGGTTTCAGCGCAGAAAATGAGTGATTGGCCAGGTGCAGCAGAAACAGCTCACAGTCGCCTACACTGATACACAGCAGCCTGAACCCGTGAATTATGTCTGGTTTGCCCTCTGAGTGGGCAACAAGATCCTGAGCTCGGCTTTGGGAAGCCTGAAAAGAGCTGGATGCAGGGAAGGGCTGGATCCTCTGGATGCCAGAGAGCTGGACCAGCCCTGCCCCGAGGCATTGGTGATGCAAGCCCGGGGAGTTCTCGGGCTGGTAGAGAAAGTTCGGATGTCGGAGTGGAACACATCCCTCCCGAAAGAAATTCCTCTGGGAGAGGTGGCGGTGCAAAACCTGCAATGAAAGCCTTCCCCAGGCTATTCCATCGGGAATGCCGCTGCAGCTCAGCAGGGGCAGAACAAATCCTGTCCCCACCGCCCGTAAAACAAGCCCAGCAATCCGAAAGGCAAAGAGCAGCCTCCTCACCAAGGTGCCTAAAGAGGGATGAACAACAGATAAGTGCTTTGCAAGTCAAAACAAATTTAACTGGCTTTGGTCAATGTGACGGGAGACTGGGCAACGGCAGGGGAATTGTGCTCTGCAATAGTGTAATAAGATTAAATCATCTTATAACTATCATTAATAGTTTAATGTAGGCAAGGCACGTTTCAAATGGCCACGTGAAATGAGAAAACACAAGAAAATGAAAAGGTTTTAGTGAAATATTTCACTTTGGCCAGAAATCACTCGCCAGGTTTTGCTATTAATGAATAGCTTTGTATTAACTAAAAGCTGTGGTTTTGTTTGAAATAAAAATTGCTGAAGTCCAGCTGTGACGTGCTTTCTGCTACTAAATATTTCTAAATCAGTAGATATAGCAAGTCTCAGCTCATATGTAGCCAATAAAAAAAACCTGATTTGCTTGGCACTGCTGAAAGGCAGTTACGAAAGAAGTTATGGGGAGAAAACCACCTCCTAATGACAGAAGGTTCTTTCAGAATATTCTGTCTTGATGTTATCTCTTCTTTAACCTATTCAATATTACCACATAAATTCCCTCTCTGATTTCAACAATGCTGTCAGCAATATTCCAGAGTTAAAAGTAGAAACCCTGAACAATTTATTCATAACCTTAGCCTCATTTTTTATTTGCAAAGTACTGGCAAATACATTTAGTATTCACAAATGTGGTTATTGCCAAGAATTTTTCAATTAATCCTTCAGTGTGCATAGCAAGTATTCACAGGACTTAAATTTTGAACTTTTGTTATGTCATTTTCTTCATTTGGGTAAGTCTGACTTCTTAACCCATGCAGCACTTCCCCTTGCACTAGAATTTATGACATCATTTCTTGGCGTGAACTGGTGAACAAAGATTCACAGATATGAAATTATCAGCCAACAAATTAGGCACTCTTGCAAACAGCACTTCTGACAGATTTGGCTATAGCAGTTCTCACCAGCTTCAGTGAGATTTTTGTGGTACAGGAGATGGTGATCTGGCTCTTTTGTGTAATGTCTTCAACATGTTAATAGTGCCTTTCTGGCAGAGATTTTTTTAAGGGTATTTTGGGATAACTAGTTACAGGATTACCTCCAAGTAAGACATGAAAAGATTAAATTTATCATGTGTTTAATCCCTTTAACAAGAGCAGTCATGATAGGAAAAGGAATAATGGGTTCAAACTGAAAGAGGGGAAATTTAGGTTAGATATTAGGAAAAAAATTTTACTGGGAGGTGAGGCACGGGCACAGGCTGCCCTGAGAAGTTGTGGATGCTCCATTCCTGGAAAAAAAAACCAGCAGGAACACAAAAACCCCTGTGCCACAACTTTTCTCAGGCCATTGAAAGCATTTTAATTTGTCCAGGCTTTTTTTTTTCACCCTCTTTTACTTTCTGTCCATTTTATATTGCCATTCATTCTTCGATGTCTCTCCCCTTTTACATAAATGATTTGCCCTGACACCAATACACCACGGAGTAAATGAATCACTGCAGCAGTCATTATGAAAATATAAATCACTGGTTATCTGTTCCTGCATGTGTAGGCAGACAATATATTCAGTAATAAACCATGTGCTGAAATGGAGAGATTTATCTGCTGTGTAATCTTTGGGAAAATGCTTGCACCTAATATGGATCTGTGGAACTGTGACCTCATCCAGCATGAGGTGGGTGTGGAGGAGCAGGATCGGTTTCTGTTCTCATAAAAGAAAAAGATGTAGCCAAAAATGTATCCAGGCCAGAATGAAAAACAAAAAAATATGCTACAGAGGATTAAAAGGAAATGCCAAGTTACTAGAAAGATAAAGCCATAACCCACAGAATGCAGAAGAAGTCCCTCAGTAACAAACAGCATCCCATACAGTGTCCCAATACTCAAGAAGAACCAGGGGCAATAAGCAGGAATAGTAAAAAACAAATGTATTATGTCTTGAATTGCCCCTCTGACTGTATTTCCAGCAATGAGGATAATCCCCAGAGGCAGTAAAAAGAACAGATGTGAACAATAATAATCCCCAAAAGACAGTCTATTAAAAAATTCCTCCAGGACTTTTTACCACATTATCTCCTGGGGGAAGCCAGCAGTTGGGGAAATCCTCCAACCGGTTTGTCAAAGTGAATCTTCAGCTGGATTTGATGTTGACTGTGGAGGAGGTGAGGTTCCCAAACCTTTCCTCACCTACCCAGCCATACAGAGGAGGACAGCTTCTGCAACCAACAAAAATAACAATCACAGAGGCAGCAGATATTGCTACTCGACAGTGCAAGGGTAAAATGGGCATGGTCTAAACCCACCTGGCACCTGCAACACCTCCCTCCTTTAACTTGATCTGAGGTGTTCTGCGGGTGGAGGGAGGTGCTTGCACTAAGCCCTGCATGGAAACCCTTCCCTCATTTCAGAGTCTCCTTCATAACCTGTCACAGAGCAGTGTCAGGAAGGTGCTTAGCCCTGGACAAGTTCAGGCAGAAAGTGAAGATATGGATCTCTGAGATGTCATCCCAATGCCACTGGAATGTGCCCGTGCAAGTCCCATCAAAATCAGCTGGAAAACTCTGCCTGTGCCCAGGAGAAAGGTTTTGCTGCTCCATTCTTGGAGCAGTAGCTGCAAGGCTGGGAACAGCTGGTGGTGGCACCTGGTATTGATAAGGTGGAAACATCCAGGGAATTTGGGAATATCCTTAACCTTTTTGCAGTGGCTGGACACAAATGAACAGGTAAATAAGAATATGATGAGTGACAACATCACCCTACCCCCATGAAAACCAGATTTTATTTAACTGTAGAAAATACCCAGTTGGAGGAATTTTCTGAATCAGAAGGTGACATGACCACAAAATCATATGTGGCATCAGGTAAAAAGAAAGCTTCTGGAATATTTAATTCTTTTATAATTACATTTGATAGGGCATTTTTTTAGAAATAGATTCTTTTGTTTTTCACATTTAAAGCTGCTGAAACTGAATACAAAATGCATCTTTTAATGGTAGGAGAATAGACAGTTTTATACTTCCACCTCCTCTGTAGTACTTTGAAGATGAAAATTGTATGAATAAAGGGGGGGGAAGCCTTAGCACCACATATTTTCTATGTTATAAAACACAGGAACAAAGAAAAAGGTTTTTTTGAGAAGAAAATTCTGGAACATCTGAGGAGGAAAATAGTTTTGTCTTTGAAGTACCTGATCTTATTTAAACATCAGATCTACATCTTCTTTATCTTTTGATTTTCCAAATTGAGAGATAAAATGGAGCTGAGAATTTTCTATCTCCTGCAGCAGGTTTGAGATAACAGAAATCTCAGCTTCAAAAAAGAAGACAAATGATGCAGAATTGATCCATGCCAGTTCCTTAAGTATTTCTGGATTATCAGGAGGTGAAACCCTGACAGCACTTTGTAGACAACTCTGTGTGGGTCCTCTGGCAGCAGTTACCACTCTCTGAGGTTTCTCCACAGCTGGCATTTACCAGTTGCCTCTCCATTCAGGGAAATCAAAATATTTGTGAAATGCAGTGGCACAGAGGGAGTTTTGGCATGGATCAGTGAGGTGCTTAGGATCATTAATAACTAAAATACCATACTAATATTTATTCCAAAAGGAGGTTGAAGCTGGGTTATATTTCCTAAGTCCTTCAAACTATCAACAACAAAAGGACAATACAAAGAAGTACTCTGATATCACATTACACCCCTAGGAGCTTTGTGCCCCTTCTGCTAGAGAAAAGGAGAAAGGATGCAAAATCTTTCCTTTAAACAGTTTGTGGTGTGCTGAGATTCCATGCAGCAAATAACAAGGGACCCATAATAATAATCTGTGGCTATAGCTCTGGAAACCAGCCCCATCTCTCTTCCACATAACATTATGCCCACCCTTCAATTCTAGGTTTTGCTCATGTAATTTTGTCACACAGACAGGTGAATCCCAAGCATCACTGAATTTTCATTGAAGGGGTTTTGGTCAATGGGAAGTTTCTCCACTACATCTAATCACAAATACTCTTTATCAGGAAGGCATTTGCCATTTACAGGTGGGAGGATATGCTGAATGACACCTGTTAGAAAACACTGAAACATGTTTTATCATGATCGGTTGCTTAATCAAAGGCATTCTGTAAAAAAAAGACTGATCTCTAAAGGTTTCAAGAAGAAACACTTGAGTGAACACTCGTGGATGATTTATATTAGTTAGCCCATAACAACAAGCATTTCTCCTACTCCTGTTTGCACAGTTTCACATCCAATTTATATTGCAGTCAGGTAATGTGACTTGCCATCTGCCCACACAGGACAGACAAACATTTGTTTTCAAGCAGCTGTGCTGGTGGTAAGGTTACCACCCCGGCTCCTGTCCCATTTTTTGTTACCTGTTAGCAAAAACCAGACTGCTCTTCTGATTGCTCCCCAAGCAATTGAGTTAAAATGACCTCTGTGAACAAACACCTGCCACTGGATTTCTTTGAGCTGGCCCTTCCCGTTCGGAGTGAAGCGAGCTGGGGAGTGTTCCCACGAGTTCCAGTGCTGACAGGTACAGAGCAGCAGCCTCCAGCTGCAGCACAGCTGCAACAACCTGAGGGCAGGCTGAGGGGAGCATCCTTGTCCAGCAGGAGTGTCTGTCCACAGCCAAAGTGAAAAAGTGTTCAGAAATGTGCTCATGTCGAAGCACAACATTGTGCTACAGAAGAGCAATTGTTTCTTTCTCATTTCAGAATGCTGTTACTGTGGCAAATGCAGGAGTGAAACGTGTGTTTCCAGATGTTATTGACATTTATTATTACAAGATGTGTTTGGTGGCGCTCCTTTTTTCATTTCCCTTCCTCTTTGAGGAAAAGAAACCAGCCATAACGACTTTATCTTGTGACAAAAATTTATCAAGTGACGAACTAAAGTAGGGGTTTTTTAAGTTTCAACTTAAAAGTGCAGGAAATTTTTAAGTTCTACCTGTGACTACACAGAGGAGGTCATAAATGCTGCAGAACACATTTCTTATTTGCATTTTAAATCAAAAGGCTGGGCTTTTGCTGTCATTTTATTCCACAGAGTGACAAGGGAGGGCTGTACATTTTTTTTGTGTGTAGATTTTTTTTAAGTCGGTAATTTTCAAAATGGACATTCAGAGGAAGATACTAAAGGTGTCTTTGCCTGCATTAAAGGAAACTGGCTTAATTCATGAGCCTTCAACTAGTATTCCCTGGTCCTGAGACCTTGCTGCATTTTGAAATGGCATTAGACTGGTTGGTTGTTAGCTGTAAGATAAGATTCATGCCATGCTGAAAGAATTCACAGGGCAAATGGTCTTTTCACCAAAGTAAGGCAATGGCTCTTGGTGTTTGATCCTCTTACAGGTGATAAATACCCCACTTGGCCAGAGGATCTCCAGCCTCAATTGCAGCTCCAGCACCAACCTGGAGAAGTTCTGCCTTATTGTGCTGTCCCAGCCTTTGCTTTCTGCCCCCAGCACCTCCCAGATGTTCCATGTGGTACAAAGGTCTGATCTCAAACACTGTGCGTGGTTTGAAGACCTCTACTAGACTAGTCCCACTGTTCTGAAAATTCATTTTCATCATCTTTCTTCAATAATAAAGAATCTGTACCCTTTGGATACTCCAGGGCATTTTTTTACACTAGATAGGAAACTATTCTACAGCTGTGCACATGCAAGCTACTTTTTAAAATAGAGGCCTCCTTACATGTTGTGTGGGGGTGAAAGGATGTCAGGCAGCCCTGAGCCTTGGATCTTTGGTAGATTCAATGTCCAGACAGAGGGGGAACAATGAAGCTGCTGCAATTAACTGGAATAAAATCTCTGAGTTGAAAAGATGTAATCAAAATCGTACCTATGATAGCATGTCTAATACATTAGTCTAACCTTAAATATTTCATTAATTAACTTCAAATATTTGAGTAATTATTCTCCCTCGTTGCCATAAAGTTTTCCATTCTGCACAGAAGCAATAGTGTCTGTCTAGAATGAAACACCTCTGCTCTGAAGCATTTAGATAAAATCTGAAGAGCTGCTGTCCTCTGTCCTTACTAGACAGTAGAGCAGTTTATGGAATTTGTGATCCATTTTACACCTGTATTCATACAAGTATTCTGATCTATTAATTTCTAATTCCCAACCAGAGAAAGAATTATTCCAAAGTCTTTCTCTCAGCCCTTATTTTTAAAGGGAGTTTAAAATTATGGAACTTCTCCTCATGGGAGAGGAAGCCTAACATCCTTGCCTGTTGTTCTTCTAAATCTGATATAATTAGGTCCCAGGAAAGCTCCATCTCACCAGCAGAGAGTTTGATTTTAATGAATAATGTTTTCTCTTTAAAGAGCGATGTGTGTCTGCAAGAGAGGTCTGGGCTTTATGACAAGTGGCCTTGGAGAGCAGAACCCACTTGAACCACGAGCTCACCACAGGCTTTGGCCGGATGACGCCTCGGTATGGCAAGGGCGACCTGTGGAAACATGTTCCCTTTGTACTGCTCCAGCTCTTTTCCCCTTTTCAGCAATAAATGCTGTGACAGACAGACACCACAGTGCTCAGAGCCAGCAGAGCTCGTGGAGCACTTACACAAGCTGCTCGAGGCAGAGCCAGCAGTCTGCCACAACCATGACCTTAAATAGCTTTTCTTTCTATGCCAATTCAAGCCACGGTTTGACTGTACAGCAAATCTGGCTTCAGGGCTGCTAACACAGGAGCAGAAATGCTGTGGCCACATAACACCAAGCATTGATCCAATATAAATGTACTCTGCCAGCTCAAATCTGCTGAAACAATATCAAGAGGTTATGTTCATACAGGCAGGCTTCATTCCATACCATGTATTCACACCACTCTCTGCTCCTGAACACGTCTCATCAGCCCTGCCAGAGCCAGCAGGAAACTAGCACAGACTCGACTCTCCTCTCCTCTCCTCGCCTCTCCTCTCCTCTCCGCTCCTCTCCTCTCCGGTCCTCTCCTGTCCTCTCCGAACCTCCCCGAACCTCTCCGAACCTCTCCGAACCTCTGTTTCTGTCTCCCTGTATTTATTTCTTTAACACAAGCTCCTCTTTCCCCATGAGATGGTTTAGGACTGCTGTCTCCCTGGCCACCTCTCACACTGCCTGAAGGGCATCCATGAGGAAGAAGAGAAGTGAAATCAAACGCTTCTGATCATTTTCACTTGGACTGAAACACAGACCTGAGGATCACTGGGTGGTATAGTAACTGGAGGACACTTACAGATATTCAAAGAGTTATCACTTACATAAGGTTTTTGACTGCTACACATAAATGACAGTAACCACGAGCACATAGTTCAGTGCTTTCATTTTAGAGACAAAATTGTCTTATATCCAGAATAACATTAGCATAATTTCCTGAAGGAATAAACCCACTAATATTAATCAAAGGAAAAAAAAGGACAAACCCTAAACAAACCATAAGATATGCATAATTCTTCAGATGCAACTCTTTGTACAATAAAAAAACCCCTTGAGCTCTAACATGGACACATAACTCTGCACCTAAAGGCTTTGTGTTCCTGATGAATTATTTAATCAGAGAGAAAATACAGATCTGAGCAGAATTCAGCAGATCTCCTTGTCTTCTTTAGGGGTCCTGCAGTTCTTCTCCTCTTTGGTGGCATTGGTATTGTCCTCTCTGCCAGCTGCCACTGCTCTTTTTGGCTCACTCCCCATTAGAGGAAACATGTCTCAAACATGACTGAGAACAAAAGTTTCTCTGTACATGTTGGAATGAGAACTTCACTATTGGTTTAGGAAGGCACAGTCATGTCACTTCTCATCACACTGATAAGAATCCCACTCCTAAGTTCAGCTTTATAATACTGATATTCATCCTTGATTTCAGAAGAAAAAGGAAAGCAAACTCAATCATGGCACTCAGGAAACATGTACTGCCATGAAAACACTAAAAACCTCTTTTGATGACAGACTTGTGTCCAGTTGCATGAATAGATCTCGATACAGACTGTTCCCCTGAATAAACATTAACTTTTCTGCTCAAGCATCAACCAGTTATTCACATCAGCCTCATTTCTAATGTAATGACACTGGCAAGAAATAGATAACACACAAACCAAGTATTTTCAAATCTACCCTGGCAAACACTTTGCGTCCTTTATGGGATTATTTGCTGTGGTGTGTTGCATTACTGTAGCACCATTACTTGTTATATTACTACGTTTGGAACAGGCTGTCAGCAGCAGATGGACTATTACTGATATGCAAGTAGGTGAGATACAGTGGCTGCACAAATTAAATCATTGTTTGCAGATCTCTGTGCTGGTTTCTCCTCGGCAGAGGGCCATAACAAAGTGGTAGGAATTCCTCAATGCTAAATCACCGCTGATTTTTTATAATGCAATATAAAAAGTAATGCAAACAAAAATTACTGGTGAATCAAGGTTGTGAAAGCCATTTCTATGCATCGTTAGTGCATGTATTTACAATAAGATAAAAGATGCACAGGGATTTACTCGTGAGACTCCCATAGGGGAGGCATATGTGGAATAAATCTGCGCACATCTTACTGCAAATTTACTTAAGTTTTTAAGTGTTTGAGTAACTATCTGGCTTAAATTTACATGTCGAGTTTTAATGGCTAGATTTGGCAGATTTTAATGCTTTAAATTAGACAGGAATGTATCCTTTGTCTCAAACGTGTGGCCTAAATAGCATCTCCCGATGCAGCTGGCTTATTAGAGAAACGATCCAAACAAAGCCAATTATGAGCCTTTTTCTTGCCTAACGTCAGTTGCAATGGGGTCCTCTGGTCATATCCAGCCTGTAATGAGGAGGAGGTGGGATCAGCCTGTGGACAAAGAGCATCCTCACAGATGGTGAGCGAGGCAGCAGCACAGGAACAGGCTGTGCCTCCCGTGTTTGCTAAGATGGGGATCCATCCAGAATGCACAAGCAGCCCCTGCAGAATTCAGTCACCTACAGGGAAGGGAGGGTGGCTCAGTGGTCCAGCTCAGGATTAATTATTGGTGTTTATAAACTGCCATCACGAATGCTCACACACACACATACATATGCTGGGGAAGGACGCTGGCTCGTAGAGGTGACAGCAAGTTCCTGCTGTCTCTTCCTCCCTGCTGTCTCTTCATCTTTCTCTTTGTGTCTGCAAGACTAACTCCTGAATAAGTTTCATAGAGGCTATACCTTCGTGGCAACTTAGCCTGGCTTGCCATCTGCCCATCTCTCTGCATCACTTGTGAGTCCCAAGGTGTACACAGAGAAAACTGGGTGGGGGTCACCAGAGGATCATGGATTGCAGGGACAGATACCTCTGCAGCAGCACAGACACAGACACACCTGTGAAGCCGGAGCATCCCTGGTCATGTCAGAAAGCTGTGGAGGTGGCTCCTCCCCAATAATGCCTGCCCTCCCCTTCTGGGTGTGAGCACTGTGTTGTGCTGATGCAGATGGCAGGTGTAGCTGGGACAAGACCATCTCCCTCTCTTTTATCTCAGTCAAGAGACAGCCCAGGCATGAAATGAAGCCCTGCATGCCTGATTGCCCAGGAGAAGGATGCAGCCCTGGGAGGTCAGCACAGCCAGCAGCAGTGGCCTTGAATCCTGGCTGGATTCAATCTGGGGTGGAGAACCCAGAAAAGTGCACAGGCACATGTGGAGCAATGACTCACAAGTAATTTGCTTTGTCTCCTCTAACGGGCAGAGATGATCTGTAGGTCCTCTGCCTCCCACTCTGGTCTCTAACTGAGTCAGAAAGCTGAGTATATCAGCCTCCTGCAAGCTGCATCATGGGGGAGTGATGACAGCCATCTGCATGGTAGTTGAATTCTTCTCAGAGCCATGGTAACAACGCTCCTAATTAAGGGACACGAAAAATGAGCAGTCTCTCCCTCCCACTCTTTCCTATGCATACACACACAGAGAAAGCACAGAAATGGATGATGCAGCACTTCTCCTGACCTGAAGGATACACTCCAGGGAGGGAGGATGTACCTGTGGGTAGCCTCACATGTGATTCTCCCTGCTGCAGGGCCTGTGGGGTTTCCCAGAGCCACCATGGCAGCAGGGAACCAGCAGGACTGCATTTCTACAGGACACATCACACTGACTTCTGGCAACAAGGGTGCACCAAACCGTAAAATTCAGCACCCTTGCCCTTAAAATTTCCCATTGCTTCACCTGCAAGGTGCCCAATGTGTGTCTGGGAAGTGACTATAGGTGTCATCACTGAAGAGGCTGAGATTTTTTCTTTAATTCCAGACAAGGAGAATCGCTTCTTCCCCAACAAAAGTGAGCCAGGCTGTTTTTTTCTTATGCCTCCAGAACAGAAAGCTTAGGCTAATCAGATCCTGCAGAGGATTTTAAAGTGTTTTCTCTCTCCTTCCTAGTTAACATTTTTTAGTGTTGTTTCTACGAGGATGCAGCTGGGCTCTGCCCCTGCTGAAAAAGGCTGCACTAGATGACACCACACACAAACTTCCTCCAGTGCAGACTCCATGAACTGAGACCTTCTCAGCTGCTGAAACTCCTGTACCTTCACACAGAAATTCAGTGAAGACCTCACAAGCCTTCTTCACTTCAGTCCCATATAATCACACAAATATAAACTTCTAACTTTACACATTGAACTCGAGTTATGCCTTTCTTTTAGACTTTTCCCACACAGTAAATTCCCCTTTCCCATTTTGAGCATCCTCATATGTACCTTGTCCCTTCCTAAGGTGAATAATTAATTTCACCAGCAGGCTCCTGCCTGTTTATGCCATACATCCCATTTGAAGTTAATTAGCCATATTGAAGCTTTCAAGCTAAAAATAAAACATCCCCCAAAGATGCTATCTATGCCCTTAAAACACTATTTGTGCTGGCATGCACAAATTCTCCCTTTTTTATCAAGAGTAGCCACCGGGCTCATTTCCTCTCTCACAGTTCTTGCCTTCCCCTGGATTTGCATCCCTGCAGGAGCCCAGGGGCTGTTTAACACACCGTGGCTCCCCTCAGCCAGGACCTTGCTGCAGCACAGCCCTGAACACCCACTCAACTCCTCAAGTTCTCCTTCCAATGAAGCCATGCAAGCAAGTGGTTTCCTGGGGCAGAATGTAACTCGATGCTGTAGAGTCAGTTTTGCAGTAAAAGCAGGCACTGATGATACTTGAGGGTTTCTTTTTCGCCCTATGAAGAAACAAAGGCACCAAAACTGTTATTTAGAACTGCTGTGAAAATAAAACTGTCCTCCTAAGTTCTCACATTTAAAAAGAACCCTGTATGTTAATTTTCTATGAAGGTGCAGCATGTTCTTTCTATTAATAAAGAAAATATTATGAATAATATATGCTACCATTCAAAACCTAAAGTATCCAGCATTTCAGCATTGACTGTTGTGATACATGGAGATCCTAAGATGTGCTCAATCCTAAATGTTAGGGGAAAAAATCCCCAGCTTATCCAGATAATATATTGATACTAGCTTGTGGGTGAAACATAAATAATTTCAGATTGTTGCTTTAGCCATATGAATTTGGGTAGATTTTTCAAAATGTAAATGATGTCTGCTGTACAAAAGGCCATTCTGCATCAGACCAGAAGTCCATTTAGTTCTGTCTCCAACAGCTGCTTTTCCTAAGGGAAGTGGAAGAGCAGACAAGGATATGTGATATTCTCCTCTCATATTCTTCCAGTCTCCAACTGTTTTCAAGTAGAGACAGTTGCTGTGTTGCAAGTGGTTTCTGTTTAATTAGTTACACGCAGTGAATTTATTTCATATGTATTTGTCCAGTCTTGCCTTGAACCTGTGTCAGCCTTTGAAATATCTTGTCAAGTTAACCCTAACAAATAGGAAGGCTTTCTATTTTTTTTTTCTTTTTCTTCTTTTTTCTCCTTTTTGTTTTGTTTATGTGCTCAATTGTTTTAAGGAAAGTTGAGATGCAATAAGAGCAGTGCATAATCAGGGCTTCAAGGACTCCATGTACTGTGAGGGCTGGAAACACCAGAGAAACAGGGAAAAAACCTTTTACATCAAGGCATGAGGCAACTTCTGACCAGTGAAATTTAGAGGGA
Source organism: Nicator chloris (assembly GCA_013400495.1). Classification (NCBI taxonomy): domain Eukaryota; kingdom Metazoa; phylum Chordata; class Aves; order Passeriformes; family Pycnonotidae; genus Nicator; species Nicator chloris. The sequence goes on from WAAE01020991.1 coordinate 464,384, forward strand.
AACTGGACTTGCACTTTATTCCATAACTCAGTACTGACCTGCTTCTTGCAGATTTATTTGGGGCACTTGGTGCTGGTCACCATCAGAGGCAGATATCCAGATTGCATAGACCTTAAACAGGAGAGTTTCTGTGCTCCCATTTAAACAGTTTGTTTTATTTATTAATTAAGTGAAGAAATATGCAGGTTTCACAAATGGTTGGTTTCCTTCAAGAACTAAACTTCTGCCATTCAGACAAAGAAGTGCTTTATCCATTGACTTAAATATGTTACTTCTCTTATTAATCTCTGGCAGGGAAGTGCACATCTCTTTCCATGCTTCCCCCTTCTTCTGTATCTTTTCAAGCTTTCTCCAACCCTGCTGTCTTTTTTGTAAGAATAGAAGCCCTGATGAAGCAGTTTTAAACACTAATATTCTCTTTGCCTCTTTGGCTGCTTTGTGTCCCTCCTCACCCTCTTTTTTTGCTTCTTTGGAACCACGAACTGTCCTGGCTCCAATCACTGCCTGACAATACTGGGACTTATTTAAACTTGCCACTGGAAACACTTGGAGAGTTTTGGGTAGAAAACAGAGATAAAGGCCTGTACCCTGCCTCTCCTCAGTGCTTTGACAACCATCTGCCCAACTCTGTGTGGAGCAGCACGGGCACAAGGGGTTTGGTCTCTGGTTTTTGTTTCCCAAGATATGACNGGAATACCTGTGGATGCAGGTTCCCACAGTGGGGCCTCGGGGATAAAATGTTTTGAGGTGCCACAGCTCAAACAGAGACCAACAGAAGGTGCAGAAACCCCTCAGCCACTGGATGTCTCGAGGTGGGCATTAAAAGAGTAGAAGGCATCAAAAACGAGGACATTTTAACAGATCCACTACTTAATTATCTCTCAATAGGCAGTACTAAAACTCATCTGCTTCACCAGGTTGCTGTAAAGGTTAAATACTGTCGTTATTAAAGTGCTTTAGAAAGGTAATTAATCAGCATTTTTATTTTTAGAGCCAAAGTTAACAATTTAAAAGATATATCTCACTTTTCTGGCACTTGCCTACCATTTACTCTTGGAGAATATCCATTTCTCAGGACTCCTGCTTTTTTTACCTACATCAGAAATTCTCAGTTAATGCATGCCATACCGTAATAATTATATTTTTGAGTCATTTAACACACTACATATCTGCCAAACTCTCTCCCAGGCTTACTCTTAAATGCAATTGAATTCAGATTGAAGCAGTGACCACACTGAAGCACTTTTGTTTGGAGCAATTTCTCTTCCCTTTTCACAAGAGTGAGTAAGCAATGGCCAAAGAGGCTGCTGAGCTAAGCAAAAAAAAAAATCACCATTTCTGTTCTTGCGGGACATTCCAATATTTTGGGGTTTTCTAATTTCCAAACAAAGTACATGGTAAGTAACAGAACTTGCTCAGGCATAAAAAATGCTTCTGAATTCTACCATAATTTTAGAAATTGCAGCTGAATTATTCAGTTTTGGGGAAATATCAGGTGGTGTAATATTAGGAGGGAGCCAGGGGTCTCAGGGAAGTTATAGTACACCCATAAGGAAAGGTGGGAACATGAATTACACCTCCTTTGAGGCACCTGGGCTTCAGTGCCAAGCACAAAATCAAATAGTTCCCTTTCTTTAAAAGAAAAGTGTAACACATTGATTTGGTATGAACAGCCAAGCAATATTTCACTTTGATGGCTCAAAGAAAGAGCAAAAGTTTTGGTCTAAGTAGAAAATTCCCTTTGGATACTTTCACATTTCTGTAAAATCTTTTTTTTTTTTTTTTTTTGACAGCAAAAGGACAAACATTTAATGGAAAATCCCTATCAATCAATCTAACAAAAAGTTTTAGAGACTCAGCACAGAATGACACAGGAGGCTCTCCCTGCAGCAGCCAAAATTTTAGCCCTTAACCCTTAATTTTATTCTCTATAATGATTTTAGCTGAAAGTTATTGTTTAGGAAAAACTACTGTTTTCATAGGCATCCATTATTTTTGAGCTGAGTGCTGAATGTGAAGCTGTGCAGAATCTCTGCCATCCAGGAAACAGCAAAAGCTACAGATTTGAAGTTGCCTTTTCTTAAAAAGAGCCCTGGGTTTGACCTATACACATCCCGTGGAGCTCACTCAGCAACAGGAGGATTTTGGCTATAGCAAAAATAATTTATTTTCATAAGTAATTAAAAAGTAATTGAAGATTGTAAAATCTTACTGGCTTTTTATGGGTATTTTAGGGATGTTTGAAAGCCAATCAAGTAGAAATCCCAAGATTTCTCTTTTCAAGCACTCCAAACCTGGGATGAGGAGAGTTTCCACAATGTCTTGTAGGAGCTGTGAAGCCAGGACTTTGACTGTTGCAATACAACACGAATGAACAACACAAACATGCTGAGATGTCCAAGGTAAGAAAGGGCAGTTTATTTCTAGACCTCAACATTTATAGATTTCTAAAAGTGACTATGGATTGGAGGGTGAAATCGCCACCTCTCAAACCACATTGGTCAAAGCAACAGGCAATCAACTTTCTCCTCTTAGCAGAAGGAATTACAAACAAAAAGAAGTAGTTCCAAAAACAAAGATTATTTACATGAAAACTGTGAGAACTCTGATTCCAAGAATGTAAACTATCAGAAGGCTAAGAAGAACTTAGAAGAACAGGACGACACTTTGACCTCATTCAGCTCTGTGGGCTGGGGTCTTGGCCCAGGCTGGGTTTCCACCAGTGTACCAGATCCCAGCTTCTTGGAGATGAGGCAAAGTGAGCTGACAACTAATGATTCTGGAATGACATGATAGGAGACAAACTGGCATCACAGCTCTGAAGGTACGATGAGTACTCTATAATTCCCAAAGTCGTTACAGCAATCTGTTTTCTGGTTTGGGGTAGAAATTACCATTTTGAAATATGAATTTACAAGCATACTTCTCTCTTAATTCTTCACAATTAATTAATGCTTTTTGCAAGAAGATCAGCTGTTCATATATATGTTTAAAAAAAAAAATCCACTTACCATAGGAAAGTTTTAAAAAAGAAAGATGTTCAGCCAGTCCTGCTTTTGATATGGCAATAATCTCATTGTGCTTAAAGTAAACAGTCTTCAGGCTGCTGCCTTCACTGTGCCAACCTGAGCTTTTCCCCATAAATAGGCAATATTCAACAACATGAAAATGATGGAAGGAGTGATGACATCCTTTCTTGGAGGAGAAGAGTGTGGGTGTTTATCAGCAGTCTGTGTGTGAATCCAGCAATGATATTCTCTGTGTTTGCTGTTAGCAAAACTCACAAGGGAGCTGCTCAGGCTGCTCCAGCTCCCAGCACGAGCACTTCCCACACCAAGCTGCGATGGAGGCAAAGGTCCACACGGGTCAGGAGCAGGCAGTGGGGGCACCTCTCTCTGGGAGAAGACACAGAGAAAGAGCTTGGCAGGGATGTGGGATATCAGAGCAGGGAAAAGGCGGCAGAGCATGAAAGAAGAGCACAAAAGAGACTCTCACGCTCAAAATCTCAGACTTGCCAGATCTGTGCAGTAACCAGTCACTCACATACTCCCATTTGTTTCCTTCAGAGGTGACTGAGAACATAAGCAGAGGTGAAGGTCAGCACTTAAGGTATAAACAATCTCTGCCCTCCAGGTCTCAGAGGGTAAGAGGTCAGACACATCAGTTGTGTGCAGAGAAGCTGCTCCATTAGAAACCACAAAGATACAGTTTTTGATTCATGCCACTTCATCTCCTGAACACTAATTTCTTGTTGGAGAATGTGAAAAGCCTTATTCCTCACAAGCTGAGGGAGGGTGAAGGACACCTTGTTCACAGGGCAGTAAGGGCAGCCCAGGTAACTTTCATTTAGGCTGGGTCAGAAGCCTAAATGTCTTTCCAAACAGCCAGATGGAACATGGTCCCTACTAATCCCATCTTCTAAGCTGGCTAAAACCAGTGATGTTTTACACAGCAAAAGGAGCAATATTCAGGCAGACCTGAAATCTCTCCACTTAAATTCTGCTGCAAAGGCCAGACTTCCCTCCAGCTGCCTGCCTGGGTCCAGTCACACCCTTGTTCCTTCATATTGCTTTATGTTAATTTTTCAGCTTTCACTTTCCCAAACCAGACTGAAGTCACTGTAACAACATCAGGTGACAGTCTCTAAACCTCTATTCCCAGCTTATTCATCAGCTTGACAAGTGCTCATGACACTCACATCCCCTTTTTAGGTTTCTTCAGGTTTTTTCCTGTTGAAGTGTTCATATACAGATCCTTCCCAACAAGGACTGGGAGGAGGAGAGATTTAGCACAACTCTGCCTGCAAGACACAAATAAGACTAAAATGCAGCTCAACTGTCTCAATCTAATGTCCTACAACTGGTCTCTGTTAAAATGGTTTCGAGTAGGAAACCATCCCACTGTGTGGCACATTTTAACATGGCAGAGTTTTGGGAGTTTGGGAAGGTTAGACAGGGTTGAGGTTTTGGGAGGCCTGGGTCCAGGCCACATGGGCAGGCTGACCTCATTGTTGCCCAGCTTGGTGCCCAGACCAGTGGGCTCAACCACTCTTTTACTCTTTGTGGGTTTTTTTTTTTAGTAATGGAAAGTATTTCAGAAAATTGTATTACCCCCTGTAAGAGGAGCAAGCCAAACTGAGAGCCAGGCTGTCACCATCCTTTTCCAGGCACCCACCCTTGGTGGTCCCCTTGGGGAGAGGGTGGCAGCAATGTCAGCCTTTGCCTCCATCTCCAGCCTCCAACTCTGCCATTGTGCCAGGCCACAGCAGATGTGGCACATGTGCTTTATTCACTGCCTTCTTTTTAGCACACTACATGTTTTCTAAGGATTTCACTCATCTGGACAAGTATCAAATTTCTCCACTTTGTGACTCTACTCTCAGACTTATCAAAGATGTGTTTTTAAGCTGAGGAGAAACAGCTGCCTTCTGGTAACACCAGCCACATGCCAGACCATCCCCAGCACTCATTCCTCCTCACTACCAACCTTTCACAAGCCTTTTGGAGAAGCACAATGTCTCACAACCCTCTCCTCTGTCCTGCTCCCCACTTGATAACTAGGCTACCTCAGGGCAGCAGATCCATAAGATACTCAATGCTACATCTACCCTGCATTTAGCTGGCAGAATGCAAGAGCAGGTGTTCATCACAGCTCTTAAATCTCATGGTTCCCTCCCCAACAACCTGCTCACAGCCTGCAAACAATCTCTGAGCAGCCCTCCCTAATATTTATATAATGATCCTGCAGCACATTGAATTTTACCAAATCCCCAGAATGTATTTTTTTTAATAAAAACTTAGTCTTAAAAAAAACAAACAAACAAACAAACAAACAAAAAACCAAAACAAAGCGAAAAAACCAAAAACAAAAACAAACAAACAAAAAAAAAAAAACCAAAAAAAACCAACCCAATCAAAATCCCCACAAATGTATGTATTTACTGCCAAAATCTAATTATTTTGTTTTCATGAAATTTTGACCACTACTGAGAACTGAACTGGGCTGATTATCACACCTGGAAGCAGAGTCAACACCAGACTCAGCCAACCATATCATCCTGAAGCATTTTCTTTCTCTTTTGGATATTTTCCTTATACCATTAAAATCCCACTTCCAACATCAACATCCCTGTTGTTGCAGTCGTCCCCAGAGCCTCCTCTTCCAGCTGGAGAGCTGATGTTTCCTGAAGCACAGCACTGTGCACACTCCAGCCTGCTCGTTACAATTTACAGTTTCCTCTTCCGCTGCCCTGGGCCACTGCACAATATAAACAATAGCTGTGTCTTGAAAACCATCCAAAACAAATGGCTCTCGCTGCCTGTGCTGCTCCCAGATCTGTAAAGAGAGCTTACTGTGTGCACAGTTGGTTTAATCCTGTGAATAGTCTGGAAAGTATGATATAATGCTCATTTCTGACCAATCAGTCCTTCGCTGGAGTCTTGCTAAAGAAAATTTACTCCCAGATTATTCTCTGTAGCCTACAGAATAGCTGAGCTGTATTCCTAGAACTTGCTGCTTTTTTTTTTAAATTTTTCCCCACAGTAAAATTAACCATCTACAAGGAAAGATGTAAAAAAGAAAAAAGAAAAAAAAAAAAAAGAAAAAAAAAAGGAAAAGGAAAAGGAAAAGCAAATATCCCCCTCCATCATTATGAGCTGGCAATGCAGTGGCAATAAGCTGGAGCTGGAGTCAATATTTGCCAATACTCTGAACATTCAGAGTCATGGTGTGCACCTGGGATTTTCACTAATATTTCCTGGATACTCAGATTTTTCTTTTGGCCTCCAGCACAGTTTCCTGCTGTCTGAGTAAACTCCTCAGAGATGCTGTTTTTGCAATCTCCTGTGTTTTATAATTCAGTGGCAGTTTATCACTCCTTTGAGTAATCCACAGTGGAATATACTGCAGTCTTGTGCTATGGGGCTGTCAGGTGTGGGATCTTCACCTCAGAGCAGCTGGGTTTGCTGACCTTGTCATGACAGAACCTCGGGTCAGAGTGGAAGGATCTCAGCAAGAGATTAATGCCCCCACAAGAGGACAGACTGTAATTCAAAGGAGTTGACCTAAGAGGATAATCTGAAAAATCAAGTCAACCCAGGTTAAAGACTTACTTTTTTTTCTCAAATCACTCCAGGTTGTATACAGTCAACAAGATTTATTTTGAGGTTATCACCTGGGGTTTTCTCCTTCTCATCTGTTTTTTCTGGATGAGATTCCTTTGTACAGAAAGCAGACTACATATGAAACCCTAAAGGCAAGGATTTTTAATGTGTACTATCACATTTTTCTGTATTTCCATCACTCTAGTCTATCAGGTTGCCTCGTTTTTCTATGAAATGTCTTTGTATCTCTGTATCAGCAAAGCCTCCTGATTTCCTTAACAAATATCCATTTGGTGGTACCAAGGCAACCTATACAAGAGTACATTGAACTATACATTGAACTTTGCTTCCTAAAAGAGTCTTTGAGGACTGATTTCCCCCAGTCCAAAAATTTCCAAGAATTTATTTGATCAGATAAAGGAAATCCTCACGGGGACTATTATAGAGCATGAAAATGCAAGGATTATGGGATTAATTATTCTGGCTATTTTAACTGAGAAAGTTGAGTATCCACCACAAGAGCAGCCTTTGAGCTGTGGAATAATAATCCCAGCCAATCTGGATTATTCTCCTTCAATTGCAAGGCTGTTATACACCTTCCAGTATCTGCCTTATTCCCTTGCAAGTGTTGCACAAGTTATTACAAATAATAACTTTTTATGTGGTACCATATGAAGAAAAACAAAGGACAAATGACATCTACTTTTTTTAGTTGTCTAAAAGTTCAATTATTTGATCAAAGCAAAAAGCGAGGCAAGTCAGATATGAACTATTTTCAATGAAAGTAAATTCAATTTTATCATTTCATCTTTATGTATTTAAGTATTGACCAAGAAGTCAATGGCACCTGGCCTGTGTCAGCAGCAGTGTGGCCAGCAGGACCAGGGCAGTGACTGTCCCCATGTGCTGGGCACTGGTGAGGCCACACCTCAAATCCTGTGTCCGGTTCTGGCCCCGCAATTCAGGAAGGACAGTGAGGTTCTGCAGCACTTCCAGAGAAGGGAATAAAGCTGAGGAAGGGTTTGGAGCACCAATCTGGTGAGGAGCTGTTGAAGGAACTGAGGGTGTTTAGCCTGGAGAAAAGGAGGCTCAGAGGTGACCTTACTGCTCTCTCCAGCTCCCTGACCAGAGGGTGCAGCCAGGTGGGGTTGGTCTCTTCTCCCAGATAATCAGAGGTAGGACAAGAGAAAATGGCCTCAGGTTGTGCCAGGGGAGGTTTAGATTGGATATTTGAAAAATTTCTTCACCTAAAGTGTTGTCAAGCACTGAAGCAGGTTCCCCAGGGAAGTGGTGGAGTCACCATCCCTGGAGGTATTTAAAAGATTTGCAGGTGTGGCACTTAGAGACATAATTTAGGGGTGGAAATGGCTGTGCTGGGTTACCTATTGGACTGATGACCTTAAAGGTCCTTTCCAACCTAAATGACTCTATGATTCTATTCCTGTAAAATTTATTCTCCAATATTTCATGCCAGTGTGCTCAGACTAATGGGCCTGTAGTTGCTTAAGTCCCTTTTTCCCCTTCTGGCAGTGTAGACATTTTGGCAGTACATTTACTGTCTGATGCTCATACGGCACAAGCTCTCAACTTGCTGGTTTCTTTTGAAAAGTTCTTCAGCTTCCATGTCTAAGATGAATAATGATCAGGCCATTTGATCCAGGTTCATCAACCTCCATGAGTTTTAATTTCATTTTGAGAAGAGCAAGTTTCATTTCCTTACACACATTCCAGCAATCTGTGGTTCCACCAACACCATCTGTGCCCAGACTTACTGAAATGGAAGGCATTTTCTTTCTCTAAGATGATGTATTCAGTCAGGTGTAGGACCATAGCATCCTTCTGGGAAAATGGCCTCCTTTGTTTTTCCCTTAACTGGTTTTCATAATCCCAGATGCTGTTTGGCTATTCTGACACTTTGTGATCACTGAGAGGTAGTTTCCTTTGGAGAACACTACCTTCCTCTATTCCTGCAGGATTTTCTTTTTCTACAAATCTTTCTTCAGTGATTATCCAACCATGGGCTTCCAAGAACTACTTTTCATTGCCCTTACTTTGCACACAACTTGCAATTTTATTTTTTTTTTTAATTTCTGTAAACAAGAGAATACAATGGAGGTGTTTCTAAAGAGTTACTGCAAGGACTGGTCCCAGGACTCAGGGTTTTGTGTAGTTTTCTTCAGTCTGGAATGAAAGAACACCTTGATCTTCAAAGCTTTCAGCTCAAGGGAAAGTGAAATCATAGCAAAAAAAGGAAGATGAAATAACCTGATAGAATTACTGTAGTCCTTAGATGTATAAGCAGAACAAATGTAGGAAATTTATATTAAATTTATATTCAGCACTGATGAAATTGCTACTGAATCTAGTTGTGTTAGACAATATAATGGAAGTAGATTAATGTAGGAAAATTAAATAATTTCAAGAACTATACAGGACTGTGAGTTTTGTTTTGTTTTATTTTGGGGGTTTTTTGTGACTGATTTAGGGTAGAGCCAAGCTGTGGGACATGTCGCTTCAGTATTTGAGAGGAATGCAGAGCCACAGCTCTGAGATTTTGGCATACAGTGTCTGCTGGTGACACCAGGCTATGACAGGGGAGGGGGTTGGGCATGGAGTAACACTTTGTCTTTCTTCTTTCTACCTTGCCCAGCTTTCTCAAGCCTTTATGCATGTTTGCCTCTGTCCTTGCCTGCAAAGCAAGAATTCTGTTTGGAATTCTGTTGAGCCCATCTGTTTGTGAGATCCTGTCTCCTGTGTGCTCTCTTCCCTCCCTGCAGTGGTCTCCCTTTCCAGAGAATCATTTCCTGTCTGATCTCCAAAGGATATCAACCCATTTTGGTAGGTGTGACCATAATGTGTTTGAGTTGTTGCTGCTGCAGCCTGCTGCATGGGAGGATAATTCACCATCCTGAACTCTTTACAAGCTTTATAAATTCAGATTTTTACCCTCTCAAAAAAAACAAAACAAAACAAAACAAAAACAAAAACCAAACAAATCCCCTCTCCCCAAAAAAATCAAACAAAAAAAACCTCACCAAACCCAACCCAGTAAGTGTCAGCTGCTAGTAACAAGCTTTAAAAGGCAGAGGTCCTCCAAGGATTCTGTGTGCACCGGGAGTTTTAGTGTTCGGACATGCCACGAGGCATCTCAATTGATCATCACATAACCCATTAAATCATTTATGGCTGAAGTCTCTCTACAAAATCCCTTTTAAAAAACAGAGAATATTTTGTATTATTTATTACAAAATCCTCTTCTGCCAACAGCAAGGCTCGCTTCATACAGAACTTCAATAATGGTAAACCAACTGATTTACTGCAAAGTAACTGATTTACTGGAATACCTCTTACATTTTTAATAGCTCTGTCTGTGTGCCTGCTGTTATTTGCACCCTGCAAAAGTGGCAAATGAAATACAGGACAGATGTTCTGAAAGTTAAAAAAGAGCACCATAGTTTTAATGAACAGCTACCTGTCTAGGACATCTGCTGGGAAAAAAAAAAATCCCATTTCTAGGTGGCTTCTGAAGAATAGGATTTAAATACGTTAAAAAGCGTTTTAGGCCCCAGTGATGTCATCATCCTTTTGAAAGGCAAGTCCCTGACTGGGCATAAACATGGAATTATCAAGACTCAGAGATTAATTTTGTTCTTCCAAAGATCAACTCTGAGAATCCATTTTGGACAATGAATTTTGGGTTTGTGCTCTAATGCACCAACAAGAGTAGAGTCAATTTTCTCTTTATAAAGTGGACACTTATTCCAGTGGGCTGGAATGAGAACATACGTACTCTATTCACAGCAGAGAACTGCTGACCATCTTCATTTACAGAATCACAGAATAAATTAAGCTGGAAAAGACCTCTGAGATCATTGAGTCCAATCTAATTTAAAGTAACTACTAAACAGCAGAAGTTTAAATTTAAATAGGTCTATAGAAGAAAGTAGTGTCAATACTGTATGGTACAAAGGTGCAGCAGGTCAAATTCAACCTAAGTGCCTCTCCTCTGACCCTCCCAACTCAGTACAAATTTGGCTTGGTGTACTGAAATTGGTGGGAACCAGCTGCAGACGGGTTGCAGGGATTACTGTTTATTCATGGCTCACACAATCTGCACAGAGAAATGGAAGCAGTTAATGCTACCTGGTTCCTTGAAATTCAAAGCCTTGAAATTCCAAATGTGGCAGATTTCGAATGTGTCCAGCAAGAATAAACAACAGATTGTTTCTACTGAGAGCTGGAAGTAGTGAGCAATACGTGAAGGACAGGCGCCTCCCAGCCTGATGGCAGTGTTTAAAGGGTCACACTATTGAATTGGGTGGGGTTTTCCCCTCTCTTAATCCCCTGCAAAGCTTACAGACAATGCTGCTTTAGGTATCTAAGAGTTTTGGACATAAAGCCCCATGAAAACTGTCCCTCCTTAAACTATTTTGTCTCAGCTGCATTTAGACCCTCTTTCATGTGTTCCACACATGACACATGGATTTCAATTCAAGCAGCTTAATCTCATTTTAGAAAGTAAGTCCAGGCAAGCATGGCAGAGAGCTGCCAAAAGTGAGGATACTTCTCTTTGCATTTTGATATAAGCCTGTTCTCGTGACACGCAATTCCACACGAGGATTTTGCTTCACAAGGATATGCTGTGAATACCATGCTGCTGCTGCTAAGAAGGTCTGTTGAAGCTGGTTTCATGTTACCCAGTAATCTATACGAGGGATTACATCCCATTCTTATAGCTGCCCAGGCTGTTAAACTAATGAGTAGAGAAGGAAAATTAAGGGGAAGACACGAGGGCACTGGTTTATTCACTATCTGACTTAGAGTTAAAGATTTGTAAAAGACATTGAATAGGATCCCTTCCTGCAAGAGGGAAGACCAAAGTTTTCAATGAGAGGGAAGACACACGTGGTTATAGACAGACAGGGACAAGTTTATTGTGACAAGAGTGGTGAAACAGTGGAACAGGTGCATTTGCCCTGAAAGGTGGCAAATGCCCCATCCCTGGAAAGATTCAAGGCCAGGTTGGACAGGACTCTGAGTAACCTGATTTACCTGAAGGGGCCCGTGCTCATTGCAAGAGGGCTGGACTATATAGCCTCTAAAGGTGCCTCCCAACCCAACCATTCCATGGGTCCATGATTCTATGAAAGCAAAAGGAAAAAGACAGTAAATACCAGTCAGTCTGGTAGCAGAGCACCCACAGATGAGCCACCTCAACCTTTTATCTAGCTCACAAAATGGAAGCAAAATCCTTTTCCCTACCAGTACCAACACAACCATGCCATGGGTCCATGATTCTATGAAAGCAAAAGGAAAAAGACAGTAAATACCAGTCAGTCTGGTAGCAGAGCACCCACAGATGAGCCACCTCAGCTTTTTATCTAGCTCACAGAATGAAAGCAAAATCCTTTTCCTTACCAGTACTCTGCAGGAGTACCATAATCACATACAAAAATGGGAATCAAGACTCAATGCTTCCCACCACCCTTCAAAGGAAATCAACTTAATGTGGCTAACAAGTCACACTTAGATATGAATGAATTGCAACCAAATGCAAACCTGACAGTTCAATTATAAAATATGTCAAGGCCTTCTAGGAGGGATTAGCCCCACAGCATTGAATAAGGTCACCAGAGGTGTGACTGACTAATTGGCAATGCAGCATTAAGTTTTAAATGACAAACAACATCTTATTGATGTGGGTTGCTAAAAGGACAAAGTACAGCACTTGGTAACTGGTGGCACATGTATCTAAAGGGCTCATCTCTATCTTGAGAAAAAAAACAACATTCAAATGGTTGGATAGCTGCCTGGCAAAAATCACAGCCTACAAAGTTATTAGGGCTAAAGCCTCCCTTTTACCCCTAGATGAAGGACTTCTGGCTAGCAACATGGTTGATAATTAAGACACTTTTAATTAGCTACATATATATACATTGATTTTTATGGAAAACAGTATTTCCAGATGCTGTAGAGACATTTTATTCGTCCTGACCCAAAGGAAGCTGAGTCTGGGAGATTGGTGACTGACATGGTTGCTATGGAAATGTGGTAACTCTTTCCAAACATCATGAAAAATAAGGTGATCAGAAGAACTCAGCAAGCATATCTGAAGAGAAAATCCTGACTGACCAACTTGATAGCTTTGAGTGGCTCAGTGGGTACAGGGAGAGCACTGGATATTGGGTATCTTGAGAAAGGCTTTCAACATTGATTCCTGCAACATCCGTTATCCAAACTGATTATGTGTGGACTGGGGAAGTGGACAAAGAGGTGCACTGAAAACTGGCCACACTGCCAGGCTCAAAGGGTTAAAATCAGCAGCACAAATTCAGCTGGAGTTGAGTCACTGGTGGTGTGCCCCACACATCTACAATAGGGCCAACATTGTTTATCATCTGCATTAATGGTCCAGACAATGGGAGTGTTCCCTCAGCAAGTTGGCAAACACATCAGCAGGTGGTGAACAGCTCTGTTGTGCCTTACTTGCTTGGCTTTTTTCTTAAATTTTATTTGTCTTTTATTATGTCCCTTTTTATTACAATTACTATTAGTGATATCATATTTTACTGTATTTCAGTTATTGACCTGTTCATATCTCAAGCCAAAGGTTTTGTCTTTTTCCAAATCCTCTCCCTCTTCCACTGCGGGAGATGCTCATGCCATAGAAAGAACTTGGTGTTGTAGTAAACTCAAGAAAGAAAAGTATATGTATTTTGCAATGATAAAACATGTTTTAATATTTATTATTCATCAGTGTACATGTATTTCTGTGTGAGAGTGGTGGCAAATTAATTTCTCCATTCAGCTGGACAGGCACACATCAATTAATTCATGTTCCTGTAGCACCAGAGGAATTATTCTCATATTTTATTTTTTAAACAATATAAATGTGATGTGTGAGTGCTCATTAGCTCATTTAAAGTACTTGTTTTTTACAGTCATAACTGCAAATAGTCATTCTTTTCAAAATAAATTTCAGAAAATGTAACCCTTTAACATTTTGAAATAAGTGCACTGTAAACTAGAACTGAGCTTGCAGTAACTTCTGGAATAAAGTTCTTTGTAAAATCTTATTTGCCTTGTTGCTGTTCATGGGCATGGAGCAGATGAATTAAGTTTATTTATTATACGTAGCACATAGTAATTTTTCTGGTCTGTTTTCTGGATTGCCTTCTTTTAAGTATGTAGTGCTCCAGTTGTGTGATGTGCACACAACTAGCGTTTGTAGTTAAAAATTGGAGTAAATACATAGTTAAAGTCAAATCTGGTTTCATAGCAAAATTGCAGGGTGGAGTTAAGGCTATTTATGTAGCACATGGATGAGACACATTAGGATATGTTTAATTTTTCTTAAGCACTTCCTAAACTCTTAATTTACAAATCAGAATATTTATTTTGGGAAAGCTCCGAAGAGCAATTTCATCTTTCACTATTAAAGTATTGAATTGTATTTTTAAATTAAAACCCTATTGATATAATTTTTTATCACAAGATAGATAGATATAAAACAGTTTTTACAAACTAGTTTATAGGTTTGTCTCCTAATTCTCTGAAGAAAGAAAGTTTCTAAGCACCTTTTGAAAGTGGAACTTAAATATTAAACACTTTGATAAGTTACAGCCAGGTTCAGAACAGGATTTGGTCAAAAAAGGAAGATTGATTGTATTCAAACCAAGGACTGACTTGAATACATGCAAACTTTTTTTCCTGTTTCTCAGCATATTTTGTTCCATGATCTGGAATTTCTAATGTAAAGTATTTTGATTTACCAGAAACCAAACATATGCCAGAAAGAGCAAACACATGTAGAGTGGAACCTGCAATAAGACTTCAGGGTGTAAAAGTGTGATCCCAAGCTCCCAAGTCACTTCAACAGGACTTTATGCATTATGGGGAATTTATGATATTATTACATACACTGAGACTTTTGAGTATTGCATGAAACAAAATAACAAAAAAAGAAATTTAAATATTAATAAGAACCCTATTTACTACAGTGTCAAAGACATATGAGAAATAAAAATTGAAATACCTGGAAAAAATATGTTAAAGCACTGTGACTGAAAAGAACAAAACAAAACATAGCAAAGCAAAAAAGGAAATAAATAATAGATGAATTAGTGATTCTTCTTGCATTGTTAAAAACACAACAGAGGATCAAATGACGTTAAAAGAGGACCAAACATAAAAGCCTCCATTTGGAAGAAGCAGTGTCAACATTCTCAGAATACATCTTTAATTCAGCAGAAACATAAAAAAGGAAAAAAAGACAACAAAAACTGGTTTGAATGTTCACTTTTTTCCTTTTGGGTTGACTTTTTATCAGGTTAATAAGCTTGTGGACTTAAAAAAATTATCCATGTTCACCTAGAGGTTGAAATTGTTGTGCAAACACTGTATAAATACAAAGTTAAGCAAACACATAGAAAACCTATGCAAAAAAAATTGGTATTATAGAAAGCTATTCATCTTGCATGCAGTACCACAGTAATGCTGACATTTTTCAGTATGTCTGGTTATATGCAGAGTGACATCTGCTCAGACAGTGACTGACGTCCCTTGCCCCTCTGCTTTCTCTTTATTTTATTCTTGTATTGGGGTCGAGGGGTGTGTTACTACTTTTATTAAGGTCTCTGGGAGTTTGGCCATCTCCTCAGGCCTCACTTTGATAAGAAAAAATTGGGCTCATGCTGCTGAAACCCAAAGCATAAGCAATTTCCAATGTGATCTTTTCCACACAGTCATTTCTCTACCTGGGCACAAGAACAAATGTAGGAACATATAATCCAGTCTCTGTTCTCACTGGTGAATACTTGTGTGACAAATCCTATTAAAAACGATTGATATACCTAAAACACCACTTTTTCTCATCGCCATTATTTCTGTGACAGGGAGGCTTATTGGTCAGACTGACAATTGGAGTGAACATTAGACTTTATTGTCCTCCTGGAAATGAGCAAGGTCTGGGAAGGTGCAGCACTTCAGCCTTTTCTCCTGCCAGCCTGTCAGATGCAGCCACCTTCTGCTATGCTTTGGAATGATTTGCTGCTGCTACTTTGCACATCAGAGTTGAGGCTTTTCTCCTGCTCTGATTCTTCTTTGCTACTGAGGGAAGGAGGCAGCTGCATAAGTGTGTCTGAGATTACATTTGCTGTTTGGATATACCATCTGTCCATTAGCTGTATCTCCAGAAGGGATGGCTTGGAAGAAGCCCTGTAGCATGTCTCCCAGCCCTCTGCAAACATCTGCAGACATGAGGGTGTCTGAAGTGACCTTACATGTTAATATTTAGGCAAATAAATTATGCTGTGATTGACAAAGTTATTTTTCACTTTACACTCAGCTCTTCCCAGTCTCCAAGAATGACCTTGCAAAGGGAAATTCACCAAGACTCTTTGGTTTTCAGCTGGTTCAGGTGGAGCTGTCTGGAAGATTATGGTCACAGGCAGTCTGTGGTTTAGAGAATAGGGATTAGGACCCAGAACAGCAAGAGGGTTATGCTAATAGGAGCTTGTGTAGAATTTGGGCTGGGGCACAGTGATCCCCAGTCCCTTTCCATCCTGGGGAGGCATAACTGCTGCATGGTGAAAATTTGAAACCTGAGGGTGTACCAGAAGCTAAGGTTACTTGGAAGTAAGGGATTGCTTCTCATTTGTCACGAGATCAAGTGGTTGGATATGGTTAGATCCCCATCAAATACAAATTATTTAATTAAAGAAAAAGAAATTAATGAACTCTTTGCAACCACAGCAGCTGTGATATCAGGCTGGAAGCTCTTTGGCTGTTTTCATTCTCTCAGGTTTAATCTGTTGTTGAGTTCTGCATCTAAACAGAGAGGTAGAAGGTCATACCAAATCAGATCCATGTAAACAGACATGTTTGAATGGACAAAGGGGTTTCTGTGGTAGGCAGTGTTGGGTATAAAACCCTCTGTGTCACCAACAGACAGACCTGTACGTCCTTACAAAGCATCAACATTTACATTTTCATGGGGTGTAGGTTAACAGTCAGGTTTCCTTCATGAACTTGGGAGCTTCTTGCTGACTGATCTCCTTAACTCAGCTGCTGAAACTCTTCAGAAGAGCGACACAGGCAGGGGACGGGGTAACACAGAAATAACTGCATTATCCTGCAGGAGTGGAGGACAGTGGTCTGCTAGGTGAAGGTGTGTAGACAAAAAACTACTCTTGTTTTCATGAGAGAAAGTACACTCACCTTTAAACATCTCAAATCCTTGGGTGGGGTTGTGCAGAACAACACTGAAAGAAGTTTTTTTGTGACCAAAAAAAGAAATCTGTTGAACTGTTACATGGAGGAGTTTGTACTTCCTAATACCAAATACAAATACAAAGCATATTTACCAACAATAAGAAAAAAGTTATCTCTTTGCAATGTTAGCTAAAAGATATGTTTTGTAAGCAGTTTTCATACGTCATTGCGCAGGCCAAAAATGGAGAAAAATATTTCCTCTTACATAAGAAGCAATGGCCATTACTGGCTCAGTGAAAGACAATGATGGGCAGAGTTATGTGCCCTGAGGTGGGCCTTTATTTGGCCTTCCCTTCATAGCTGCTCAGGGGGTTCTTTCCTCTGCTTTGTCAGGAGTCAGCTCAATCCAAAACTTTAATGCATCCCTTTATCAGGAGCAGCTGGCAGAGCTCATGAGAGGCTGCCAGGGCTTGCCAGCAGTCCATGATTCCTCTAGCTCTCCCTGTGCAGAGCAACTGCCACCCTGACGTTCCTCAGAGGATTTCTGGGAGCTCCCCATAGGCCCAGATGCAGCTACCTGGGGATCTAAAAGGTGTCAAAGCACACCCAGAAGCTGCTGTGTCTGTTGCCTGCCTCATTTCACACCATTCAACTCAGTTTTTTGCTTCAACCACCCTTTTAAATCTTGCAGTTCCCCATTTCTGAACCTAGGGTAGGGGTTGGCATTTGATGGAGATGCATTCGGACTAAACATCAAGCTTGCAGAAGGGCTTGGATTCCACATGGAGTAACTTGCAATCCCAATAGCAGGGACAGGCAAAGGAAGGAGCATCACCTCTGCTTTACAGATGTCCAGCTGCAACACAACTGGAATAACTGACCTGAAAGCTTAGATAGGATAGGAAAATGGTAGGATTGGAAAGGAGCAGAAACTCAGTAAAGAACAGCTTGAAAACATGTCGTGCCAGTAAGTCTGAAATTTATTTCATTGATCTAATGTATTTTTTCTCTTTTTTTTTAATACTCAGACAAGATTGCTAAGACAAGACAAGATTAGCATATAACCTTCACATATATATTTACACAATATATCTTATGTGGATAAAAGCATATTAAAAGCTACTATTGGACTTCGGAAATACCCTCCACACATCTCTCAATTTTCATTATGCAATTTCTGCCTTTTTAATCCTTTCACCCTTGTCTCATCTCTGCTTTCAGAACTCAAAATTGGATGTCTTAGTAGATAAGGGGAGAACGGTGGATGTTGTCTGTCTATTCTTCAGTCAGGCTTTTGACACTGCTCAGCCAAAAGGCTCAGGAGGGATCTCACTGGTGGGCAGATACCTGAAGGGAGCGTGCACAGAGGACAGGGCCAGGCTCTTCTCAGTGGTACTCAACAACAGGACCAGAGACAGTGGCCACAAACTGAAACACAGGAGGTTCTCTGAATATCAGGAAATATCTTTTCACTGTGGAGGTGACTTGGAAGCCCAGGGAGGTGGTGGAGTCTCCATCTTTTGAGGTAACTAAAAAATACCTGGACATGGCTCTGGACAACATGGTCTAAGCGACTTTCTTGAGCAGGGGGGCTGGACTCAAAGCCCCCTTCTAACCATGATCATTCTGTGGTAAATTTTGTGAGCCTAAATTTTGACTGAGAACTTTTAATAAACCACTTTTTGCAATAAGAGATCTCCCTTTCATAGGTTTTTGAAAACAAAAAATTAAAATGTGGACTTTGGGAGCTTTTTCAGTTTGCCATACCTCTATTCAATAATTCCTACTAATTTCTTCTAATAAGGTCCTTGAAAATTAAATGATCCATAATTTTCAGATTACCAGTCCTTGAAGACTTTCAGGATATCAGTTTTCTTCTCTACACTGCACAAAGAAAAAAATAAATATCTCAAAACCTCTGCTGGGGTAAAACAAATAATTTCCTTCCCACTCCCTGTCATTGAGGCCCCAAGTGAAATACTGGCACCAACAGAATCAACAGATTACCACTCACAATTGCCTTTAGGCAAGGCAATATCCTTTTGGATTTTATTATGCATTTTAATCATAAAGAATTTGTTTTTACACTGATAGAATCTTTCAAAGGAGTGAGCTTTCTGAAGTTTGGTCTCTGTGAAGTTACTAACATTTTTAATTAATGACATGAAGGCACTCAAATCTCTTTTGTATAATACAGTGAATTTAAATTAGTTAAAATGACAACAAAAATCCTCCATTTTTCTAATAATTTTTTTATTCTCTGATTCTTAAGAATTATTAGCAGACAGTCTGCTATGTATGATAAAAACTGTATGATTTTATATTCACCAAGCGTGTCAGGTGGGGCAGAATTTCACCTGTCCTCATTGCC
Source organism: Nicator chloris (assembly GCA_013400495.1). Classification (NCBI taxonomy): domain Eukaryota; kingdom Metazoa; phylum Chordata; class Aves; order Passeriformes; family Pycnonotidae; genus Nicator; species Nicator chloris. The sequence continues at coordinate 483,569 of WAAE01020991.1, forward strand.
AATGTGATGAGATCTACTGGATGTTATTTCACATATTTTGAATAGGGATGCTAAGTAAAATCTAGTGTACTCTTGAAAGGATAGCATTCAGTCTTCATGCTGAATTTTCTGATGCTGGGACATTCAAATTAGATTTTTCAAGCTATTTTAACATTATCTGACATGTAATATATAATATAGATGTGCAAAATAGCACGTTAGTTATCTTGTCACAAGGATTGACAAGATCACAACACATATTAGCTAAGTGGTGTTTATCTCCCCACCTTTACTCATTGGAAAGGATTGGTAGGGTGGAAAACACACCTAATATTGGGTTCAGATACCATGAATCAAGGAAAAAGATTTGCCTAATGTGGCCTCTGGCTTAGTGAATCAAGAGACTGCAACAGGCAAAGATGCCCTGGGAGTAAGAGAGTAACAGATTGATGCAATACACCCCCTGTCCTTACATCAAACACATTGAATTCAGACAGACTGCCTGTTTAAGAAAGTGCTTGTAGTGCAAAACAAATATTCAAACTCAGCACTGGATGTATAAAAAGAGGCCCTGCAAGGTGACTGGACACTGTTTTTGAAAGGAAGATGTTGGTAAGGTGTTGTCAATAATTACACTTGAACAATAAAAAAGTGCCTGAACATTTTTAAAGCCTTACAGGTTCAGGTTTTGGTGACCCATACAGTCTTCTGCCCCAAAACACTACTGCCTATTTTGAAATAAACATCTATGCCCATTGCTCCAGCTGAAGAATAAATTGAGTGCTGGGTATGCAATCCAGCTCTTCCATCAATATACAGAAAACAAACTATCTTACTGAAAGACCCATGTGAGAGGTAAAAAATGGAAACCATCTGTCACAGCACATGGTACAGAGCAACCCCCTGCACCTCTGTAGGCACCGTTCAGGGCTGAACAGAGGAGGAGGACATTCAAGAGTCTCTGGTATTCAAAACTGGACAGTGAGAAGAAATACAGGCCTGTCAGCCTGAATTTGGTGCCAGGGAAGGTCATGGAGCAGCTCGAGAGCCATCATGTGGCACACACAGGACAGCCAGGGCACGGGGCCCAGCCAGGATGGGTTTGTGGAAGACAGGTTCTGCCTATGACAAGTGACCCACTTTGTTGTTCAGGAGACAAGGAGCACCATCCCCCAAGACTCTCTTGCTCAAACAGGGTTTATTAAAACAAATAAACAATTTTACTAATATATTTACAAAGGGTTTCACACTTCCTGGCAGGGCGAGGATCACAACTGGGACTATTTGCAGGAGCTGCACAGGAAGCAGGGATCTGAACTCTTGTTTGCCTCCTCATCCAGAAGGGGAGGTAGCACAGCACATTTTCCTGCCGCTGCTCCCCATGGCCCACAGGGGCGTCTTGCCAGAAGATCCTCCACAGTGCTCAGCTCTAGTGGAAAAAGTGCACAATGAGTGGTCTCAGGGGCAGGAGCAGCAGGGGCTCAATCACATCCTTGCAGGCATTCAGGTATTTGTCAGCACTGCCAGCTGTCATGGCTGGATGCAGCCCTCAGAAAGTTGTTCTTGGGAAGGGCTTGGCAAATGTGCCAGAGGTTCCTACCTTATCTGGGGGCTTCTCTGGCAGGTCATAAGAGTCAGGATTATCCTCACAGTCCTCCTTCCCCTCCTCTTCTAGCTGCTCCTGGGCACTAGTGGAGGTTTCCCACTGGCTGCCATCATCACAGTCAGAGCTGCTCTGCCTGGGCAGCCAGTAGATCCCAAAGAGCACGAGGAGGATTTCAGCACCGACCCAGAACCACCACTCCTGGCAAGCCAAGAGGAGAATACTTCCTGGGCTGAGTCCATGCTGCTTTTGCATCCTCTGCTCCATCACCAGCAGCTGGGACATCTCCACATTGTGGTCCTTCTCATGCTGACTCAGGAGCTCTTCCGTGACCTTCACTGATGGAAAATCCACCCTCATTGTGTATTGGAGAATGCCCAGCAGCACCACGATTTTGGTGATCCTTCCAGCTCTAGCCTGGAGGAGGAGGAGGGAGAAAGCAGCTCAGCGGGGCTGGGTGGTGGAGAGATGGCAGCTGGGGCAGTTGGAGTAGGAAATGTAGGGCCCAGGGATGGGGTCAGCCATCCCCACAGCCCTGAGGGCACTTGCCCTAAGAGTCACTCCCCGCAGCCCCTGCACCCTCTCCCCAACCTTAGAAGTTCCCCTGTGTTAGAGTCGGTACGAAGATCCCTCATCTGCCTCATCTATGCCTCAGGACCACCGTCAAGGACAGAGACTGAAACCCCCAAGGAATGGCGGGGGGGACTTTCTGGGTTTTCTGGCCTGGCTGAGGTGGGTTGCCCGCCGAAGGTGTGTTTGAGGCAGAAACTGGTCCCCATGGCAACCAGTCCGAGAACAATGGACAGGCCACGGGTGGGCAAGCAAGCTGTGCGTATGGCCTAAACTAGTGGACAAGTCCAGACCAGCTTGAACCAAAAGTGGGCCCAGCGGTTGCACCTGTCCCCAGAGCAACAGCCCCTCACCACATCACACCACCTCTTGGCCAGTGGCCATTCGCTTTGAAAATGACTATAAAAAAGACCCCTGGAACTAACCCCACTTCGAGATCTCCCCAGAGGAAGAAGACAATCTATTGGCCAAGGATCACCGAGGACCACGGGGATTCGTCCCTTCGTTGGTAGCTATATTCCCCTTACCCCCTCTTTCTCTTTCTCTCTCTACCCTTTCATTCCCTTTCCTTCCCTCTATCGCCTTACTGGTGTTGACACTCAATAAAAGTGCATTTCTGTTTAAGCATACTGTTGTTGTCCCCTGCTGTGTCTTCTGTGCTCTGAGATCACTAAACGGACCATCACGACCCCCACTAGCATTAGTGGGTCATGACACCCTGGGTGCCAGCACTTCTTGTCTGTCCCTCATTCTTCCCCCAGCCTGCCCCACTCAGTGCTGCCTCGAGCCACACTGCAGCGATGACACTGCCACACAGGGCAACTGGGCACCTGTCCCCTCTCATGTCCGAGACATTGGAGCCCCACAGCAACACCCTGCCCAGCCAGACTGGGCTTTGGAAAGAAACCAGATGGAATTCAGGTGGAACCAGAGTTTATGACCTTTGGAAGAAGGGTCAGCCTTTCGGGAGCACTGCACAGCTGTCATGGGGTTGTGCAGGGAGAAAATCAGAAGGGCCAAAGCCCAACTAGAACTGAATCTGATTATACATTAACTGCTATATAAGAGAATAAAATATATTCCTATAAGTTCACTGGCAACAAAAAGGAGGGCTAAGGACAATCTCCATCCCTTACGAATGGGGGTGAAATACAGTGAGAAAGAAGGAGGAAGAGACTGAGATATTTAATGCCTTCTTTGCCTCAGTCTTTAGAGTAAGGCCAGTTGTTCTCCATGTACCCAGGCCCCTGAACTGGAAAACAGAGATGAGAAGCAAGTAGGAAACAACACCTGAGCAGAGGCACCCAAGTGGGATGCAGGCACTGTAAACTCAGCCCATGCTAGAGGATGACTGCCCTGCTGTTCACAGACTAACCAGGAGTTATTCCCAGCTGCCCAGTCACTTGAGTGATTTACAATCTTTCTCACCAGCCAAGTCATCTCCTGTTTGCACTGTCCCTCATGCTGTGTCAGAACCTTTGCCGCGGCCTGCACTGCCTGGGCATCTGCCCTCAGTGTGTACTGGAGGATGGCCAGCACCAGCAGGATTTTGGTGATCTTTCCAGCCATGGCCTGGAGGAGGAGGAGGGAGAGAAGGGGCTCAGTGGGGTTGGGTAGCAGCGAGAGGGTGGCTGGGGCAGCAGGGGCAGGAAGTGCAGGGCCCAGGGGCAGGGCACTGGCCCCAGTGGTGGCACCTGCCCTGCCCGAGGGCTCTCCAGCCCCTGCACCCTGTCCCCAGCCTTGGGAGCTCCCCAGGCGCTGGTGCTGCTGGCCCGGCCCTCACTCAGCCCAGCCTTGGCCCGGCCCGCCGCGCTCACCGCTGCCCGGAGCCGCACTGCAGCGCCGGCACCGCGGCCTGCGGAGTGTGGGACGTGTCCCCTCTGATGTCACAGACACCAGGGCTCCATGGCCACACCCCGCCCCGCCAGCTCGGCCCCTGCATGGAACTCAGGTGGAACTCTCATGGAACTCACATAGAGCTCTCAAGAAACCAGAATGTTTAGGACCTTTGGAAGAAGGGGCAGGAGGCCTACACAGCTTTCAAGGGGTTATGCAGGGAGGAAATCAGAAAGGCCAAAGCCTGAAGGGAAGTTAATTTACCCAGTGCTGTAAAAGACAACAAAAAGTGTTTCCATAGGTACATTAGAAATGGAAGGAGGGCTCAGAACAATCTCCAGCCTTTACTGGGTTGCAGGGGGGTAACACAGTGACAAAGGAGACAGAGAGGCTGAGGTACTTACTGTAAGGCCTGTTTGATGGACCCAATCTCCTACCATGACAAGATGACCCACTTAGTACATGAGGGAGGGGCTGTGGCTCTTGTTTTCTAGGAAAAAAGTAGAAGTAAAGGCTTAGTAAAGCCTTTGATGCCATTTCCCACAGCATTCTCCTGGAGAAAGTGGCTGCTCATGGCTTGGACATGGCACTCTTTGGGTACAGAACTGGCTGTGGGGCTGGGCCCAGAGTGATGGGGAATGGAGTTACATCCAGCTGGCAGCCAACCATGGGTGGGGTTCCCCAGGTCTCAGTACTGAGGCCTGTTCTGTTTGATATCTGTATCAACAATCTGGAAAAGAGGGTCAGGATAGATCTGGGAGTTTGCAGATGACACCAAGCTGGACGGGATTGTTGGTCTACTTCAGGAAGGTTCTGCAGAGGGGTCTGGGGAGGATGGATTGATGGGCCAAGGCCAAAGTATGAGATCAATAAGACTAAGTGCCAAGTCCTACACTTGGGTCACAGCAACTTTAGGCAAAGGCTTTTACACCAGGCTTGGAGCAGAGCGGTTGGAAAGCTGCTACCTGGTGGAAAAGGACATGGGGGTCATGGTGGACAGGAGCTGACAGGAGCCAGTATGTGCCCAGGTGTCCAAAAGCCGGTGGCATCCTGGCCTATATCAGGAATAGTGGGATCAGCAGGACTCGGGAAGTACATCGAGACCCCTTGCAATCACTTTATTCAAGGCAGGAGACATTCTGTAAAGGCTTGAATTATCTGCAGCCTGCTCAGCTATACTGAAAGACATAGAGGTGGGACTGCTTCATCAGTTTGTTCTGCATGCTTATACTTTCGTGTCTCTTTCCAGCTGTTCCTAAATATTCATATTGTAAGTGTAGAACAGATCAAGGACTGCTGATCACTTTAAAAGAGATAGCAATTAGATCACCCTGCCCTTTGCGTAAAACCATAGCAGACAGATCAGGTCAGTGAACTATTGTAGTAACATAAGTCATTTTAAGTTTAGATCTTAAAATTCTAAGAAAGTCGGCCTATTAAATTCCATTGGAAACTGAAAACCTGAAGTGAACTAAGAGAGACAAGGGACCAGCTCCTGGACAGGTTGCATAACCACAGGCATTGCTAACCCTGCCATTAGAGAGTCCTGCTTCAGGAACTGCAAGAGCCATTCCCAGCTGGTGTTTCATATATATTTAAGTAGACCATGGCAATGGAAACTAATATAGTGGGTGTCACAATGCCTTCCAGGATCTGCAGGCAGAAATTTTGACACAGCTCTGTCACTTCAGAGCTAAACATCCCCCCCTTAATGACACTCCCACTGCAATTTTTATCTGGCAAAAGAAGCCACAAACATCAACATTTACAGATATGCTATGTGTATACTAAATTCTGGAAAGAAAATCCAGTTCTCTGTCTGTCCAGACCACATGGGAGCCCTGGACATTTCAAAGAGAAAAAACAGTTTTTCCCTGAATTTGCAGTTGAAGATGAGCAGCAATCGCAGGACATCATCAGATAAAAACAAACAGGACCTCTAGTGATAGGACAAGGAGTAATGGGTTCAAGCTGGGAGAGGAGAAATTTACACGGTATATGGAAGAAACTTTACTGTGAAGGTTGAGAAGCACAGGCAGAGGGTTCCCAGAGAAGCTGTGGATGCCCCATCCCTGGAAGTGTCCAAGGCCAGGTTGGATGGGGCTCTGAGCAACCTGGTCTAGTGGAAGGTGTCCCTGCCAATAGTATGGGGTTGGATGGTCTTAAAGGTCCCTTCCAACTCAAACCATCCTATAATTCTATGAAAAGAAAGAGGTAGACAGTGTACAATGGCTGTCACATCTTTATCTAGGTAGCAGATCAGCAGCAGATCAGCCCCTGAACTTACACTTTTGACCTATAATCCTCATCCTTATCTCCAGGGTCAAACTAAAATATTTACAATTCTATGGCCCCTTATGCTGAAAAATGAGCTGTTGCCAAATAGGATATATTTGAAACTACCAAAATGGAATTGCAGAATATCTATTAAAAATAGTTTAATTACGTTTTGTCAATCCAATAGCCATGATCCAACTCATGCTAGATATTAGATCTCTAACCAAGGTGCAAAAGGTTCATTTAAAGTTTATAACTGCAACAACCAAAGACATTAGTTCACATGAGCAAGATCAAAGTGCTTCCCATAGTGTAAATGCACTAAGAGAGTATTCCTTTGGAGCCATGGAAACCAAAAGAGAAGAGGAATGTTTCATAAAACCAACCTAGCAAGTCCACTGTGGGCTACTCTCCTGCCCTGACACTAAGTGCAATTGAAGGGTGAGATTTCTGCAGGATTTTTTTTTACCAACACCACGTACAAGTAACACAGAAAATTGTATTTCCCTAGCATATGCAGTGTATTTTGTCACCAAAATGTGGTTGGCACAAAGTCATCAGAGTACTCTATTGTCAGATCAACTGTCAAAAGTCATGCAGGAATAAATAATTCTCTTTTTCTTTCCTAGCTAAAACACGTGGTTTGTGAGCAGGGAAAGCCAACAAACTATCATATTCTACACACCTACATATCAGATGACTGGGATTTTTCAACAAAACTCTACTTTTACTACTTGGCAATTCATTAACTTGAGTTTTAGAGCCTGCTGACTGTATGTACTATGTTCCTGCAATATTAGCTGCTTTTTCAAATAACTTGATTTGTTAAAAACTCATTTTTCTCAAAACTACTGCAAAATCAAAACAAGATGTGAAGGGGGAGGAAGAGAGAAGCTCTCCAGATATTAGATAATTTTTGCTTTATCTCATTAGTACTTCAGAGAGGTTTTGTAACTCCTTTTGGATCTCATCCTTGTCTTACTCTAGGATCTCACCGATGTGTAGAACATGACTCTGGGATGTTGAGAAGTCATACACTGTTGTAGTAGAAGAACTGGATAGATCTCACTGACACAAAGTTCCCAAAAGCTTTTAAAATCAGGTGAGCCAAGAGGGGAGATAGAATGAACTCAACCTTTATTGGGCAGCAGAGAATCCCCTGTGAGCTCAGGTCTGAGTCTTTCTTAGTTACAAGCACATACCTGCGTTTACAAAGAGCAACAGATTTTAGGGGCACTACAGTCACCTTTTCTTTTCTGGTGAAGAATATGTTTCAATTTCAAGTGTAAATCATAGAATTACAGACTCATTTAGGATGGAAATTAACTTTAAAGTTGCCAAGTTCAACCATTATCCCAGCACTGCCAAGTCCACCACTAACTGTGTCCCTGAGCTCCACGTGTACACGTATTTTAAATAGCTCCAGGGAAGCTGGCTCCACCACTTACCTGGGCACTCTCTCCCCATGTTTTTAACAATCTTTTTAGTGAAAAGATGTCTCCTAACATCCAATTTAAACCTCCCCTGGAACAACTCCAGGCCATTATCTCTTGCCCTATCTCTTGTTACTTGGGAGCAGAAAGTGACCTCCACCTGGCTACAACCTCCTTTCAGGTGCCTGTGGAGACCAGTAAGGTCACCCCTGAGCCTCCTTTTCTCCAGGCTAAACACCTCCAGCTCCTTCAGCTGCTCCTCACCAGACTTGTGTTCCTGACCCTTCACCAGCTCCATTGCCCCTTTTTCTTGACATGCTCCAGCCCCTCAATGTCCTTCTTGTAATGAGGGGCCCAGAACTGGACACAGGATTTGAGGTGTGGCCTCACCAGTGCCCAGTACAGGGGGCAGTCACTGCCCTAGCCCTGCTGGCCACACTATTGCAAATACAGGCCAGGTGCCATTGGCCTTCTTGGCCATCTGGGCATGTCTGGCTCACATTCATCGGCCTCAGCACATCGATCCAGCCTATCCAGATCCCCCTGCAGAACCCTCCTGCCCTGAGAAGATTAACAGTCCTGCCCAATTTGGTGTCATCTGCAAACTGAGGGCATGCTTGATCCCATTTTCCAGATTGTTGATAAAGATTTTAAACAGAACTGGCCCCAATACTGAGCCCTGGAGGACCCCACTGATGCCTGGCCACAAACTGGATTTCACTTCCTGCACCACTGCTCTTTGGCCCTGTCATCCATTCAGGTTTTTACCCAGCAAACTGTACTCCCATCCAAGCTCAAATATATTTATATCCTCTACACACACACACACACCCCCACAGAGTAACCCCAAGAAGGGTGCAAGTGTCCATGTACATTATGTACTTCTGGAACAGAGTATAAAATAACTAAATGATCTTCAAAAAGTCAAGATGAACCAAAGCAGAATTCCCAGAGCTGATTTCATCAAAGTAAAAATGTAATGGAAAGAGATGAAGAAGATATCAATATTTGCAGAATGGTTACGTTATTTCTAAAATTACATTGATTTCTGCTACAATTTTTTTTTTTTTTTACTGACATGTACAAGTTTTTCCTAGTCACCTTGAACTGAATTTCATCTTCACTCACAAAACTAGCAGCAATGACTGCAGTTATATATCGTGGGCCAGGCACTCAAATGGTGTAAACCAGGGTAGATCTTGTGACTAGGCCAGACCTGAGAAACTTTACAGATACTGTTCTCCTGTGCTTTCTTGTGATCGCAGTGGTATTAGCACATATTTTCCTGCTCATATTTATATTTTGTGGAATCACTGGTCTACTAAATTTGTTTGCTGCTTTGTTCTTTTTGGAGGCTTTTTTGACAGTCAGCTAAATTGTATTCTGCTATTTACTAAGCACCAATTATCTTCTGACTTCTTTTGTTAGGTGAAAAAGGAACTACCATCTTGGAAACCATCTCAGTGAAAATGTCTGGGAAAGATTAGTAGCCCATAATATCCTGGAAAAGGCATAACCCCCTACACAACATGCACAGGACTGTCCTGCTGGTATGGCTGTGTCATCTACAGAGGCCCTAAAGAGCAGGAAACCTCAGGGCTGTCACTGCAGTGTCATAACCACCTGATTGTCTCCTCACCAGAAGGCCTGAAGGCTTACTTTAATTCTCACTTGTGAATGTTGCACACCAGCTGCAGATGATTAATGCTTAAATATGGATATTAAGATCCACCTTCTGTTTCCTAAATGGCTTTAAGAACTCACACAATTCTTCAAACATACCTGTTTCAGAGCTCAGTTTTGCACCAGCCTTAGTGAAGTCTCCATTTTCAGACTATAATTACTTCCAGTAAACTTGGGAATTCAAGTAAAGAAGTTCAATGTGGCCCTTCAGATTTCCAGGCCAGATTCTGATCTGTTTGCAGAGGTTTATTGTATCCTTTGTTCCTAATCTCTGTCCCACTAGAGTATGGCTTGCTGTGACAGCCTGAAAATTATCATCTACCTGCTGCAACAAAATTCCTCTCTAGTATCCCAGAGTATCTCAGGAACCTTCTTGAAGAAGAGAGTAGGTACAAAATAAAACCCTTTAAAGTGGGAAGCAGCACTTAATCGACACATAATAAGAGGTGTTCAATTGACTCTATCAAGTCTTATTTGCTGAGCCTTGTCCTTTAACTAGTCAATATTTGTAAGGTGTAAGCCTGCCCTTCTCAAACTTTATCTAAAGGCTTTCCAAACCGTTTAAGGTTCATGAGTCTTAAGCCTATGATACATTTTCTTCACAGGTTTTCTGGAATTTTCTGGAATGTGTTATAGCACACACTGACATCAGAGGAGGCAAAATATTCCTCTGCTAGCACCAAGTGGGCAGGCTCTGAATCTAAAAGTGCTAATAAATGCATAAGCCATTTAACCACACAGGATGTGCTATCTTGAAAAAGGTCACCTTTCATGATGAAGACATCTTCGTGGCTTTCCAGGATCTCAATTTCACAAATACAATAATCAAAAAGGAAAAAGTAGGTCGAAAGTATGGTTTTTATACAGTTCATTGAAGCTGTTTTTCTGGTTTTGTTAGATTGCAAGTCCCATGTGCTGCACAGAACACAGCTGCATAATGTACAGTCTATATATTATTGCACACACCAACATTACATATAATGCAATAATGAATACATGCCACAAATAATTCTATGATTCTATTTGTCACTGTAATATGACTTTATTGTACACTTAAAATAGTACTAGTTATTTGTGGTTTATACCCATCTAGAAGTGGGAAGAAGGTACCATGCGATGACAAATTGCTGATAATGAATAACATAGAGATAAAAAACTAGAAAACTCCTTAAAATATTCTTCAAATAATTTAAGTATTGTAAGGTAGGAAGGGAATGTGCACCAAAAATAATGACAGAATTGAGGCAGTGGAAAACAAATCATTCCTCATCTAGGAGTGTGAAAACCTATGGAAACTTAAAGGAGCTCTAGAAATTGCACTGGCAATATCCCTGGGAGAAAATATTAAGGACAAGAAACAAATTTTGCAGATGATGTGTAAAAAACATGTTTTATTCAAACAACAGCTACTGTCAGAAAAAATGGTCAAGCTTTTATGTACACAAACCATACTTCAAGAGCAGCCTAATGATTAGTATTACAGGCAGCATTACAAGTTCTTGGAGAAATACTTAACTATGAAGGAAGAAAGGAATATCACATGTTCAGCCATTCGTGGCAGTGTAGCTGAAGTTGGATGTCTGAACTGTGTAAACAAGCCCCTTACACTTTTTCACTGATTGCAGAAATTTCACATAATGCAGCTGTGACTCCTTTCCAGAAAATGTCTCCTAATTAGCTCGTGTGTATTTTTAAATGGCACGTTATATGGGCAATGAAACAGAGGAAAGGCAAATTAACAATGAATAAATCTCTTTCAACCATCACTTACCATAACAGTTACTGTGTTCTCTCTCACATAGACACACATACTCCTTCCTCTTACTCACATGGATCTCCTGAGAAAGAGAAATTAAGACCCCCTTCATAACTCTTCTTAATTTTGTTTGCAACCAAAATTGAATTGAATGCACCAAATCCAGTCACATTTCAAAACTGAAGTCATGTGCCCCATCTCTGTCCAGCTACTTGTGAGCTGCCATTGAATATCCAGCAGACTGCACAGAAATCCTGTAAAGGAAGGGCAATTTCTGAAGCATCATGTTATGTGCCAGGAGCATTCCTTATTCAAAAAATAACCAAGAAGATTTGTTTATTGCTGCAAAGAACTTGCAGAAGCAGAACTCCTTAAGCTAATGTAAATCACTGTGGTGTTTCCAATATATTTCCTCATAGTTCCTCCATTTGTCAGAAAGCACTTCTATGTGATATTAAGGAACATCAAAACTAATCAAGAATGCCCTTATTCTAGAACATCCATAAAAATAAATGAATAAAAAAGCATCCAGTTCAAGCATCTGGTCTGCTTTTCCAAGGACATTCATTCACATGGGATTCCCCATCTTCAGCTTCTCCTTGCAGCATCTTTTCCCAGTCCTCTCTCCACCTTTAGAACAGGAGGAAACTCTCTCACTCAGAAAAGTCTTATCTCACAGCCATTTGAAACCAGCAGATGCAGGCACCAGCTCCTGCTCTAGGAGAGCAGAATCTTTCTTCCCTGTGCCCAACATTACCCTGAAAAATTCTCACAGGGAGGACAAGTGGCCTTTCCTTTGAACAGGATATTCAGGAAGTTTGAGAAGTGATTTTTTTCCCATCTGGGGACTTACACAAATCTGCTTGAAGGCTGAAGTCCAACCCTCCCTTGTAGGCACCCTTTCAGGACTGTTTTTGTCCATCTGGGAGGGCAGGAAGAGGCATTTTCTTTGCAGCTGCTCCCCATGAATCAGCTGGCGGCCACAGTGCCAATATTCTTCCTCCAGGATTTTCAGGACAAGGCATCCACAGCACTGCAAATTTCTAATCACTCAGAGAAATTTGAAGCTTTGTTCCCAGTCAACAGTCTGTCCCCTGGCAGCAAGAAACTTGGTTTCTGCACTTTTGTTGCATATTTACTGTAGGTCACTGCTTTTAATTTCCTACTCCCAGTGCTCAGGCTTTGGTCGTCTACAATGTCTTGCTTTTCTCACACTTCACTGGCCTTCTCTGTTTTACATTAGGCAATCAGCAGGATGACAAATATGACAGCAGTCTCCAGTTCAGCCTCCTGAGCGTTCTCAGCCAATATGCCAAAAATATAATGGCTTTTCCTATTTTTTTTTTTTATGTGTGTGTTTAATGATGTTATCTGGATGGCAGCTATAGGTATCCGTGGAGCTTGCCATATGCTCCAGATTTCCATATAGAAAGATGATGATGCTAATACAATAATTATTTCAATAGCACTTGTTCATGGTTTAAAAGGAGTGTTTGATGTGCACATACGTAAGTCCAGACCTGGAGCTATTACACCCAATTAAAGCATCCTGCACTTGGGCACACAGGACACTTAGCACACAGGAGCAGCAGATTTATTTGTGTTTTCAGTCTGGTCATAAAATTGAATCACTGTTTGTCTCCAGCTTAACCCCCTTACAATTGAGTGGCTGGAGCAAAACTACAGATGAATCTAATAGACTCAATCTCTTCATTGAAGAGATTGTACATGTCCCAGCTAAATTAGATAGTGCAATTTTCTGTCTCTGGCAGTATCATGCACTGCTGAGCATCTCAGGAAAATCAGAGCACTGGTAGCCTTGCACCTGCCCCATGAAATTGCAGATATAAACACCGGCCCCTACCTGAGGTCTCTGGGGCAAGAGCATCTCTTTGGCCCTTGCTATCATTGTGACTAGCACAGCAAAGCTGAACCCAGGACTCAAGCAATGTCATGGTGAAAGCTGGATACAGTGATGTGGAAGAAATACACAAACTTTTCAAGTAGTACTGGCTGTTTCCTTGTATAATTTTAAAACCTACAATTCATAAAAGCTCTAATATGTAGCCTTGAATACATCTTTGCCTGCCAGCCCTGCCCTGAGAACTCTTTCCATGTTGACCTTGGCCCTTCTCTGTCTTTGTGGACCTGCCTGACATTCGCTGGATCTGACCTGTGGTTTGACCTCGACCCTGCCCTACCACCATGGCCTTGCATGAAAACTTGGTTGAACTTGTGATCTCATGACCTCCTCTGCTCCCTTGCAGAGGGTAATGAGATGGGTCCTGGCTGGTGAGATCCTGTGGACCCCTGAGGAGACCCCTGTGGTTCTCTGCTTCCAGGGAGCTGCTGGCCCTTACTGCACACGAACTTCACCCCTGTCTGAAGCAGTGCACCAGTATTTCCTTGGCTAGTAAGTAAAAAGCAGAATTGCTTTTGCAGTTGATGGAGTCACGCAGAACCCTAAAGTAAGAAGAATGAAAAAAAGCCACAAACTGGAACTTAAAAGGGGAATGCTGCCAAGCATGGAACTCATCTACAAGCTTCCCAGAGCACTGACTTCCAGAGTAGATGACTTCACCTTGTTAGCAAAAGTGTCCAAGTCCAGCTTCTTCAGACTCAATCACCAGAAACGGAAAATATTTGTCATTTGGTATTTGCACTCTTTCATGAATCTTCCTGGCTCTGAAATTGGGCAGCACTTAAAGGAATAAGGCAGCAATACTGGAGAATGGAGCCCCTTGTTGTGTGCCTTAATCCCATTAGGCAGAACGATGAAATCTGTAGCTGAACTGCAGCAGGATTTTAGCTGCATAAAGAGTTTGTTTGTTTTGATTTTCCCATGTCACCACTGTGTAATCCCCTGTACTCTCTTTAGAATGATTTGAAGTCTGTTGTTTCCTCTCCAGCATTTGGGGCCAGGAGTTACATTAATGAAAAATGGAGCTTGTATCTTCAGTCATGGAAGGTCACTGCCACCTGATGCTTCGTGGGATTTCTTTGAAATAAAATGGTTAAGGCTGCATTTTCAGCCACTTCTAGCGTACACAACAGGGGGAAAGTTAAATTTTAAGAGAACAATCAATTTTCACACCTTAAAAAGGGAATTCTGGGAACCAGTAACAGGTTGCCCTTTTAAACTAAAAAAGCTTTGCAGGATTATCAATCAGACATATTGTATTAAAGGGACAGACCTATAGGGATATTTAGCTATTGACTGGTTACTTGCTGCATTCACGTGAGTAACTAGGACTCTGTTTGCTGGTAATAATATGAAAGCTTACATGGAAAAATACACTACCTTTGAGTTGATAAGTAATTTGGAGATTCGCTGTCTGGTCAATGCATTGATTGGGATGTAAACAGCTCATAGTTTGGTGTCCTTATTAGAGTTGCAGTGTTTAGAACAAAAATATCAATATGTTCACTAAATATTGTAAGTTGAGTTACTGAATACTGTGTTCATTTTTGTCTTCTTTTAGTATGTTGCATTTAAAATTGCTCAATACCTGAGGTTATGAAGTGGGCATTTTTGCATATTTTTTGTTCTGTATATTAAGGTATGGCTCAGTTTTCTAATGCTGAATTTCCAGAGGTACAGCAGTCTCACAATGGCTTCAAAGATTTTTATGAGTTCTCGGCATCTCTGAAAATCTGTTCATCCTGAATGTCTGCAACCACTTTCTAATCAGCACTTAGGCCTTTATGGTCAGTGCACACACCACCTTATCCCTCTCCCAGGGGAACCACTTAGAGGTGTCTCCTGACTCCTTATCTCTGGGGCAAAGAGGGATTACAGTGAGATCGCCCACCCTCCGTTTTTCCTCCTAATATTTCAGTATTTTGCAGAAAAGGGAAAAGATCTTCAATTCCAAGTTTCCCTGCAGGCCCTGCCGCCAGAGAGGATGCATATTTTTTTTCTCTGAGATAGGATAAATTCTCCTTTCCAGTTCCTCACTTGTGCTTCCAGGCATGCAGTAACCATCTGCCCAAGTGCAGCCCTACAGCAGCAAACCCGTACAATGCAAACTGGAAATGCAGCAAAGCCTTCCAGAGATGGGGGTAAAAGGCCTTCTCCCTCATGACAGTCTGTCATAGTAGCCAGTGTAATTTGTGTCCTTTTGTATCCTCATGCATAAAATGGGTATAAACCCCATTCTAAAGTTCTCAATTACATATATGCAGTCAGATTTCCCTAAAGTAATCCACTCTTTGCTTCCCCAGTCAGGGTGCACTTCTCAGTTGTTGATATTGAGTGTAAAGGTACTCCTTAAGAGCTGAAAACATTTTATGAATGTGTCTTTATCAACCTCTTTTTGTAGATATTGACATGGATCTCTACTCCTCTTGCTTCAGCTAGTTTTAATCAGAGGATTATGTACTGTATTTCTAAAATGCTGATGCAACAAGATAGAGGAAGAAATCCCAGATAGAAGAGAGATCCCAGAGCTTACATACATGTAATTCTGCCACAGGTGCATTAGTCACAGTTTTGGTTAGATACAGCAAAATCTGTTTTCCAAGATGACCAAACACTCTGGAGAGGGCTAAGACTGTTTGGGCTGTTTTAATGGTTTTGCCTACACGTGGATTCAGTGGTACAATGGAAATATCAAAAGAATGCCAGTTATCCACAGTTGGTTTATAAAGTGCTTTGACGGGATTCTGTATTAGGATCAGCTTTCTGAAAATAACTCCAGCTGCAGCTCTACAGACTATAGACCCTCACCTGCCTGGGAAGGACATTTCCCTCAACAGCTGAGTTCTGGCTGGGCTGCAGGCACACAGCACACACAGAGCCTGAGCACACCACTGTGAAGCTGCTGGAGAAGATTGCTTTGAGAGACTTGCTTCATCCAGATTGACCTAGAAAATTAGGGAAATCATGTACACCAGCTGTTTGCCCAGCTAAGGATCCTTTTGACCTCCCTGCTGTTAGCTCAGTGCAACACGTGTCTGCACTGGCATTGACTCAAGGAGGGAGAAGGAAGACATTCATTAAAATATAACTTAGACTCACTTTAAATTCAACTCATACTTCCAGAGTGAAGTCTTGAGTTGGAAATACAGAATCAGCACTTGTGACACAAAATCACGGAGATTTATTTCTGTGAGGAGCGGAGATGATGCTGTATTTTCACTTCTTCCCTGTGTCTATCAATCTCAAATTGTCTGAGACTCCCCAGTCCAGTAACTGATAGGGCTCAGAAGTGGCTCATTTTTCTGTAGGCCCATAGGTACATACAGACCAGCACTCTCAATTTCACATGAGGGGTTTTTTAAGCAGCATTTAAAGAAATTCATGAGCCACCAGGTGACACCCTTTGAACAATGAGAGCTTCATTCACCAGAAATGTGAAAATGTGGCCAAAGCTCATAAAATACACTCCACAGAAATCATCTGAAAAAGAAATAAAGTACCTCTACAATACATTTGTTTTCTTGACCGTCTTTGTCTGTACATGCTTCAAAGCAAAGGAGTCTTTTTTCACGAGGTTTACACTATTTTGGTCTCTATATCTGATTGGCCTCTTAACTGATGGAGCTTGAGCTTTTTGGGTTTGGTTCAACCTTTTACAGAGAGATATGTTGACATGATGTTTGATATGGGCCTACACTCCCAACTCCCACCATACTTCATGCTGTATTGAAGTCAAGGTTCTGATTCAAGTCCATCTCTAATAAGAGCTTGCTAAAATTTGCAAGCACAGTGCATTTTTTAGTTGCTAGTCCTGTTTGGTTTTGGATGATGCTTCCCTGCCTGCAAACTCCCAAATATGGTTTGCTGTTACATCTGCCAAAAAATTTAGCCAGTGCATAATTCTTTCCCAAGTCATGGAGACCATAAGTGGGAGTTGTGCTGTAACCACCAAAAGGGTAAAGGGGCACTGTTATAATACATGTTTTCATTGTGGCAACAAGGAGAAACCATGGTTCAGTGATTTCACAGTCTTGCAGTCATGTCAGACAGACAGATTACCATGCAAAATATCCCACAAAATCCTGAAAGGAACTTGAGTTCAGACTCAGTTAAAATTTCAACAAGATGAGCCAGACAGAAAAATCAAAGAAGATAAAAAAGGGAGGTTGGGAGTCAGGAGGGGGAGCAGAGGGACAGGATGCCAACATATTTCCTCCTAAATTGTGTCAGTTTGATTTCTGGCAGACAAAAGTTGAGTTTGTTATTGCATTTTCTAATACTCCAAGCTTTGGGACATTAATCTTTACTATTTTTCTCCATTTGTCATCACACTATCAGCAGAGTTGCCCCGATAGCCTGTGTCTGGAAGCCAGCTGGCTCTGTTCCTAAGAGGAGACCCATCCCTCACATCTCCAGGCACTCTCAAGCCACTACAATCTTTCTTAATATTGGAGAGTTTTTCCCCCATTAGAGTCATATAGATATCTGACTTGTTGGTTCAGCAAACATCCTCTACAGGATGAAGAGGCTCAGAATAGAAGGATAAAGGACAAGATTCTGGCACCTTTAAATTCTGTGGGCAGGATACAGCTGACTTCAGTGGGGCCAGCATTTTAGATAGAGCTTTCCTCCAAAATCAGCATTTGTGTAACATCTTTAATATGGGCATTACAGAGAAAAATCAAAAGAAGGGACCTGCTCTTCCCTCAGCCGTTGTCCCTTCTTGAACAAATGACAGGAGGGAAATTCCTGCTTATCCAAGGCTGTTATCTAGGAAGGTCCCTGACCCCAGAGCTGACTGAAGCACAACTCAGAAAAGCATTTATCAGCACTGATCAGCAGTGGGGCCATCAGGAGCTGTTCCAGGGCCTGGACATGGATGGCTCTGCAGCCCTCCCTGTCTCTGGTAACCTCCAGCCAGCACCTCACACCACCCCTTCCCCTCTTCTTGCAGGGCAAAACTGACCTCATGGCTCTGACTCTGAGGGATCATGGCAGCAGGGAATATCTAGAGGTCCCAGGAACCACTGCAGCTGAGCAGAGTCTTCCTCATGGCCCTCACCATGAAGACACAGCAGAGGTTTTCATCCTGGATGTAACCACTGACTGTCACAAACCACCCAAAGGGCTTTAAAATATTAAGCACCTGTACAGAAGGGCAGAATGAAACTCTCAAAAAACAGAGGCTTCAGACTTTAGGAGACATTTGATTTGACTTCAAAATCTCTAGCCCACCTTCAGCTTCACTCAGCAAGCTTCTGAATGTTCCCACAAAGCAAAGCCACAAGCCAGAGAACAAAACCAGTCAAGTGCATTAACTCAGGAGCAGCAGCAAGTGCCATTAGAGAACGTGTACATGTTAAACAGAAACACCACTAAATCCACAAACAGTTTTTATCCTATTTGCTGTATCTCACACACACAAAGAAGTGTCTGCTTATTTGTTGCCTTGCTTAGATTCTGCTTGGTTCTGTTTTTATAAAGGATTAAAAACAAATTCTCACTTTAGCTCACTGAATAAATAGGGTCAGTATCTTCATTAATCACCATCGACAACCCACTCCACCTTTGATCACAGCCAAAAGACTCAGAAGATTCACTACTACACCCCTGCCCATGACACTGCATTTCACATTAGCAATCTGATGTAAAGAAAAATGTACCCCGAATTTAAAGCTGCTTTCAAGACTCACAACATAATGGACGTGGTATTTTAAAGTTCATGAAATATTGAAAACAGATATTTCAATTTGTGAAATTAATTGCCAAACTTCTTTATGATCAGTATGGTTTCAAATTTTACAAACGTTACAGAGGCATTCTCTTCACTCCTCCTTTCAGTGTTTTTGCAGTTTGAGTTAACTCTTTTCCAAGAACCAGGTGCCCAACTCCCACTCCTCTGAGGTCTCCTGATCACCATATAATACCTGGCTATAAGATTAGCCCTGCAGATAATCAGGCATTTCCCCTAGAACATTATTCCCATTAATCTTATGGCGAAGGGCTATCTCCTGCAGAGTACTCAATTTGACTTGATGGCTCTTTTGCAAACATTTTTGTGAATAAGCAGGAACAAGAAAGGGAAAAGAGAATGATTGCCACTGTCTCCTCTAACACCAGAGAAGGCACCAAGTGAAACTTGCAGTTAGCAGGTTCATACAGGACAGCAGATTTGGTAGTTCACAGAGTGCACTCGTACCATCAGTGTGCTGATCCTAAGAAAAAAAAAGAAGCCTATGTTAATAGCAAGTTATCCTTCCCATGAATCTTAGTGGGTATTAGGAGGAAAGAACTAGAATGTATTCCTGATTTAACAGTATTACATGCAGGTCTGGGCAAAAGGTAAAAAAAAGGATGACTTCACATGATTAAGAATATTTGCTTCAAGAATAATTTAGTAGGTTAAGGCTCACCTTAGTTTCTTGCCTTTTTATAGCTGAACACTTTAATTACCCTTTTATTATATTTGTTCAATAATTTTTACATTCACCTTTAATTATTTTTTTTATTGCACGGGACTGGGATCAAATTTAGATGAACTGCTTTGAATAGGAAAGATTATAAATTCTGGCATATGGCTGGAACATTAAACTGAACACTGATCCTTTAATATAGAAAAATTCTGCCTGAAAAATCTATAAAATGCCAAGAGAGCCCTTTCTCAAGACATTCTGTGAGTGCTTATAGAAGTCAGCAAGAAGGAGGACAGTGGGAGCTAATCAACACATCACCAAGTGTTTTGACCACTTTATTTTAACTGCCCAGGTTTGCCACATTTTTCCCTGCTCCTCTTAGGGGAAAGCAAAACCCAAGATGAATTCCAGTCTTGTTAACGAGATGGATGATAAATCTCCTTCAAATATGTTTTTTGCTTTTGTGATATGCTGATAAACACGTGCTGCCTGTATCCAGTGAAGCTGCCCCATCAGAGTGAGATGTCAGAGAGGAAAACTTTGCAGCACACTGGATGTAAACTACAACAATTTCACAGCACTAAGAGCTCTTAAAAGTTTCATGACTAGTTAGAACTCTTATTAATTAAACATGAGCCACATTATTACAGCTCTTGTACCAATTAAGCACTGAATTGGTGCCCTGCTATACAGAGTGACAATGTTGTTGTCCTTTGGATCTTACATCAATGTTTTGACTTATTAGTTTGGGTGTTTAATCCAGATTTTCAAACATGGAATTAATAAAAACTGAAGGCTTCCATTATGTAGCTGTAGCACTGGCCATACTTAGTAATTTAATCACTTCTCATGGGCTTGTACTAATTATATCAATTCAATTTTATTTAAGTGCCTTTGAAACATTTTGATTCAGAAAGGAAAAAAAAAACCACAACAAAAGAAGAACTTTATATTCATCTCAGTAATGCATTAAGCTCTCAATTTGACCAGCAGTTTAACTGCCTTCTTTGAAATCAGCAACTTTTCATTTTCAACTTTACCCCAGATTCTTCTGCAAGGCATTTGATGTTTCCTTCTCCCCGGGGGAGGTAGTGAGTGGGACATAAAATATTTGATCACTGATACAATAACAGCTTTAGTTTCAGCTGAATTCATAAATTGGGGGCAAAAAAAAATGTAGTTATTATTGTGTGGGCTCTTATAATTAAAATTCCACAAGTAGCTCCTTGCTTCTAGGTAGGAGTAGCTTCCATAGACCTGATCTGGTATTTTCTGCCAGAAGTTATGAGAATTTTTCTATTAAGGTAGAAAATAATTTCTTTTCCAGTGAATTTCCTTTCAATATCTTTCATTGCTCCCACAACTGAGCTGCCTGCTTTTCTGTGTGAGAGAGGAGAGGCATGCCCGGCAGTGCTAGAGGGATGCTCATGAAAGCTGTAGTGGTGTGAAGGACCCATGACAGTCACACAACAAGATTTTCTGAGCAACCCTGAGAGCAGGGAAAACTCAAAGTGAAACAATTAAGGTTGGTATGTTGTGTGCTCCTAACCCAGCACAGCACGCTGCATGGTGACAGCCAGGGACAATAAAGGGAAATAAAGAAGAATTAAAATAACCACAACCAGTCTCTGGGGTGTCTGTCACAGCCACTCATGCTTTATCTGGTGGTGTGTGGAAAGAGGTTTCATGGGTAATCTGTGCTTTCTGCCCCCCAAAATATCCTCCCTTTGCTCCACAGGGAAGAGAAATGTGCAAAGCCTATTTCCCTTGTGCCACTCCACCTAGAGGTCTTCTCCTTGGAAAGAGCAGAGGAGACATCCTGCAGTGCTGCCAAGGAAGGCACACCACAAATGCCCACAGCAGAAGCATTGGAGTTCTCCTTTCTCCCACCCCAGCCTTCATGGTTTCTTTGCACAAGGCAGAGAGAAAAGGAAACTCTGAGGCAGTTTTGCTTCCCCAGAGGCCAGGAAACAGCAAGAACATCCCTCTGCTTCTGCAAGCAGAATATAGTGCTGTTGAGTCCCTTTTCCCATTGTTTACTTCACAGTTGCTGAGATCTGTGTTTTCAGCTCCAAACCAAGAACTTTCACTTATCAGATGAATAACTTTAAGTGTTGTGCAAGGAACAACTGAAGTGCCTGTTCCCACAGTTTCCACAGGTGTTATCACTTGACAAGGGGTTCACAAAAGACACCAGGACTGATTCTTTCTAATCTCTTTGTTGTTGTTGTTACAAATCCAGGACTAAAGACACCTATTCTTGCTTGGACAGGAAGCTGGTCCCACAATCTAAAGTAGCCACTGATATGAAGTCCTATTTCCTTCCCACTGCCCTGCTCCTATGAAGGGTACAGCTCAACCAGAGCACAGACCTGGCTTTTCTCTTAGGCTGAGCTGGAAGTCCACCTCAGGGAAGACTCATAAATACCAGATTACCTACTGCCAACAACTGTGCTGGGCTATATTTTACCTGCCACATCTGCACCCCTGGTCAAGTAAGAAGAAGACCTTCCATGGAATACTCATACCAAGCTTGTCACAGCTACTGACCCAGTCCTCAGAAAGAGTCCAAACTATTGGCTATATTACATAGTATAAAAATTATTACCTCTTTAGTAGGCAAAGCAACTCCCGTCCTTGTACTGGGATTTGTAATGGCCAAGTAATCTCCAGACATCCAATTGCCTTTGTTCATGAGAGGTGACATGTCCTGAGAATGGAGAAGGTTCCCTGCTTGGCAGTCAGGGCATTCCAAGCAATAGGAGGACACAGTGGGAGCAGCAGCAGCAAGGATCACACATTTCCTCAGACTGCAACAAACACCAGGCCTGAACACCAGGCAAGAATCAAGATTTTCAGAGGTTTAACAGGTGGGCTAGTCCAGTGCTTCTTCACTGCTTCAAACCTGGGAATCCTCTTCTGAAAATAATTAACAAACCATCTTGCCCAGGGCTGTCACAGCAGCTCATCAATGTATAACCAATAAAGATCCACTGAAACTTTGAATATTCATTAATTACTCTTCTCTGACGTGTTCATTTGGCATGTGTGTGGAAATGTCCAGGTATGTCTTCCACTGTCCAGTTTGCAGCCATTCCCACAGGACACAGGTGGAGAAGCTCTGGTCCAATGCAGCTGCACTGGAAAGTAGAGTCAGCTGTACCTGTGTGATCCTTGACAGCTGTTTTCCTGCAGCCCCAAAAAACCTGCTGGGAGTAACTGTGAACTGTCAGACTAGAAGGACTCAGGGAGCCTCTGTTGAGGAGATGAGAAGATTTAATTGCATTTTTGGGAAGGGATCCCATTGTCCAATAAGGTACTCAAGGTACAATAACCAGGAGATTTTAATTTAAAGAAATAAAAGGAGGAAGACTGTTCCCTACTACACAGATATAAAAAAGACAATTTCACGTCTGGATGATTGACTCCAATTTACAACAATCTTGTAACAATAATCATTTCAATAATGTGGCTTGCCAAGGGTTTTAGGGCAGCTAACTGAATTATAGCAAATCTTTACAATTACAACGTTTGTAATGAACGCAGTTAGTGAAGCCTCAGCGGCCTTCCCTTATCATTTACCAGTGAGTGATAGCTCATTGGAGGAGGCCACCCTTCAGCAAAGAGCAGTGGAGCAGCTCACAAACCAGCCAAGCCTCAGCATGACAGCTTCAAGGAGACAGGGCTGCAGGGGCAGAAGGCGCACAGAATGTGCAGAGGCTCCCCTTGACACTCTTCATCATTTCTGCAAAGGACTGGCTGGAAACTGAAAGAGAGGAAATTCATATCAGATATTAGGAGGAAATTCTTTACTGTGAGGGCGGTGAGGCACTGGCACATGTTGCCCACAGAAGTTGTGGGTGCTCCATCCCTGGAAGTGTTTAAGACCTGGCTGGGATCCTGGAGAGTACCCAAACCGTGCCCTTTGGATGTGAGAATTTCTCCCCTTTGTAGAAGTCAGCATCTCCCAGCAAGTTCAGTGTTTTTTCAACCTCAGTCATTTACAGTTTATGACTATAACAGGAAAAACTAAAAAGCAATAAGAAATACATTTTGTCCATGACAAAAGTCACCACAAGAAACTCAGCTGGCTCTTCCTTCCTGACCTCCACCATGGAGAGTCAATGTCCCAGTTGTGAGGCCAAGTTTTGTCTGTGAGAGAGCCCAGCACACGTGGATGGATGACTTTGGCCAGCTCTCCTCACTCAGGCTGCTCACCAAGGCTTTTCTGAGCACACAAGCAAGATCTACTGTGGAAATCATCAAACCATGTATGTAAATGTACATGTACATTGCTGATATCCACACTGGAGCTTGTTAGTGAGATTCTTTCACAGTCTACAGAAACAAGTAATAGCTTTGCCTTGTTCAGAGGTGACTTCTAAAAACTGGAGAGGTCTTGTCATCAAGAACTGCCTGTGCCTCCAGGTTGCTCAATAGCGAGGGTGGCTGAGGCCAATAACACAGTGTGACACAGGCAAATGATGTGAAACCCAACCCAGCAACCAAAATATGTTCCTTGTCTGGCACACAAATGTCTGCTCACTGTACCCTAAGGTTCATGCCTGGCACCTTGCAGCTGCCCTGGCTGCCTCTTCCAGGTGTGGGCATGTGCTTGGCTACAGATGGACCACATGGATTTACTGCAGTAATAAATGATACTCTGGGCTTCTGTCTGGAGTACACGTGTTGGTGTTGACTTCTGTCTGCAACCAGCAGGAGCACAGGCTGGTAGAGCCTCAGATTCACACTGCAAAGGTCAACCATCTCTTGGTTTGACACAACCTGCCACCACAGCCAGTACATGCACAGACACTCTCAGCTGGTTTTCTTCATTGGCCTAATGTGTGATGTGTGACTGTGCCTGAGACTTCTGAAACTGACTGCTGTCATTACATAAGTAAATAAGCAATAAACAAAGCAAGTAGCATCTTCAGTGGGCTTTCAGGAGCTCTCTGTAGCAGTTCTGCACCTGGTCATCTCTGTGCTCTTTAACAGCACAAGCTATCTCCTTCTGCAGCTGATGGAATTTTGTAACCTAGCAGTGAAAAATCATCTTTTTCATCACCAGCTATGAAAGTCAATGGTTCAAAACTTCCCAGCGTGCTGAGATCACCATTTCTCCTGTAGATAAATAGTCTTTTCCTTTGTGTTTCTCTAATTCCTGAGTGCCTCTGACAGCTGCCTCTGATTCTGATACCCAACATTACCTAAGAAAGCAGGCAACTTTTTCTGCTAGGTTTCTGCAGCACCTGACAGGGAAATGTTGATGATAATAATAAGGATTCATACATTTCCAAGGAGGTCCATAGCGACGTAGAGGTGTCAGTGTCTTCCTATAAGAAGCAAGGCTGAAAGACTTGAGTGCTCCCATCTCCCAGCTTCAGGACTTGCTTTGTCACTGTGCAATATTGATCATTATAAGCCTGGGATATTTATTGTGCTGCTCTGGTTTCTTTGACAATTAGAGTTATAACTAAGTCAGTCAGAAAAACCAATAGCCCATCTTAAAACTTTACTTTTCTGCCCTCATGCCTTGCCTCTGCTGGTTCTTGGCAGACAACACTCCTCGCACTCAGTCTGCAGACAAATCTTGGTTTTCTTAATGTCAGCACAGCGAGCCAAGGTAGTTCTGCATTGCGCAGATGTACAGTACCCGAGAGGGACAGAACAAAGAGCTCCCTCACATCCGTGTGTGTTATATGACCATGGAAAGAAACAAAAATACATCCCCAATAAAAATTAGGAGGGCTTTTGTATCTGAATTATTCAAATGGGAGCTTGCTTTTAAGCCTCAAGCTTGAGGTAGTTTTCTTCCACAGCACGGCCTACATTCAGGATATTGAATATATAACTACATATACAGCTGGGTATGTGACTGTGCTGAACAAAGGGGAGAACTGGCAAAGCCCTGCCACTGAATCTCCTGCCCCAATTAACCTCGCTCCTGCCTGGTGCTATAATTGACTTCTGCTCTTTCTTAAATGCAGAAGCACTTAGTCCATTGCTCCTGAGCTTAGCAAGCTGCCAGCTGAGCCTTTTCTTTACCCCCTCAGAGGAACAATGAGGCAGCGTGAGAGCTGCGGCTCAGCCCACGCCCTCCTCTCCCCTATGGTGCACCCACGTTTGAAGAGAATGGCAGAGCTTACGTGGGGTGTGCTCTCAGAGGCAGAACCAATACTCCCAGCTGCCCTGTCCCAGTCACGAATGCATTTTGTTTTACTGAATTGTTGTGGAGAATATCTCCGTTGCCAGCAGAGAAGCCATGTGCTTCTCCATTAGGAAAAATCAAAACTCCAGTTCAATTTCTGAAAGAAAAATATTATTCTTCCCTCCCTTCTCCCTGTTAAATCAGCTACACACTTCCAGCCATTTCTGCTAAGAGAAATCAGACTTCCTCCTGCAATGAGCAGAACCTTGACCAGGCTTTACTTGCTGGCAAATCCTCTGCAAGCTGAAGAAAACAAAATTTTACTTATTTCAACAAGTCAGTGCATGCACACAGAGCTCACAAACACCTTTGCCACTGGGTGGGGGTACCTGTTGTGAAGAAGGGTAAGAACTGTCACTGCCAGATGAACCATTAAGGGCACTCACTGCAGACCAGAGAGCAGAAGGGAGGCCCTGAAATTGCTTCATCTTTTGTTGTCCCTGTCAGAACAAGGGTTTTATCTACTCCAGGGAAAATGGAAGGAAATTCTAGCATCTTCCCCAGCCTGGCCTTGTACAGAAGCAGAGGTTAGCTCAATTCCACTATTAAAATACCAAGTTAGGACAGCAGAAAGGTGCAAGTCTCTGATCACCCTTTAGAAAACACCAGCTGACAACAACTCAGCTACACAGAGCTTAACAGGAACCAACGCCAGAGAGTCCCATGGTAGAGAAACAGTCAGGGGAGGGGTTTGTTCCTCCAATGCCTTGGGCACTGTTTTTGGATTAGAAACTCAGAGCTGAGGATGTTTTGTTGAACTGAGTTATTTTTTAACATTAGCCTTGATTTCTCAACTGAGCTGTGATATCCTCACTGGGAAAAAGGAACAAAGTTGTTCTGCCTTGTGGCTTTGCTTGCCAGCTCTTCTGATCATTCTACATGAATGTTTAGTCAAAGCAAATGCAACAGGTTGTATTTCTAAGACAAATACACTTGGAGATCTGAAAAGTAAGCCAGTTTTTTCCAACTAGGGCCTGTTATAGTCCAGCCCATCAATCCAGTAATAGAGTTTGGTTCTTCACCAGCCCCCATATGTGTCAAAATCACCTGAAATATTTTGGAAAAGGATCACTTTCCTTTGTTCCTTGGATGGATTTTTCCTTTTTACCACAAAGATATTGTTAATTGACAGAGTATGAAAGGGATTCGATGGCAATGAAAAAGAAAAAAAAAAAGCAAGTTTCTTTTTTAAAGTGATGCCATCAAATATTACAAGCTTTGCCACTTTTCTCTCCCTAGGTGAATTCTGCTTAGAGAGACAACTTCCCACATATCTGGATAAGAAGTAACTGTGGTAGCTCCCCATAATTAATTTTAAGTATTTCACTTCCCCTCCTTGACAATGTTACCTATTTGTTCACTGTGTTCAGAGGAAAGGTCCAAACATGCCCAAACTGCATGAAAAAGGATCTTCAGAAGTTCTGTACATGTCAGAAGGCTCTTTTTACTCAGCAGGTTGCATTTTGGATATCAGGAGGATTTTAATAAAAGAAATTCTGTTCAGATCTCCTATACATAAAAAGAGCACTCCAGGGTGAAATACAATTAAACACCTCAAGCATCACTTTTCCAACATTATAGTTTTTCTAGGAATATTTTTCTAAATCTCATAGTGTAACAAATTGAAGGAAATATAAACTAAAATTATTATTTATTTTTTTGTCAAAGAGAAATTCCCGATCTTCAAAGCATGAAAAGATTGTTCTACATTTCACCTACCAACTTGCATATCTATCACAGTTTGAAAACTTTTATACCACTTGATTATTTTCTTTTTTTTTTGTAAGAGAAGCAGTCAAGAAAAAAGTTCCCAGTAATGTTGTCAAAATCTGCTCCTGCCCATTCTGTCAACATACTGGTTTTCAAACTCACCTTATGACCAATAATACTGGGAATGGAAACAATAGAGACTAACTCTTGACATGTCCTTCTTTTTTTTTTAGTGCAATAGGAGACACTAAAGGATTTCACTTTATCCCATACTCCATTAAAAAAAAAATCTGTAAAATGAGTCTATGTTTTTTCACAAGACCTCCACCTCCCAAGAAATCATTTTCAAAGCCTCATAGAATATTTTGGCCATTTTTTGCACTATTTCAGGTGACCCATAAGAAGTTTGTCTTTCCCAAACTGTTTATCATGTGCTGTTTGTGGGTCCTCTGTGCCTCCTGTGTGACCTTCTGGGCGATGTGGAGCCTCTCCCAAACCCTCAGCTCCCCAGCCTCTGCCTCTTCAGGGGTTAGCAGTGAACAAGGCTTCTGCCCAATCCCAAATTAGGCAGCCAGATGTCCTACAACTGCTGTAAAATATTGATGTATGTCACAGAGGCTGACAGGCAGCTGTAGGGGTGTGAGGGATGACTCTGGAGCTGAGGGAGCTTTTGTATTCAGCACCCGCAGCTCCTGCTCTGGGATGGTTGTTAAGACTCCCAGCACAGATGCCAATTATGACAGGCAGCCAAACACTTGACCTCTACAGCTCTAAATTTTGTAGCTGATCACAGAGCAGTCGAATGGGTGATGACTTTTAGTCACATCAGCCTGGTCTGAATTTAAGGCCTTTAGGCAGGCTTGAGAACAGGAAGACCATTTTCCATTACCAAACCATAAGGCTTGTTTGAAAACTTATTGACATTAGAGGGTAGGCTAAAAGCAGCATTTTGTCTTTGGATTTTCATTAACAACTCAGAATTTCCTATTTAGAGCTTATGTTATAAATTTTTAGTCTTACAGTTCAGGTCTAAGTTTCACAGATTAGATCTAGGGGTAGTATCACAGATATTCCTAAAAACAATTTCCATTAAGACAAATACACAGTACACGATTAATTTTCATGAAATAAACAGAAAAAGAGCAAGAAATGGTCAAATCAACACTAAGAACTGCCAGATGGATTCATCCCATACAAATGACACCTCTGTATAAGCCTCAGAAAGAGGAGACACAGACTGATACATAGTCCTTGTGAAAATTGCTTTATATTTATCCAAAGAGGTGTCTCTAGCCCAAAGGTTAATACCAGAGGCAAAAGAGAACACTTTAAAGGCAATGGGCACTCTTGCAAAAATGTCCAGTTAGGCAGAGAAAAGAAGCAGAAGCTGAAAACAGAGATGTGTCAACATGAATCTTTAGGACATCATTTATCCTGTTCACAAAAACCTGCAGGAGTGAAAATCTCATTACTGTTCACTGATTACAAAACGCAAAACAAAGCTCAGGAATGAAACACAGCAGTTTTAAGGCCACATTTCTTAAAAACGCCCATGAAGTTATTTGTTCGGTATGTTTGAAGTGAGACACTTCAAGTGATCACTGTAAGTGATGTAGTTTTGAGAGTACAGCAAATCTGAAATTCTGTCCTATGTCCAGCCCTAGATCTGCAGTGCCTTTGATAGCCAGGCACCTGCCACAGGCTGGGGTCATAAAATCCTAAATACACAAAGTGAGCACAGCTTTGGAGAAAGTCGGTCCTTAAGTAAATTGCTGCACCTAAATTTTTATCCCCAGTTACAAGGGTCACTATTTCAAATATTTTCCATAACATGAATCCTTTAATTTATGTGATAACAGAAGTCAAGGCCAAAATGCCCATGAAATATGCTTTCACTGTCACTGCAGTGGTAGCCTGATGTTAATAATGTGAGGGAATCTTGTCACTCTACAAAGTTTGGCTTGGCTGGCAGAACACAGTAATGTTGAATACCAGAAACAGGGGCTAACACTGAAGGACAAAAGAAATGGCACTCCCAAGAGCACATATTTAATTTCAGACATGTCTTTATAGGAATTGTTTGTACAAACAACTGTGAGGAGCTTAGGCGTTTTAAATGTAAAGGAATATAGTAACAGACATTAATTTAGAGAACACAGATTCCTGAGAATTAAAAGTTCTTTTCCTCTCAGATGCAGAAACGTTTGCTGAATAAATAAGCAGGAAAGAGAAGCTGATAATACCTTTAAGGAAACTCATCTAATACATTAAGATCAATGAAAAATCAAAGTAAGAGTTTTTATTTGGCAAAGTAATGTACCCACTCTGCTGCCCAAGAGCATAAAGGCTGTGGTTGTGTCCCAACATTCAGCTCCCCTATGCCAGCAAGAGGACTAACTTCATTGTGTAGTTCTGCAAAGTCTGGGGGTGGCTTCCCTGGTTGTTTTTCCCGAAGAACAAAAAAATATAAATAAAAAATATAATAATAAGAATGTCTCACAGAAACAAGAACCCATTTAGGAGCTCTGCTAAGAATGCCAGCTCTTCCCCTGAGGTGTGGAAAACTGTGGCAATGGTAGACAGGAGAAATTATATAAAGGTGACACTGTTAAAGTAGATTGCTCTTTAATTGTCTGCCCTGGGCAAATAACATCATCTTTTTCCATTCTTCATCCTGCTTCTCCCCGCTATCCCTGACACTAATGTAAAGTTTCATGTTCTGACTATTAATAAACTGGTAATGTTATAAAAATCTTACATCTACTTGAATAATACTGCCTTAGCAGCCCAGCCACTGATCAAATTTATTTCTGTGTAATGGAAGAATGTCTGCTTTGGTATCAATGGCACTGTATCAGCTTGAACTTGATGATCAGAGTCACTCTTAAGATTCCTGTCTAGGATAAAGCTTTTTTCTTCTCCTGTTCATTTCTCTGCAGTCTGAGGCCAGTTTAATTTTCAAGAATCATATTGCTTCAAGAGCAGACTGCAGGCAAATTCCCACCAGTTTGACTGAAAGGCGAATTTTAAGCTGATGCAATCAAGCAACAGGAAAATATAAGATGTTTTGAAACTTCTTTCCAAGGAAGCATTTCAACTGGGTTAAGGGTAGTTCACGCTGATTTAGCCTGAGAGGAAAAAAGAGCTTGCACACCTGTTACAAGGTTTGTCCTCAGCTCGAGGTCACAGCCCACCAGCTGAGGTGCAGGAATTAACTCAGCGCCCACACTCAGCCCTTTGAGCACAAAGGGGCAGCAGCTCCACAAACAAGTCCAGCCCAAATGTGAGCACCTGTCTGATCTTAGCTGAAGTCAATTCCTTCCTCATTTGACCTAACCCCGAATAATCCATTATCCCTCTGGAATACAAATACCTATACAAGCTTTGGGCTTGTTGACCAGATCAAATACAAATTGATTCAAGTTGCATCAATACAATTTACTTCAGTTTCCTCACTTGTACCACACTCCATACCCTAAGCTTGGGTGTTTTGCCCATGATCTCAATGCAGATTTAAACAGCCTCTTGTTAACAAACATAAATGTTCTGTGCCTCACAGTGAGGCTCCCAGACATCCCTATCCCTGCTTTTGTTGAGCCTGATCCTGGACCTGCTATGCATTTCTCTTGGATCTCATGGCTGTGATGTCTGTGACTGGGAGAAGAGCAGTTTGAAGGATCAGCCTCCAGAGCCCTGATTATGGTTGATATGGAGAGACCCAGGCTCCCATCAACAGCACCAGAGTCCCATGCTTACCAGTGCTTCTCCTGGCCTCTAGGAAGACCTCTAAGAAAATATTCTTCATATTTTCAGTGTGTGCCTACAACTAATTCCCTACAGTTACACATTTCCCTTGTTATATGCCTAAAATCAAAGCTTCACTTGCTTGCTGGGATCCAGCACACAGGAATGTCTTGTTAGTCCTCCTTTGAATATCCCTCCAGCTAGATCTCTGACATTTTTACTCAAACCCTTCTTTTTTCAGACTGTAGAACCTTGATACTAATACTGTTTTGCATCCTCACTCTAGCCTCTGATTTTCTCATCACAGCAACTTTATTTATTCTGTGCAGCACACTCCAGGAACAGCTGCTGCTATTCCACCAGGACATTCCTTCCTCCCTCAGTCTGGCTGTTGGGAGGCTGCAGGTGTTCTCCAGCCCCACGGTTTCTGTCTGTGCTGACAGGTGACCCAAAACTTCCTGGGTATTCCCCACAATCAGGTGTGCCCAGGGAAGTGTTTCTGCAGCCCACACCAGCCACAGGAGCACCTAAGAAAGGCTATTTCCACAATAGGGTTTCAAGGAAGCCTTCCTTTTTTAAATTTCAGGGAGCTCAACCTCTGCAGCAATGCTGCTGCTATAGTACCCCAGGTCTAAGTCTGCTTGGCTTTTACCACGCATCCTGCCTTCTTCCCAGCTGTTCCATATTTGAGGAGAAGCCTGTGTAAAGCCCACCCTGTGCCCCAGACCTTGTCTCCAGGGGATGAGCTGCTCCCTGTGCCTCTCAAAGGGGACATCCCCCCATCTCCTCAGTACCCCAGCCTTACGTCTAGTTGCTGGACTTCACGGGAGCAGGCAGGAATTTGGGATCAGCATTTCCTCACAAGGGGAAACGTTTGCCAGTCAGCCTGAAACTCTTTTGAAAACTAGATCAGTGTTCTGCAAAGAAAGAATAAGCTTAATAAAACAGTCTTGGAACAAATTTATAAAAATGAAAAGGAAGCTCTCTCTCAGCTAACTGCATGCTGGCTGGGCTCCAGTTGCTGCTCTCTTTATTTCATCCAGCTGAAGTGCTGTCAGGGCCTGTCTCAGCTCCAAGAGCCACGGCCAGAGCCTGGAAAGCCTGAGCAGTAAATGTTGAACTCAAACACATTCATTACTTTCCAGCTCCTCAGGCAAGGCCCAGAACAGGGATGCTGCCCTGGGGATGCTCCCATTCCTGCAGACCCTTCTCTCTTTGCAGGTTGTGCAGATGCAGTTATCAAACAGAGTGTTACCTGCAGCTGATAAACTCAATCTTTCATCAAGAGATGCATTTTTACCATGCAAACTGTGGGATTGTTACCTCTTGCAGCCTGCCTTTAGGAATGTGGATATCCCCTGGCATGGGCCAGACACATCCTGACATCTCTGTTTGTGTGGCCAGTGAACTCCAACCTTTCCTGACCATAAACACAGGAATATTGACTGGGTTAGCAATTTTCCCTGCAAGCAGCCCACGTACTCCCTGTGGGTGAGATGCTATCTGCACCCCAGCAGGGTGACATTTAATCCTAAATGCACTATGATGAAACATCTCTCCTGCCAAAAAGGGTGTGCTTATCCTCGCTCTCCCCAGCAGCACTCCTCCACCCATGTCCCTACAACCAGCTCTGCTCTGAGCAGTGAGCAGCCAGCTCAGGCTGAGCTGCTCTGCAGCCTGGGCTTTGCTTGCTGAGGTCCCTGAGCCAGCACATCGAGGGGTTGAACACAGCAGTGCCTGTGCTAAGGAAGCAGCTGGAGCCAGAGCTCTCTGTGGACAAGGGGAATGGGAGGGGGGCTCTGATTTCAGGAGCAGCCCATGGTCAGGTCAGCTGAACCACCCACTTCATGCCCAGTCCTTACACCTGAAAGCTGCATTTTGTACAAACACATAAAGTCCCTGCCGTGTGCTGGACAAACAAAGGATGTGATCAGAGACACAGGTGACAGTGGGCACTAACAGGAGGAGAGTGGAGGACAAGCTCCTCATTTGACTGACCAGGTTCTGATGCCAGGCTTCACACCTTCATTGCTGAGTCCAAGGACATGTGGCATGCCAGCACTAAACCTTTAGCAATGCAAACCTTTAGCATGTGCAAAGGTTGGACATTTATTCATTTCCCACACTGAATGCTGAGTTGGGCAACTCTACACCTCCTCTGAGGCTCATCTTTCCATCACACCACAATTTCACATCACCATTCAACGCATCTCAAAGTTGCAGCCTCCAAGGCTCTGCTCCACACACAGTCAGAAGCAACACTCGTATTTCAGACTACAGGTTTGTAAACAGTAGATTATGGAACCATTCCCATGCCTGGCTTTGATAGTTTCATGTTTGGTTTTGGTGAAAGCAGGGAGAGCTTTCTTGAGGAGCTGTTCTGTCATCTCTGTTACGGGGGTAGTGGCAAATGTCACTTGAATCTTCACTTACCAAGCAGCTGAAACTCAGCTTGAACTCAGCTTGATACTATCAAAATTCCATTTTTAAGTGCTTGTTGCTCGACTGTTTCAACAATTTAGATAAGCTGGAAAAATGCATCAAAGACACACACCAGCCTTCTGGTAATGAATTTGTTTCAAGCTACTTGACGAAATATAGAGAGCAGCAGCTAAATCTAGCAATGACTGATGCCAAAAGCTACCATCAGTGGTGGAGACCTGTACTCAGCACAGTTTATTAACTTTAGAAGTGAGCCTGAAGGGTGCTGGGGAGAGTGAGTAAAATGTTGGCATTTTACTTTAAGAACCATGATTACAATGGAAGATATTGCCTTAATAAAATATGTTTTGTACCTGCTCTTAGTAAATCAGAGGGAAATCGACAGTCTGTGCAGGAGAGGAAGACTAGAACTCAACTTGTAAGCACACTGAATTATTCCTCACTACAGATTTGAGGTTATTGGCAGACAGCCCATGTTGCCATTTACTCTCATAGCAAGCATGTTTTAAAAAATATTTTCCATATAGACAGACACACTGTAGCCACTGAGACTCCAGAGCTGCCATGTAGGCCCTCCTGCCCTTTGGAGGCTCCAGTTTGATTTCCAGGTAATACAAATCAGAACTGAAATTGCAATTATGTCTGCAGCAGAAAATTGCTGGTTCCTTCTCCACACGGCAAATAACCAAGAGAAGGGCAAAATGTTCCCAAGGAACAAGGAGATGCACACTGCTTTCTTTACTGCCATGAGCTCCTAACAGTGCCTCTTACAGACCTGAAATTTGCTTTGAATAGATGCTACTGTGTTTTTATCACATCCTCATTTGTAACTGGGGAAATGCTAGGCGGAAAAATTGATAATTGCAATGTTTGCTTATACTTGATTATTATTTTTCTTCTTGTTGTCCTTCTCCCTTTTGTATTTTAGATGAGAATACCCCCATATTTAAATGCCTCTTTGGTTTCTATCAAAATAAACAATGAAACATTTCCTCTCTCCCACCCCCAAAAAGATTTTACTCATTGAGATATCTTTTTGCCATTCTCCTCATGGAGAAGGAGCACTCTGTGGCCTATGCAGATGTGTCACCTATGAGGTATTCTCAACAATACATTATGGGTGTTGGTCCCTCTTTAGAGAGATCCTTAGGCTACTGCTTATTTGTATTATCAAAATAGAATTGCACCTACTAACTGATGCAAATTATACTGACTTAGCTGGTGAATTTCCTGCTTGAAATTAGTAAGCATTTCAATGGAAAGATCATTTTAAAAAGGAAAGGACTAAGTAAATAAAAAATGCTGTTTGTTGTGTTGTTGGCTAGGCTGAATCCACTAATGTTTTTAAAGTACTTTTTAAGTTGTTTTCTTTTAATCAGCTCAGCTATTATTCAGAGGCCACTGTTTCAAAATTAATGTGTGATCTGGTTGGGTTTGTTTGAAACAGCTGCTGGACAAGAATTTGCACAGTTACAAGAACTGTGGGTATGTCGGTGCTCAGGATGGAGGGAGAGAGGGAAAGGGGGGAATAGGGGAGGCAGGGTGAGAAGGAAAAAAGGTGTTTTATCACAGATGGCCAACATATCCACATTCAACACCAGGATTAGTCAGAACTTCCTTCTCTTCTTGCATTTTTTCATGTAATCAGCAGACTGCTTTTCAGAAGACAAAATCTCAGAGAGAAGATCCAGAAAAACGTGTCTGTTTTAATAACTATTTTCCTCTGACTCTCCCAAAATATCCTCCTTTCAGTTGGCCAAACAGACTTCCAGCAATAGCCTCTCTTTCCTGCTCTTCCTCACACTAATCCCATTATTTCCAAAGCCATCTCAGCAAAGCAGTGTTTTGAATTTTTGTAGAGGCCACAAATGTAGAGCCTTGACCATTCCTAGATCTCTTCACAACACGGGCATGAACTGTAGGTCAGCTCTGAGCAGTAACCAAAATTCACTGCACAAAAGGGAGGTGCTGGGGAAACCTGTAACCAAAGCACTTAAAATTGTGAATAATTCCTCATCCAGTCTTTTGTAGGAGGAATGTGCAGTCAGGACAGGTACAGCCCAGAGCACAAAGCTGCACCACTGCCAGAGATGAATGGCTTTGGGTAAAAGACCTGTTCCCTGACAGTTCCAGGGCTGAGTGTGGCCCCAGGGTGGGAAGGCAGCCAGGATTGCTGTCCCAGGGAGCCTGCAGGAGCAGTGGAGGGTGAGCTGCCACGCTGAGGAACACTGCTGTTTGTCTCTTACTCCAATCCACAGCCTAGAGAATCACAGAATCATTTAGGCTGGAAAAACCCTCTAAGACCATCAAGTCCAATCATTAACCCAGCATTGCCAAGTCCACCACTAAACCATGTCCCTAAGCACCACATCTTCACTTTTTTTTAAATACTTCCAGAAATGGTGCCTCAGCCACTTCCCTGGGCAGCCTGTTAGAAGCTGGCAAGTGCTCAAGTGTTGCCTAAAATAGATGAAATGTGTAAATGTCTCCTTCAAAAAAAGTGCCTACAGCGCTCATGGGATGAGCACTTCTCTTGGAAAACTCTTGTCACTCTTTCCTTACTCAAAACACTTTCCCTTTGAAGTTCACACGTTGCATGCCAGCACGGGAGTGTCTTCTAATCCAATGTTAGCAGGAGAAAAAAAAAAGCTCCTAAATCTCATGATGCAATTGTGATTCCCCTGGGAAAACAGGCAATCTTGTAGCTGTAAACTTCCCCTTCACCACACTCACATCATGCCCTTTACTCTCTTAATTCTTTAATCTCAGCAATAGTCTTGTGACTAATATAGCATTTTGAGAGCTTTGGAGCAGGGATCACAGCAATTTCCTGGAGCTAGGATGAGATTACAACATTCAAAGATGCGATACATTAATAAAAACAAATTAATCTGCTGCAATACAAGGAATATCTTGAAGCATATTTATTAATTCCACTGGGATTATGTGAACTGCTCAGGTCCTCAGGAATCTCTTGTATTGTGCTGTAATTTATGTTAGAGAGACTAGACCTGGTACCAGCCTGCTTATCTGTCTATGAACAGGTCAAGGATTAAGTGTTATCAGTGCATTAATAGACTTGCCTGGAGAGAACAAGGATAAATACATCATCAACAAAGGCAACCTTGCTGAAGTTGGAAATAGCTGAGTTTCTAAAGTCTGTTGCACAGTTTGTCGAGTACATTGGCTCTCAGCATCGTGTACCTCTGAAGAGAGAAAATGTAGCTCTACAGTGGCTTCCCAAGGGGAATTCTCTGTGGGATGAGAGCACAGGGCACCTGGAGTAAACCTGCTCAGCTGGTGAGTCCATGGGCAGCTGGGCTGGAGCATCCCCTTCCATGGGAGGGTGTTGGAGGGAGCCTGACAGGGTCAGCAGAGGCCAGGCTGGTGTGCAGTGTCAGGGACTGTTTATCTCTGGGCTGTTCCTGGGCTTTGGTGGCAAGAAATCAAACAGGACTGCTCTGTGAAGGTCCTACAAGGGGATTTCCATCAGAGTTGTCTGGATATAAAGTTCTCCATGGCTTGAAAATTATCTACATTGTCTTAATTCTTCCCTGCTCTGTTGTCTGACCCCCCAAATGCTGTTTGGCCTCTTGTGACCACAACTCCATGAGCACCTGTGACCATCCTTTTTTGGATTCCAGATCCCAGGGGCATGGCTGTAATTAGTATTTCTTCTGGCTGCACTTTTACCCCCTTTGTTTATGTGTGACAATAATGTGTGCCTGGTCTATACATTCTGCATTTTGTGCTTTTATAAGTGCACTATAAATTGATTGATTCCTGCAACCAGCTAAACCTGGGGTGCTGGGGATGGCTAATATTCAAGCATGCTGATGAGCCACATGGCTTTGTATTCATCTACTCAAATACTCATGCCTTGCTCACCAAGTGCAAAAAAGCTTTATTCATACAGAAAAAAGGTTTGTTTAACCTGAATAGTGTTGCTTAATGCTGACACCAGAAAGTCAGAAACCTACACATCAGCAGGTTTCTTTTATAATCTCTTGAGGTTCTACTTCAGCTGTTCTCTGCCCAGCTTGAATGTCTATTTGCCTCATCACAAATGATTGCTGAGTTATTGTCAAGGGTAAAATTACCCACTCTAAATCCCTGCTAACTACTTCACTTAAAAAAATGATGAAGAACAAACTAGGCGGGGTTTTTTTGTTCCTCCAGGATTTTACTGGGCTAATGTCCTCAACCCCTAATTGAGGCTAAGGGAAATTAGATCACAAAAACCTATATTAAAGTAACATTAAGAACCTGAATTGAAGTTGCAATAGTGATGAATTTCAAAGATGGAGCTGAAATTCCCACTGAGCAGCCTCTCCTTACTGCATCCTTAGGCACAGAGACTTCACAAAATAGGAGTGTACTGCCTGAGGATTGGAGACCCATGGGTTCTGTCAGTACTGGGAAACCAAAGCGGGCCATGGGCTGGGCTCAAACACCACCTGTGAGTACCCACAGAGTTTACACCTTCGTGCACCTCAGTGGGGTTAAACTCATGATTCTGCCACAGAGTATCTGTGCGTGGTCCAGGAGCAGCACTGAGCCCTGGCTGCCCTTGTTTGGCTAAATGGGCAAGGACTTCCCCTCCCTGGGAGAAGGAAACACATCAGTGTGGGAGCAGGTAGTGAGAAAGAGCTTGCTCCTGTCTGTTTTCTTTCTGAAAGCAGTCCTATCTCTTTGGTAATTTTAAAATTATAAGAATGATAGGCCCATTAGGTGACAGTTAGCACCTTGCACTTTGATTTTTGTGTCTGAAATTCCTTTCATTTTTCTCCCTGCTGTCCTTTCTGCTTTGGATTGAGCTGTATCCTCAGTGCATCCTTCCACTTCTCAAGAAATTTAGCTGAGTCTGACTGCGCTCAGATCCAGCACAGCTCCTCAAGGGAACTCTGCAACCCAAATAAAATTAAATGTAGGGATTAAGATGAGTAGGGGAGGATGTGATTAACACAATCAATTAACCCAAGTTGTCCTGTGTGGAATGAGACCTACCACATCCATGGTAAATTCTCATTAAGTTACTAATTTTGTCGTGGATGAACATAGAGATAACCCATGTCAGTCCCTTTCTGCAGCAGATGTTCACGAGACACCAGTGAAAATGAGCACAGCCACGCTGAGCCTGGTGCTCCTGTACTTGGCCAGGTCTCTGGCAGACAAGGGAGCTGATTTGTCCTGTGACCAGAGGCTGAGTTCAGGTGCTCACATTCCCAGGCCTGCAGAAGTCTGTCTGTGCAGACTGAGCATCCTGCATGTTTGCAAGGGGGAAAAGGTAGGATGGGGAGCAAGCAATGCCAACTTCTGTTTTAAATATACATCAGTCCCAGCATGGGGAGTTGGTTCAACAAACAGAGTGTGGAGCACCCAGAGCCACCCTTGGGACGAAGCTCTGGCTCCAGGGGTGGCCTGCAGGGACAGTAAATATTGTTTTCTTCAACTTTCATGTGTTCTAGAGAGGACTTAAAAAACCACTTTGATAAGCCATTCACAGATCTTCTCTGGCACAGGGAAACGTGGGAGCAGAGGAAGATAGGAATGACAAAATCCAGCCCCAGACACCTTCCTGGCTGCTCTCAGTCCCTGGCCCCTTGCACTTCCCTGTTGTTCCATCCTTCCTTCCAGCCTGTTCCCTCAAACCCTGGCTTTGCTGTCACCCTTGCTCTCAGCACCAGTTCTGCTCCCCTTTTCCCAGTCCTGGTTGTCCTTTTGTTCTCATCCAGCCACTGCTGTCCTGAGGAGCTGGCAGTCCCATTTCAGCTGCTCCTGTGGTGCCTGTAGTGCCCAGCAGTGTGAGAGTGTGAGTGTGAGTGCGAGTGTGAGTGTGGGGGTGAGTGGGGGTGTGAGTGTGAGCGTGAGTGTGAGTGTGCGTGTGAGTGTGAGTGATCCACGTGCCCACACCGTGCTCCAGCTGTGCCTGCTGTGCACACCAGCAGCCTGCACTGGATCAAATTATTCCAAAATAGACAAAATGAGTCCCTGCCCCTCGGACAAAACCTAGAGAATTTTATTTCTCTCCTCATCTACTCTTTCGAAAAGACACTTTAGGGCTTTTAAAATTATATGACAGTTAGCATCTTAAATAAGTGACACTGACTGTAATTGCCAGTTCCTGAGGAGCCTCCTCGCTTCCACCACCCAGCAGACCCCGAATGAGTGAGGTCCTGCTTAGGCAAGGGTTGCTCCAGAGGTTTTCCTCACAGGGCTGAGGAACCAGCAGGGGCTGCACAAGCAGGACGTGGGGTTTCAGTCCTGACTCACTTCACAAAGGGCCAATTCTGAGCCGTGACTGTCCCTGCCCAGCCAGCTGCTTTCCATCCTACAGTATTTCAGCTATGCCAAATATGTGATAACGTTTAAAATTAATGCCAGTTCCAGAGTTATTCACGGGGTTAGACGTATTTGTTTCTGTAAATTGAGATCTCATTAAAGCCCGACTGTGTTAGGAAGCACTTTGAGCACACGTGGTAAAAGACCCAGTCTCTCCAGCAGGCCTGAAGGGAGGTTAAAAGCCAGGTACATATTCTTTAATAGAAACAACTAGGTGCATCAAAAGGGGGAAAAGCTGTTTTTCTGCTCTTTTTGTTTCTCTAGAAGCTGTTTGGCACCTATCTTGTATGTGTTTGTTTATTTGTTTGGCAATTGTCTGCCATATGGCTTTTCTCTTTTCTTCCAACTGCAGCTCTGTGTTTTCTAAGAAACATAAATCAGAATGACAGGTGAAATAACCGAACTTTTGTCAAAAACAGATGCACCTCTAGTCTTTTAAGAGCATGTGGATATAGCATGTGTACATTTTGTTTTGGAGAGGGTCTGGAGAGAGACAAATTCACTTCCACCCCTCCAAAGCATAATAAAATCCTGTTTCTGTACCCAGGATGCAGATTTCCTTCTTTCTTTCACTTCCTTTCCTTCCAAAATGTCAATGTTTTAGGTGTGTCCAAAACACCAACCTTCTAATCTGCTCAAAAAAAGAGAGCTAAAAGCTTTTATCAAAATCCCACTTCCTTCCATTTTTGTGTTTGTTTTGATTTGTTCCATTTCCCTCAAAATAAGCCAACTTTGCTGTTCCAGACAGTCCTCCTTATGAAAACAGCTTAAAATATTTTCCTCAATTGAACCTGGACACCTGCCTTATTTCAATAATCTCTCAGTGCTTTCAGTGAAGCAGATGCTGTTGAGTCAGACCTGCAAAAATTGTACTCTTCCTAGTCATTTTTGTTATCTAGATTTTCCCTTTAAAAAATAACACTCTTCCTCTGCATATCACCTACTTCTCCAAGAGGGTTGGAAAAGACCACTGAAAAGAAAATAGTGCACAACATCTGGAGGCTGCTGAGCCTGCTCTGCCCAGCCTCCTCCCCAGGCTGGAGTCAGCTGTGCATCCTGCTGACTCAGACCAGCCACGTTTTCAGAGGAGGAAAATACGACCAAAAAAGTGCTAAAGTAAGTGTTCATCTATAATTAAAATTTGCCAGCTATGCCTAAACGAGTTCAAAATACCTTTTCCAGAAATCACTATTCCTATAAAATGAGATTTTTTCTCCTCTTTTCAGATCAAAGAATAATTTTAATAAACGAGGGCATCTGTGGAAGCGTTTCTAACTAAAGACTAAATTAAATTGTTAAGTGATTAGATTGCTTCAGTTTCCAAGCTGGTCCCTCTGACTTGTGAGGAGCATTTCCTGGGCAGGTGCTGGCAGCAGCCCACCCCTCGTGGGGCTTCCCTGCTGTGCAGGAACCCCAGGTCAGATCCCATTTCACCACCCAGCACTGGGGCTGACCCAGGCTCGTGATCACCTGAAAACCAGCAGATGAAGTCAGTGCCTGCTTTGTACCTGTCTGTTGAATTTTTGATATCAAAGGTCATGCAGCTTCAGAAAACACCAAAATGTGGCATCCTTGCTCCTTCAGAGCTCTCTCAGCCACTTCCCTTCATTTTTCTCCACCACAGTGGAGGCTCTTC
This sequence comes from Nicator chloris, assembly GCA_013400495.1. NCBI lineage: Eukaryota > Metazoa > Chordata > Aves > Passeriformes > Pycnonotidae > Nicator > Nicator chloris. The sequence goes on from WAAE01020991.1 coordinate 525,125, forward strand.
CCGCAGCCACCGAGCTCCTGGAGCTGCTGGGGGAAGCACACAGCAGCAGTTTTGCTCCACTGCCATTGCAATACCTGTGGTGCAACCAACAAAGCCTCAAATATCTCAGGCTTCAAGCTGAGATATTTCTGGGGAGGTTTCAAAGAGGCTGCTGGCTGCTATGCAAAGTGACCAAGGTGTCTCTGGTGCAACTATCTCAGTCAGCTGTTTTCCCAGACATGTTTTGTAAAATCATTGAAATCTCTTCTATCCTCCAGCAACACAAATAATTTTCCTCTGTTTTATCATATTTTTCATGTGCTGGATGGCATGAACAACGTGCAAGTGATTACAGAGGGAGTTGTAAGGACTTAAGGAATGCAGTTTCCTGTTTCAAAACACTGTCAAGGCCACAGAAGGGACCTGCCATAAGACAAGCCACAACAGAGATCACTTGAGATGAGCACAGAAGGGAGGAATTTGCAGCAGGAGGGCACCAACTCCAAGCCTGGTGAGGCAAATCTGGGTAACCTCCTGGTTACACCAACTCCAAGCCTGGTGAGGCAAATCTGGGTAACCTCCTGGTGACTGCACCTGTACAAAAATTCCCACTGTGGCAAACTGTGGGAAAGAAAACAACTGCTTTCACTCATGCCATCCCAAGTTATGGGAATGGCACCTATGCCCTGTGGACGCCCAGAATTTGGACTGTATAAAAAGGGTACTCCAGAAGAATGACTCTGAGACCCCCACCAGGGTGGGACACCATGGGATCCACAGGGTGGTGATAACCTTCTGCTTAATCTCTCTCACACTCTTTTTGTCCCCTTTCCTATTTCTTTCTCTCTCTCTACCTTACAATTACTGTTAAATAAAATCTCTACTATTGACTTCAGCCCATGGTCTAATTTGCACCTTGATTTGGGCAGAGGCACCTTTTAATGATTGGATTATAACAGGAATCTCTGTCCTGTTGGCATCACTTCAGCAGAGTCAGAACAAAATCTCAATGTAAGCATTTGCTCAGGTGTCCAAGAAGCTCTATTACGAATACAGCCTCAGAGGAATAAAATAAATAATTCTGTTTTATTTCAAGTGTGACAATTTTTTTTTTTATATAATTGTTCCTACTGCTTATTACTGACCCAAAACCCAGGGCAGATTAAAATATCAAGAGACAGGCCCATATGGCAAACATTCATGGTTATGCTAAGCATTAAATGGATGGATGAGCAGAGGGGAAAAAGAAGAGCTGCATATTCTAACACTGGAAAGGCCATTGGGCATATTCTCTGGGCTGAGAGGAGGGAGGAACATGAACAAAAGGGTGAATTGGGAATCACAGAATCATAGCATGGCCTGGGTTGGAAGGGACATCAAAGGTCATCTACTTCCAACTTCCCTGCCATGGCCAGGGACACCTAGCACTGGAATGGGAGGCAGGAGCTGAGCTGGGACCTTCACTTCTACCTTCTGCTTTTTAATGAAGAACAAGGGGGGTGTGGGAAAGGAGCTTTGCAAAGAGGGAGGGCGGCTGAATCCCATGTGTGCCCCAAAGCACAGAGTTGGAAAACGAGTCTGCATTTCCAGAAAGCAAAATGGTAGATTTCCAGGACACAGAAGTCTGAGTCAGGCTCCTGGAGGCTGAGTGAGGTTCCAGCCTCAGCTCCTCGAAGGCTGAAACCCCCAGCTCCTCCATCCAGTGCTTCTGTGTTCACCCTGGGTTGGGAACACCTCAGGAGAGGAAGCTCCACCTTGCACAGCTGCAGCACATCTGGGCAGCAGGCTCCTCAAAGCATGCTGAGCTTTGTTCACCTACAGCAAAAGCCCTAAAGGATTTAAAATGGTTAACCTGCATTTTTTCACATGTTTGAATCATGCTCTATGTCTCCATGCCTTATGTTAATGATGAGGTGTCTGGCCAGCAACACAACCCTGCCCAGGCAGACTCTTAAAATCCATGGTGGTGTTTGCCTACAGTTTGGCTTGCAGAGGTAAAATAATGTGATAATAAATCCTCCTCCCCGTCACTGAGGAGCTTTAGTTTTCCAAAATTAAATAACTTGGTGGATTGTGGCAGTGCACAATTTACCCTTTCAGCATGTGAGTCACAATCCACTTTAATTACCTAAGTAATTCAGTCCCCAGGCCTCGTTTACAGTGGGCACGCAGTGCTTGGCATCCAGCCCGTGATCTGCAGACTCATCTGAATCTCCCACATGCGTGCAGTGCTCCCCTACATAAAACTTCAGCTATTCCTACACTCTTTCCAGGAGTTATATATTATTTACATCGTCTGTATTGCACACATACCAGAAGAGCACTGCAGTTTTCTCTGGAATTCAGCAGCCTTTTCATGTTCCCTGAAAGTATATTAAACCTTCCTGCTTCCCCTTGTGCCTCTACTTTACTGACTCCACAGCCTGTTTTATGCAGGGCAGTGCTCCCCCTCTATGTAGGTGAAGGTTGGTTTGCTCACATAATGCAGCTGAAAAGGCAGCTGTAATGACAGTGAGAAACAACAGAAGGAACCAGACAACAGCAGTATTTCCTCCTCTGAACGTTTGAAAGGGTTTGGCTGGAAGCGAAGGAAAGCTAAAACCCGAAAAGTTATATGGGATCACCAGCATGGAAACAAGCTGGGATTGCTCCTGCAGTTGTGGTAACTGGTAGGAGCAGTGGGGAAAGGCAGCATGGAGAAAGATGAGGAAGGCAGCCCTGCAGAGTTCCCATATGCATGGCTGCTCTGCAAACTACCTCTCCTCAACTGCCTCGAGTCCTGGGAAATTGTTTATGTGGCCTTTGGAGCTTTTGTTCTCAAATGGATCCTTTGCTGCTTCAGATATTGATCAGCTTACAAGATTCTCTGGGCAAACACAAGAGGAAAAATATTGTTTGGGAGACAAATGGAATATTGCAGAAAGTAACATTTCTGGAGTACACATTAGAACCAGATGTTCCACTCAAAAGTATTTGTGGTCAGGGACTATGCCGAGAAACGAACTGCTATAAAGAGAAAAACTCAGAATTACGGCACGCTGGATACAAGAAAAAGTAACACCAAGAGAAAAAAACATTGCAGAAGGATATATTAGGTGTCTTACAGTCTGACAAGTCTAATTACAGGTTACTATCCAAGGCAGAAAAGGGCTGGATCCAGCTCCCACCTCTTCCACAGATGTACTGCTGGATTTTGACCAAGCCACATAGGCTTCACTTCAGTGTTGACTAAGGAGGGCTTTGCTGCACTGAGGGGTTTTATTTTCCTCTCTCTCTGTGCCTTACTCATAAGAACTGGATGCAGCCCAGGGGCAGCAAGCCCTGGGAGGGCTGGCAGGAGAAGTGCTGGCATGGCAAGGTCTCCACGGGCCTTTGTCTGGGGCACCACAGAGTGTGAGGAGGAGGAAGGTGGCTGCCAGTCCCTCAGGACCTTTCCCATCCCAGCAGACTCCTCCTGGGTCAGCAATCCCTTTGTGAATGGGAAGTGGGCTGCTTCTCTGCCATTTGGAAGAGCCACGAGGGACAAACACACCAATACATTTAGGTCTCCCACTTGGGGCAGTGATGGAAGATGTGGAAAAGCATAAAAATAAAAACAAATACGCCAGTCATAAATGTTAAAAGCATAACAGAAGAACACAGTTGCCACACCGAAGAGCAAAGCTTCACCCGGCTCCTTGCCCCAAGTGTGGTCAGAAAGCAGCACTCAGGTGAAGCACATGGGCAGCAATGCAGGCACGGAGTCACCTCCCCCTCTCACAGCTCCTGCTGACACAGGAACTCCTGGGATTTCATCCTGGACACAATTTTGAGCAGAAACTGATGGGCCTAGCCTCTGCCAAATTGCCCCACCAGCTTTTGAACCCATTTGTTATTTTGGTCTCCATAATATCCCGTCGCCGTGACTTGCACAACTTCACCACATGCTGGGGGTGAAGTGTTCCCTTTTTAAAAGCCCAGCTGATTTCATCAGCCCTTATTCTTGTATTGTCAGGAATGATAATTAATCTCTTTCCTCAACTACCCATTACCATTCATGACATTATCAGGCCTCATCTCTTCCCCAAGCTGCAAATACCCAGTATATTTTGCTTTTCCTCAAGCAAAAGTCACTCCATTCACTAAGTCTGCTTCTTCCTTCTTCTGGGGCACTTCCAGCTCTCCATTCCAAGCTGTGGTGATGAGGTCAGTGCATAATATTCAGGATAAAGATACATCATGAATTTATGTGCTAGCATAACTAATTTTTTCTGTTTGTTCTCTATTCTTTCCCTAACAATTGCTAACAATCTTTTTGACCACCGCTGAGCAGTGAACTGATTTCCACAGGGACTTGTCAGTAATGACTCCCAAATCTCTTTCCTGAACATCAGAAGCTAATTTAGAAAATGTCATTCTGTGTCATCCTGGAGTGGTTTTTTCCCCCCATCTGCATCACTTTGCATCTATTGACATTGAATTTCTTCTCTCATTTTATTGCCCAATCAGTAAGCATTGTAAGATCCTTCTCCAAAGGTGAAAATCAGAAAATTGATACAGGAATTTGGCCAATTGCATGTTAAATGTATTTGTAATTTCACGGGAAGCACAGTCAATATCTGAAGAATGCAACTCAGAGAAAAACATACCTCTTGCTGCCAAAAAGCTCTGGGAAGTTTATTCATGGAGGATCTGACTTTTAGAGAAAATAAATTCTTTTCCTCATTTGTGTGTGACTGAAGGAATTACAGCCTTCCAGTCTAAACTTCCGTTCTGAGATATCTACAATGCAGGGAACGTGGAATTTGCCAACCAGGCAATGTCTCAGGGGGACTCAGCCTGTGCAATTCAGAAAGTATTGACATCCCAGTGAGGATAGCTACATCCTGACAAGGCTCTGTCAGGTCTGACAAGGCTGTGGGTTGGTGTTCTGACACCCTGGTGCGTGTGCACCTCTTGCTTTGTTGTTTGCATCACCCTGGAAGTCCACTTGGAAAATTATTTTCATTAATAGCTTTCTCTAATAATTTTTGAGCCACCTCTGCAGGCCATCTACACCTCCAAGCAGTTATCTGTGTCACCAAAGGGCACTTCCCCCTTGGAGAAGAACAAAAATGTTCCCTCTGCACAATGAAAGAGATGAAAAGGACTTGTTTTCACTGTAACAAGTGAGTTTAAGTGTGCACAAGGTAAACCAGACCTGACACCTGTGTGTGGGTGCCTGTAGAAGTCATGAGGTGACTCTGGCTGTAGATTTACATGAATAAATCCTGCCCATGAAAGAGGGGACAGGACTTGGGAGAGATTTGATGCTGCCTCCTGTCCTTCTCAGCAAAATGCTTTGAGCTGCCACAGACTGACTGACTGACTGACTGACTGACTGACTGACTGACTGACTGACTGACTTCCTTCCTTCCTTCCTTCCTTCCTTCCTTCCTTCCTTCCTTCCTTCCTTCCAACATTCTGATTGCAATTTCCTGCACTGGAAGAGGAGCTGTTCAAGCTCAGTTTCTCCTGTGTCTGAGCCTCTGTCCTTTTTGGAGGATAGGATTTGTTGGGTAAGTGGATTAACATCTTTCTTTGTGCTGTCCAGGGCTGCATCAAATGGCTACTAAAATCATGAGATAGAATCTTTGGCACTTAAAACAACATCTTTTCAGGGCTGTTGCCTTCTGCATGACACACATTTGAGACCTCTAGGTGTTGTCTGGAGTCTGAGAATTTTATTGGGTTTATTTTCAGATTTTAAATAAAGGGAAGGACTCCATTTGGGAAGCAAGTTTATTATCACCCTCAATGGCCTGTTTGTCACCGTGCACAGGAGGATGTTAAATCTGTACTTTAGAAGATAAGAATGAATAGAAATTCTGCTGATTGTGCTCCCCTTGGCTCCAGGATTGTGTCCAGACATCTGAGCTGGGGGAAAAGGGAGACAGAGCAGATTGACCACGTTGTCTTATCAACTGCTTCAATGTGCAGCATTTTGAGTAAAAAACTCTGTCTTCCCTCTGCAATACCCCTGCTCCACATCTGCTTCCCAGCCTGCCTCTCGTGCTGCCCTCAGCTCTGCTACAGGAAATACATAGCAGCAATGTTGATCACAAGCACCACTACAGACTTTTATTGAGCCAAGAGCAATTGCAGAGCTGGGGCTGTGTCTGCCAGGCAAACACATGCTCCGGGGCAGAAATAGGTTAATTAAAAGGAGATAAGCAGGGCAGGAAGTCCTGAAATAGATAATATTAGTTGGCATGAACTTGGCTTTGAAACTTACTTAATAGTTTTCCTTTTCAGAGAGTTTGTTTATTTTCTAAATCTTTTGGTCAAGGAGGAGAGGAAATGTGATTAAATGAGATTAAATAAATTTAAATTCACATTTTTTTCTCTTTCCAGCTGTATGCCTGCTACTCCTTGTGTTGAAGTCAGTGCTCTTGCATTCATTGGGGACAGAACCAGAACCTGAACAAATAATTGAATGCAGCTCAGTGAAAAGTGCTCCATGTGGAATTTCAGAATTGTGATGACACTGGATGCAGGAAACTCTCATTTAACGTGGGTAAAAGACTGTGTGTGCTAAAGCAGAGGCCTGTTCATTTGCTTAATTAAGGTTCCTAGAGTCAAGGCAATGAGGAGGGATGGGGGAGGGAGGGAGGGAGGGAGGGAGGAAGGAAGGAAGGAAGGAAGGAAGGAAGGAAGGGAGGATTCTGATGCAAGAAAACAAACAGGAATGAGTAGGATAAAACACCTTTATCTGGGCAAGTGGAAAAACTGGTTGGTAAATACAGGAAACCAATGCTATGAATAGATAATTTCACAGCTGATTTCTTTTCTCCCAACTCTTTTTCTTATTATGTTCCAATAATTAAAACAAAAATGTGGCTATTCAGTACAAGTTTGTATGAATAAAAACTATACACAGGCAGCTATGAACAGTGATTTAAAAGGAGGAAAGCAGATAACAGGCAGTTTAGAAGAAATTCCTGCCAGGAAGGAAAATGATGACGGGATCTAACCACATGTTCTGGAAAAAGAGTGTGTCTGAGCTGCCTTGAAGGTGATGATCTCACATTGTGGCACGGTGTCCTTGTGGCCTCACAGCAGTGTGACTCCCCTAAAGTCCTTTGTTGGACCCCAACACCTTCCAGCCTGGACCAGCCACAAGCACCACGGTGTCCTGGAACACAGACAGCTATGAACATGCAGCTGAAGATAAAAATAAGCACAAGTCCTTCTTTTCCATCCTAAGCTCAGCTGAAACAGAACACAGTCCCAAGCAGAGAGGAGATAACCTTAGATGTTGCCACCAGCCTGTTTACTTATTTATCGTCAGATGATAAATGCTGGCAAGTCCTCATCTCCTGTTTTACCCTTGAAAATGTTGTTTTCCACAGTCTCTCCTGTCAAAGCCATGCTAAGGTGGACATCAGCTAGGGTGGAAGCACAAAGTCAGGCTGTGCACTGCTAGTGGTGGCAAGGCAGCTCCAGCATCATGGCCCCAGGCCACCGTGAGGCTCAGCATCATTTCCTCACACTTTCTTTTCTTGTAATAAGGGTAATTATATTTCCCAAGGATGGGAAAATATACTCTGCAGTGTTGTGAACAGGCTAAGCTTGAACACAGACATCACAGCTTTCGCCTCCAGACAGGGCAGCCACAAACCAAATTGAAACATTAGAACCCTTAAATGCAAAGTGTGTGTCTGTGGCAACAAATTCCTATATGCCAGCTGCTGTACCAATTAGAAACACAGGTCTTTTGTGACTTTCCTCAGATCTGAAAGACAAGAAATGCCAGTTCCTGGGAGTAGAATGTAGAAGAGCATCATTCAGCATCACTAAAGAGGATCAGCTGCTTAACAAACTGCTTCCCTCCAGCACTGGTCAAGGAAGAAGAACCTGCTTCTCAAAATATTCTTTCGTCTTCCTTCTAGGAAGGACTTTCTGCTTATTTCTTTGACTGACTGCAACCAACCCCTGCCTCAAATGAGCAAAACATCCCTGGGAACTAAAAAGTTTGTTGTGAAACAGAGCTGGGAATATTACACCAAAACACAGTGTTTGGATGCTGCTTCATCAATGTTTCATCTCAGAAATACCAACATGTTCTGTCTGACAACAAATCAAACAATTTCTCTGCAAGAACACTATTTATCTAAATAAAATCTAAAGCAGGAAAAGGTTAAAAGGATTAAATAATCCCAAAATGAAAAATCTCATTTTTAATTTAAATAAAGCATTTGAGTTTCAATAAAGAAACCTTTAAAATGCCATTCTTGGCTCAGCATCAGATGAACATTTTTCCGTTCTTTTGCTTCAATTGCCATTCTGACAAAACTAATATTCACCTCTTTCTTGCACAGCACAAGTTCAAGCAGGAGTACCCCTATCTTCCCAGACAATACTGTGTGCTTTCCTAAGGATTTCTTTTGAAGTTGAGATGTCTTGAGCAAAAAACCTATAAATAGATAGTGAGGAAGGTGACTTGGGACAGCTGTGAGTTGTATAAAGGGCAATGTCCCTACTCAGTGAGAGCAGCAGAACTGCATTCAACTCATAGCCACTTATCCAGATGTCTGTAATTTTTTGTCTGTAAAATTACCCTCCCACAATAAGTAGGAAAGGTCCTGTAGGTCAAGGCTTAGAGATACTAATAGAAAGCAGAAAGAAAATGTTATTGTCACTTTAGTAGCTGTAGCTTTGCTCCTGAGTTATTTGTGATAAGTCTATCTGAACATCCAGGTATGATGGAAAGTGACAGATTTTAAATAAATCCTCTCATGTATTACCAAGAGCAAAAGCAGCTTTATTTTATATATGTAAAGAGCTTCCACTTAGACATCATACCCAGACTGTAATTTCAAATAAACAACATTTAAAACTGCAGCTAACAAGACTCAGAGTTAAAAGCTTGATGATTAATCCATCACTTCACCTGTCTTCCCAAATTATACATGTTTAGCCAAATAAAGTATTAACATTCTGCATTTTACATACAGCAGCACAAGGTGAAACAATCTACTGTGACAAATATTTCCAGAGGGGGGGAAAAACGATTTGCAAACTGTTGAGAAAACTCACGTAATGCACAAGAAGCTCTCAGACATTTCGTAAGCAAAAGGCTGAGCTCTCTAAACACCCCCCAGCTATTTTCTGAATGCACTTGTGCTGAATTACACCACTGTGGGTTTGCTGCTGTTGTTTCTGGCAAGGGAGAGGAGGGAGAACCACTGGGATGGTTCCTGCGCCTTTCCCCGCTGCCAACACTCTCACATCACACTGGAAAAAGACACAGCTGGGGATGGGAGAGGCAAGAACTGAGGAGTAGGAGAGCTGCAGAGCAGAGGCTGCCCAGCAGCTCCTCACAAAAGCAGCCTGAGATTGTGCAGAGACTGACTCAGAGCAGACCAGGAGCGAGCGCATTAAAAAAGCAATGCCAGCTTGAGAAGCACAACCAGAATAGCACACAGTGCTGTGACACATAGGCAGGGAAACAGGCTCATTACCTCATGCATATGTTTGGAAACTGTCTTCAAGAGAGCTTTTCTGGTGGTAGGTACAGTTTGTTCCTCATGCTCGTTTAGCTAGGTAACATTTTCACTCATTAGGGAGAAACACAAACCAGTTGGAGCAAGGCTGTGACACATCCTGGCTCGTGTCTGGGCTTGAGCTGGGAGGCTGAAACTATATCACCAAACCTGTGAGCTCTTTGTGGGGTGTCAGATGGGATCAGGCTGCCCACTGAGGAGGACCTGAAATGACAGGAAAACCAAGACATACTTTTAACACATTCATACAGCACTTCTATCTTGCACTTGTATCAATATAAAGTCTTTAAACCTGGGGGGATGGTGTACAAACAGGAAGGCATCAAGGGAAAGATGGTGTTTGTTGAAGAAAGGCTGATCCTTGGGCTGTAAGTCATTCCTTGGCCCTGCACATGTTTTTTGCTTACTGCCATGATGTAACACTTAAGGAGAGCCCATGTTTTCACTGATTTTCCTCCAATGATGCCATCTCTGAATGTCCTGTTAGCAAGCAGTGCCAGCAGCACATTATGGTGGTATTAGACAGTGTTTTAGGACATGGGTGGAGTGTGCCATGTTCTGGTTACTCCTCAGCATAGTCCTTCTCCTCAGAAGGGGCTATTGCCACCTTGGTGGACTCTTTAACTGAACACTGCAACCTCAGAGCCAAAAGTCTGGTAACATTTCAGCCTATGAATGGCCAAGGCACCAGTAATTCAGTTCTGCAGTTTATTCTGGCATCAGTATTTCGAGTCTGTTACAAGGCTTACAAGGATTTCAGAGTCCCAGTTGTAGTGCCAACAACACACAGAGTTTACACTGCAGAATGAGCTGGAGGTGCTGTCATTGTGTTTTAGTGCTCTTGATGGAAGTTTTTTTCCATTCATTTATTCAAGCACCTTTCAAGCACCAGATGAGTTTTTGGCGTCCTGCAGCAAGTCCCACCACTCAGAGAGGTGCTGAATATCTCCTCAGCCTTTCTGAACCTGCCAATTGTCCCTTTTCATGTATTGTTCCCCTCTGTGCCCCACGCTGAGGAATCCCTGGCTCGCTGTCAGATTTCCATGGGCTGTCACCTGGCGTGTCCCTGCCCCAGAACCACGTTTCGGTGGAGAGTGAGAGTGGCAGTGGCTTTCCAACCCTTTCAAAAACTTCAGCCTTTCTCAGGCATGTTTGTTTTGGCTGTTCCAAAGTTTCCTCTCCCTTTAATAGATGGCAAATGCATTATCCAGCACAAACAGGGAGCCCATATGATGGGGTGGAGGGACAAAACAGATGGCACATGAGTCACTCCCATTCGCAAAGTCGGCGATGAAAACATGCTCCTGCTTTAGCATCCTGCTGGAGGCTTCTTGCAAAAGACAATTGAGGAGCTGTGCTTGGCACTGGGCCCCCACAGCCTTCCAGGTGAGAGAGGGACTGCTGCTGAAGTCCTTTCTTTGTGCATCCAAAGCAATCCAGCAAAGGGCTTAGGGACTGTGGCAAGCCCCTGGTAAAAATACGGCTTAGAAGCAGCCGACTTCCCTGCGTGATGTGAGGGCACTGAACCATCCCCAGGGCCACCACATCTCTGTATTCTTCAGGGTATTAAACTGCCTTGTTGTACTTTTTCCACCTGCTTTGCTATTTGCTTTAATTCCCTGTGCCTGGCAGCACTAGGAGTGCTCCCTGTTTTCTTTTCTGTTTTTCCCCCCCTCCGCAATCCCTCCGTGGGTAATGGATTTTATATGCGAACTCACATCACTGAAATACCACGAATTACACAAGTAGGAGTAGAAGGCATTGGTTACGCTCTTGCCAGGAAAGATCCTCAACCTATTGGAAACAATGACTATTTGCTCTGTATAAATTGGATTTCTGCCATGAACAATATTAGAAGGAAAAGGCAGTGAGCAGTATTACTCTGCTGCTGAGTATTCATTGTGTTAAAACAAAAATAGACATAATATCAGATAGCTACCACCTGGAAACTGCGTTATATATTTGGGTGAGAATGCAATCCCAGTCTGCAAACACATTTGCACATGATTATTTTTACACATTGCAAGAAATTTCCTTGAAATTCAGTGTGTGTAACGTTAATAGTCTTTATTCATATTTGCAGAAGTCAGCTCAGAGGAAGAGGCACAAGATAGTTCTTTCTATCAAGAAGGTTTAATTAATTTTCTCTCATAATTCAGAGAAGGAGGATTGTTGGAATCAAAGACATAAAATCAATGAACATATTATTAGTTATTTCTAACGTAACTGTCCAAATGTAGAATTCTTTAGACATCAAAAGCCATTTCACTGCATATCTAGAAGTGATTCTTTTTTCCTAAAAACAAGGCAGGCTTATTCTCAGAACCATCTGAAAATTAAAAATTAAAAGAAAAATTGCTATTATTGTAAATCAGGATCTTTCACAAAAAAAACCCCACTTTCAAATGTGAAAAATGACAAACTCAAAATACACAAGAGAGAGACTTTCTCCTTTTTTCCTGTTTCCTTTTCACACTGACACCGTAAAATCGATAACATCAAAATTGTTCTGGTTTAGCTTTTCATTTTCCTTTTTATTGCCTTCAATAATTTTGAAATTTCCTCATCTTTGAAAAAGAAAAATGGAAGAATCCCTTGTTTGTGTCACACTTCAAGCACTAGAAAGACTTCTCAAAGTTCCAATAGCAACCAGCAGCAGAAACATTTGAAAATGCAAAAAAAAATTGTTTGTGTGGGCAGAGGTGCCTGTTCAGCTTTCATTTTACTGTCCCCAGTTTTGAAGAAATATTTGACACTGTTAACATTTCAAAGCAATCATACTTTGGTGTTTCAAAGGTTCCCAACAATTCCTTTTGAAAAACTGTGTGGTGTCAGACAGAGCAATGTTCAGAAAAAAACCCTGATGGTGGCAGATGCTGGTTATTTGCACTGGAGCCCCAGAACCAAAGAGCATCAGTAGAAACAACCCTTCCCAAATACTCAGGGCAGCAATGCTCCAATAAAAGAAAATAACTTCAACAAACCCCCTAATTTGTCTCTTACAGTGTCTCCTCCTAATTGAGGAGATCAGGTAAGGAGAAATACATTTGTAAGTGGTCGCTGATTCTGCATGAGCTCATCTTTAGACATCTCATATGTGGAAATTTACAGGGATCTGATTTTCACACATCGTGCAAAATCAGACCCTTCAAATGTGTTTCAAGTTCAAAGCCTTGAACACAGCACATTTCTTGGCCCCTGCAACAGAGTACATGCAAGTGACACCGTGATATAGACACATCTGCACACCATTCCACAGACCAGTACACAGAATTTAAAAAAAACACAAGAGTCCACAAACTGAGAGAAGAAATTGTACAAATGGAATGTTACAGATACAAAAAAAAAAAAAAAATCTAAAACCAAAGCATCCTCTTTTTTTATTGGTAATGATGCAATCTGATTTTGCACCACTACATTGGCTTTGATCTCTGTCTGTGTTGCCCCCCTGTGCAGACAAATACAATAGCTGATTTCTGCTGTGGCAGCAGAGGGAGAGGAAAGGGTTCATGGCTCCTCAGGCTTGGGCTGGTGCCTGATCAAGGATGTGCTGCCAGACTCTGCCTGGGACAGGGGTCTGCAGGAGTCACACACAGCCCCTGCACAAGGACTGTACCTGCACCATTCAGAGAACTCAGGCAGAATTGAAGGTATTGTCTCAGCTTCCACACACTCTGAGATGGCCTGAGCCTCACAAGCTGTGCTGAATAAGCAAAAGAGTGGAATTTTAGAGTGGAAAACATAAAAGAAAATCCTCCTTTGTGTCACGTGTGCACAGGTGAAGGTGCATTCTTCAGTCAGCCTGTAGCTCAAAGCCTGTAGGAAGGAGAGGTTACCAAAACCAGAAAATATCCCAGATTTAAGCAGATCTGGCTCATCTCAGAACGCCACTATAATTTTTGGATCTAAGAAAAGCTTTTTTAAAAAACAGAAATTAGACAAAAGTGTAATTGGCAATCTTACACATAAGTAAATACCAGCATAGATGTACCCTAAACCCACCGTGTCTTTCTGCAAGTAGCACAAAATAACACTCTAAGACACACAAATAACCTTAATGTATCCTCTTCAATATGTGGAACTAAGGCATTGACACCACATCAGTACTGTCAGACTTAATCAGATATCAATGCCTTTGTTGCACATATTGATCTGTTCACCAGACCACAAAAAATAATGACATGTGACCACATGGTGAACATCTGCACTGGCTTTGGATGACTTTTCCACCTTGACTTTGGCACGGGGAAAACTTGATTTTCATACCATCATTAACATTTCCTCCATCTGAGCTATGTGTTAAGGAATCACAAGTTACCACATTATGAAAACTTTATCTTGGGGATTGTTTTTTGGACAATAAATCCTACTCTCCTTTTCATGTTGCTCCACATGAAGAACACTTTCTAAGCAAAAATTACGTGGATTTTTTAAATTAATTTGAGGCAATGAATTGTCTGCACACGTAATCTCTGGGCCCTGAAACTTTAGCACCTCAATCTGAAGGTGAAGAAATGCAGTCCTATGGCTGCATGTCCAGGAGAGTAGAGACTCCCTGTTAAAGTCCAAATAAATTTCAGATGCAAAAATTACTATTCTGAGAGCACCTCTTGCCAGTGGGTTGATGCAGCATTCAATTTGTCTGTCCCGTGCTTGGCTTGGCTTTACAACTCCCTGTCACTGTATGGCCAGAACCCACATGGAAGGTTTTAACTCAGTCAGATGTTTGTTGTTATCAGGGTTTGCTCAGCTCCCTTCAGCTGTAAAGCAGGGACCAGACCAAAGGATCACCAAAGTCAGGACAAGTCTCTCACTGACTCAAACCACCTGGCAAAAGTGATTTCCTGAGTCCGGAGCATGCCTCCCACAAATGGCTCTAAACTAATAAAAATGTACAGCCTGCAGGAATGCAATGAAATACAGCAATGAACTCGAGCTGCTGCATGAGCAGCACGGCCAGCCACTCCCCAGGATGGTTCCTTGATTAGTTAACACCAATGCAGAAGAGCTCCACGTGGATAATTTATAGTTCACATAAATATCACATTATTACAATGTTTTCCTGTTCACTCAGAGATAATAAGAGACATACTCCAAATCAATATTTATTATTTTAGCTTTCCTTCCTCCCTGATGTTAAGCTCAACATCCTTCTCCTCCCCCATTTATAGCCTGCCATTGCTTTCTGAACCCCTCCACAACCTCTGAGATAAGTATCTGGAGGAGATTCATATATCCTGATAGCAATAAACCAATCCTTCCAGACACATTTAACCACAATGCAATACTGTCAAGCTCTGAAGACAAGTTGTTCCCTGAGGAGCAGAACTACTGAACCTTGATTTCCTGCAGTTCAATGTCCCAGAGCTTTCCTTTTTAACCCCAAAAAACACCTCTCTGCTTCCAACATTGTAAGTTCACCACACGTCCCCTCAGTCCTGTACATGTCCCTGTAATATTTTGCCTTGCAGTTATCTCCAGTTGCCTTCACATTTCCCTGGCTTTCTGGTGACTTCACTCATGTCTTCTTCATGCTCTTTCTACTCTTTTCTGTCTGGACACTCGGGCAGGAGACAGTGGGGCTAGGGTAGAAAAACAGATTGGAGATTTGTTCTGCCACCTGGCCAGCTGTGGGGTTGCCAAACCCAACACAGAGCACTGATTTGTTCAGATAAGATGAAGGAAAACCTCTGTCCTTCACCTACCTGCCAGGTGGGATTGATAAATTAGGATGGCTGGACAAACTCCCCCTTCTCAGGTTTGGTTTGAAGTGCCCAAGAGGGTCACAAGTTCCCTGAGAGACATCAGACAGGTGACAGAAAAGCCTCACCTTCTTCTCCCAGTACCACAAAGCCAAAAACTTGCTGACACAACCCCACACTCTGCCTTTCAGTCAGTAGTCAACTGACTGACAAAACTGCACATGATCTTCACCAGTCTTGAGGCAGTTTTACATGGCACCAATCACCTTTTTTTTAGTATCTAGTGCTGAATTTACATGCAATGTATCTGTTGGTTATCACTGTTGGTGTTGCCGACCCAAGTCCGTGAGAATGTCGAACTTGGTTCTGCTGCCAATGTTTTGCTCTCTCTGAGGTGGAGCATTTCTTTCATTGTTGTGTTATTTACATGATTTCCTTGTTCAAAAAGAAGGGAAAAAACCACTGAATATTACTTGGTGTATGGGTAAAGCCTCAAAATGCACAGCTTAGGGAAACAAGGGTACAGCATACACATTTACTTGTGTGGCTCTTATAAACAAAGTTTAGCTGCCTGAATCCTGGTGATTTATACACTTTGGGCAAATATTGAGCTAACATGTGATTCATGTCCCCAGGCACACTCCAAAGCCGCACTGTGTTCCCTCCACTGTGTTTTAGATGTGTGCAACAGAATGTTACTGTTTGATCCAAAACATGTGTTATGACTTGCTTCCTTTTCTTTTGGTGCATTTGCAGAGGTTTTTGGCGAGCCTAATTCCTTTTCAAAGATTATCAGAATAAAAGGGTCAGATTATAACATCATTTACTTGGGGGAAAATGAGAGGTTGGGAAAAATACACTTTATGTCCCTCTGTGAGCCAATAGCTGTCCCTGTGGGCACTCTCTGGCCCTGTCCTTTCTTCCATGACTCAAGTTTCCCCTTCAAGTCTTGGCTTTCACTAGGAAGAAGTGAGAACATATCCTGAAAGACACTTTGACACCAATTGATCATTTTGCTCACCTAAGACTATCATTTATATGCTAACAGAATGTTCAAGGCTGCCATTCAGCTGCCAGCAAGTCCCCAGACGGGTTCTGAAGTTTTCTTGGGTCACCTCAGACTTAGCAGTGACTCAAGACTGACAGATCAGTCAGGGCTCCTGCTGCAGTTGGGCTTCTGGGAGGTGAAATGCAGGCTGGGCTCAGTGGCCAGCTCCAGTGCAGCAACCAAGCTTGGAGAGTGACAAACAGCATCTTCCTGCAGGACTCCCTGCACAGGGCAGCCCTTCCCTGAAAGGGGCAGCCTGATTCTGCTCTTCCTTCTGCTTCCCCATTCCCAGCAGAGTCCCCGTGGGTACCAAAAGCTGCTCAAGAATGACAGGAGACGTTGTGCCAGTAGTTGATGAGTGAATTGCTGGAGAATTAAGGATAAAATGAGCTGAGGCTGTGGTCTCAGGGGTGGTGACAGCCCGACTTCACCCAGCTGAAGTCATTCCTGGTGCTACGCCCACGGCAGCACAGCTGTGTGTGGCCACACTGGGAGACACGTCACGGAACAGATCCAGATGGAAACAGCTAGTCCAGATCATTTTTCACATCATTAGACAATTTTTGTTGGCAGCCAGACAGAGGGTGACAGGGAGACAGAAGGGAGAAAGCAGGGTCAGTGGAGAGGAGAGAAAATGATGCTTAAATGGCATCATGCTCAGACAAGGGCACACAGGCCAGCAAAGCCTAAATGTTACCTTTAAGTCACTTGGCATTCTCCAGGTATCACTGGAAAAGGGGATTGGATTTAACAGGCACATAGGATTTTTCTTTAATATTCCCCAGAATCCATATCCCTACATTATTGTCATTTCATTTCAGCTTTTGGCCACACAGAATGTATTTATCTATGTATATAAATAGTATAAATGAATAAATTTTTATGTATATAAGTTCATGTACAAAATGAGCAATGAAGGCAGAAAACAGACAGAGTCAGACTGAAGTTTGCATCTTCTGTGGGTTTCTTCAATAAATATATCAATTTCTTTGGTAGGGGCAATCCTTAGTTGACTACAGTTCACATCACAGTATTACTGTATGGCAGATGTTTGACTAATGTTTGAGTGAGCCATAAAATACATGAGGTTGTCACTTATTCTTTGCTGGAAAACATCCCTACATCAGGGAGAAGAGAGAAAGAGGAGACTGAGGAATTCACACTTCCCTTGACATTGTGTGGTGCCTTTGAACTGTGGGCCTTCCTCGTGCCTTGTCAGGTGAATTTTTAAGGATTCCAGTTATTGAACTGCCTATAAAATCCTTTCTTTAGCTTTAAATAAAAATAAATCCAAGCCCCACTCTCTGGAGAACAAAATGTGAGAGAACACATATTGTACAGCACTGCCAACAGCTGTTGCCCTAATTAAAGAGAGTCATATTTGAAACAGTAATAAAAATTAGAAAAGAGTATTGAAAATACGACTTTTCACAGGTTTCATTCTGGCAGGCAGCCTCATGTGACACACCTGAAGAGTAAGAGGCTGTTGCTTATATTTCAGCACTGAAGTTCTGGCATTGTAAGCTTCAGCAGCTCTCCTTATCTTCATCTCCAGACTTTACTATCCTTTATATTTTTATGTTTTAGAAGTAGATGAAATTACTATCACACCAATATGCCTTTATTTTCTGATAAAACAGCTTTGCCTCCATGCTAGATAATATGTCTTGCTGATGCATCCTAGTAAGCACTTACTCTTTTATGTAAGATTTTAAGAAAAAGAATATTTTTTGAGTTATTGGATTTATACGTTGATTAAGTTTGCCAGAATAAAACAGCAGCACTTACTTAGATTAACAAATGAAAGATCCAGCAAGTCCTCACAGGCATTTAGTTCAGACTGATTGTGGATATTCTGCTGGCATGAGATCACATGAAAACTTTTGCTGCTCTAATGATAATCACCACATAAAATCTCAGATAATCGTGCCTAGAAAGCAAAATTACAGACTGAATTTTTTATGCAGCCTATAATCTGAAATTAACTGGCGTTCTGTTATTGTTTATGGACTACATTCTGTTATTGCTTATGGACTACATTGTCCCATTGGTCTGAAAGGCAGATTATGAATATAAACATAAAGTCTTTGTCCCAGGGAATTTGCAGCCTACTAGATGAGTTAGCTTAGAAATGATGAAGTAACACAACAGCAAGTGGGGTTTTTTCTTATTCTTGTTTTTTAGTAATAAAACATCACCATGTCACTGATAGGAATTTGACAGATTTTCATTACTACTGGGCTAACACCTCACTAGAGCATCTGAGAAATGGCTACCATTACAAGAAGATTTCTGGTAATTAAAGGCAATGATTAGCTCAACAAGTTGAATATGGCATCAGCCAGCACTGGCTGGATTTAAAATGACTCATTTTCTATGCCATTGTTTTCATATGTAATGTTCTCAGTTACCAAGGCATGATAGACTCTTCATTGAAAACCTACTCAAATTTTCCCACCTGGGAGTTCTAAATGAATCTAGCCACACTTTGTACCTTGATCATATCAGGCAGCATGTGTTATTCAGCTAGAACCAAGGGCAATTCTCCAGTGCCTGAGAGTTAAGGAAACTTAATGTCAGTTTTTCTAACTCAGTGCTTTACAATACAATCCCATTGCCATATAAATCACCAATAAATAATAACCTCCTTAACACTATCTTCACTTTCCATTAACCAAAATGTTCTTAACTTTAAATTGCAAAATTAAATAAAGGAATATTGCTCTATCTGGCATTGCCTGCACTGTTCATCATTTGACTATTTAATAAAATAGAATGTAACAACAGGATTCAACCTGTAGGTTCACTCTTAGGGAATTCTATTCAGCTTCCATGTTGCACTATTTCAGCTGGAAACAGGAAAGTCTACAGATAAAATTTATATTTAAAAATATTTCTAGGTACAACCACAATTTTATTTGGCTAATTATTTGGGAAAGGCAGTTACTCTTTAGAAGTATAAATCAGAGGTAGCTGTCTTTTTATGCAATTGCTGTTGACATTTCTGTTACTTTTAGTAACTCTGCATCTATTTCACATATGCCAATTATATATAATGTGGGCACATTTGCAATGAACTATACCAAAATTGTCGTGTAACAGCCTAGCAAAAATAAGGCAAGTAACACTACTCCAACAACAGAAATACATATCAAAACCTTCAAACAGACCTACCACAGAAAAACCCCTAATGGTTAAAGAGCATGTGTTCAGGCCTCCCTCAAAGGCCAGCAAACTCAACTTTGGATGACAGAAAGGCTGCACTATTTAGTTGTGAATTAAGGTGAGAAAGTTTAGCCATTGTCACTTCTTGTCATGAAAAAATAGAAAATACTTGTTTTGGTGGCAAGTTTCTTAGTAGATTTCATCTAGATATAGCCTTTTCTAAGTGATAGCTTACTCATTATGAGAATACACCTAATGGCAGCAGACCTTCATTTGACAATTTTTTTTTTTGGTTTTCAAATATATAGCTCAAAAGAAATTCTTAAAAGACATGAGTACCCCGTAAAATTCATTGCAAAATTACATATACAAAACCCCCACGTATTTCACTTAATTTCCACTCTATTTTTTTTCCTTCCACATCTTCAGTGAAGTCATCCTGAGCTCCATCTCGCTCTCAATAATTTGTATTTCAGTTGCATCCTCCACTTTGCAGCTTCTGTAATTTTTTTTCCACTTCAGTTCATAATGAAGGTACAGCCAGTCCTTGCCTTGGCAGCCAAGGGTGCACCTGTATTTGTTAAGAGTCACAGTAGTTGTGGGTGCTGCAGCCCAGGCATTCCCTGACTGCAATTGTCCCTGGCATCATTTACCCAGCCATTCAGGGCTAGGATAGGTGAGGGTAGCTCACCTGTTGCACCATTTCCAGCCTCGTGCTTGGTGGGGCATTATCAGTGAAGCTGCAGTAAATATCCTTCACGTGGCAGAAGAGGATCAGAGCCTGTTTCACCCCATTTGTCACAGCAGAGCTGCAAACAGCAGTCTTTGGTATCTGCTGCTGCAGCTTCAGGGGTGCACAGATGACTCAAGAATCCCTGCAGATTTTGAAAGCTGTGGAGAAAGCTCTTGTGTTTGCTCGAGATCAGCAAAATTCTATTAAATATAACCCCTTTGCATAAGTTTTAAATTCCCAGAATTCCTCTGTCTTTAAAAATATCAAGTGTTGCCTCTCTAAAAGGCACACAGACAACTGGTGGCTTGCCTATGTGCAAGTACCAAACCAAAATATACCTTATTATTCTAAGTGAATCTTTCCCAGGCCTACATTCTGGTTTTCCAGTGCACTGGCAAGAAATAGATCTGCTGAACCCCAAAAAAGATCACTGTTTTCAGCAGTGCCTATAACAGTTTTAATCCACCATCCCAGAGCTGGAGGACAAGCACAGTAAATTTCTCACCTGCCTCCTCACTGCAAAGTTGGAGAAGTTGGGTTCATCACAGTGATTGCTGCTTGGCTGGGAGCAGAGACACGTGCCTGAGCTCTAGAGGGTGATGTCACCTCTTTTACCTTCCAAATGCATTTTCCTGTGTCTTTGAAAAAGAATTGGATAAGGAGTGACTGATTCAATTTTTCTCCACTACTGAGCCTTGCAACCCGTATCTGCAGCCACAGGCTGTGTGTTTTTACTGGATGCATCAAGGTATTCCTCACCAGCCTCCCTGCTCCTGATACGATCAGTCATTTTTTAAATGGCTTTGGTAACTGACTGGCTAACGAGTCAATCTGTCTTCCAAAATACTTTATTATACAAAAGACTCCAGATCATCAAAGTAGTGATAGAATTTTAAAATCACATCTGGCCTGCTCCTCCAGACAGCTTCATTCATTCCGATATAAAGTCCATAACATGAAGGTAGGAAACGCAAAACACTGTCAGGTTTTGGGTTTCAACACCTTTTCATTATCTGCATTATACTCTAAACTGATGCATGATTTATAAAAATGAGCAAAACTGAGTAAAAGGGTCAGTCAAAATGGTCTTGGCAGATACTATTAAAAACATTGTTGATCCATTCAAGCATCACTTCCAAGTGGGCAACCTCAAATATAACTATTCTGTAGCCAAGAAAGGAATTCATTCCACACTAATCTAAAGTGCTTCATCTCTAACTGTGTCAAGCCTGGCAACACAGGTATTATACCAGCCCTTCAGCAGCTGCTGGATAAAGCCTCGAGCTATGGTGCCAAATTCTACACCTACTCCTCACAAATGTGTCTCCTGGAAATATTTGCCAAAAGTAAACAGAAGATTACAAATGGTTTTGAAGTCACCACCCTGGTAATGTTTCCGTGCATCCTGTGATGTTATGCACACGGCCTTTGCACAGAGTTTAATCAAAAACATTTCTATTGGCAGATGCAGCATTTTCAGAGATGTTGGTACTTAACATCCCTGCCTGTTCCAGAGGAGATGGCAGAGAGCAGGTGGTCTGCAAAATGGTGATTTACTGCGGGGTTGCTTTTAATGTGACAACAAATTAATGTCTTTGCCAGGTCCTCTCGTGCATGCACCACATCCCTGGCGTGCTCTGCTGGTCTGTAACCTGAGAGGACCCATCTCTTCCCTAACCCTGCTGGTTGTCTCTGACATTTAGTGTCCCCTGGTTACATCTTACAGCAATAAATTGCAATTTTTCTTCATAGAGTCTTAAATTTTCCAGATATAGTCTTTCAAAGAGCAACAGAAAAACAACTCTTCTTACACAGCATCAGGTATTCTCCCAGTCACCTCCTGAAGGCTACAGAATTCTCACACACACTGCTCTGGCACAGAAGGAAGCAGCAGCACAATGCCTTGCTGAGAAGTTGATGGTAGAAGTTTCCTTCCTCTCCTGTTAATCAATGAGGCACACGACGCCCAGTCTGTTTAGTGCTGTTTAAATGCTGTTCACATTCCTCATTAACCTCATAATGTGACTTCCTAAAAAGCAGCAGTAAATGTGCTTTAGGAGATGACATTTTCCACGTGTTATTGTAAAAATTGTAGTGGCTGAAGAGCTCATAGTCTATCAAATGAGCACAGAAGACTCAGGAGTCACACGATTTCTGAAGATCAAACTTCAGAGCTGCTGACAATGGTGTAAATTCAGGGATTACTCTTCTGAGAGCCATCCACATTTACAGTGGTGGGAACTATTAGTTGATGTGATGAAGAACTAGTCACCACAAGCACAAAGGACTGGAGATGAGCAGAGCACAGTACCAAGCAGAGGAAACCCCATAGCACCTGGTACTCCCAGGGACCTCAGCACATGACACCCCAAGCCATGGTTTGGGTGTTGGACAAGTCTGCAGGAGCTGCTGTCACCAGACAGCCTTGCAGACTGAGCAGGGTTATTGCCTCCAGGTGTTCAGGACTTGTGGTGGGATGGGCATTTGGGAAATGATGTAAAATGGACTGCAGGATGTCTTAAAGGAGTCAGCAGGAATATGCAAGACTTAGGGGTTTTTAAGGGTAAAGATCAAAGGCAAGAACAGGAGGGTGAAGGCTGCTCGCAAAGGAACAAGCATGGAAAATACAGAGATAAGTGGACAAAAAGTGGCAGTTGCATGTGAACAAGCATCTGGTCATTGTGCTTGTTTGGCCAGGCCCTGATTTTCTTGTCAAATTGCATTTCTGATTGCTTTCCTGGGTAAGGGACCATGTTCTGTGTACGTGTGTGTGTGTGTGTGTGTGTGTTTGTGTGCAGCAGCTGGAGTCAAGCCATGGAGCAGAGGGCCCGTGTGTCTGGGCACCAGCATCTGGAGAAACCAGTGTGTGTTTGTGTGCTTTTCCCCAGGGAACATCACTCCTGGGAGTGTCCATGCAGGATAAAGGGTGTGGGAGCCAGCGATGGGGGAGGCTGGATACCAGAGACACCAGAGGTCTGGCAGTGGGATCCTGACATGGCAATAGGTCTGCACAGGCTACAGAGGGACCAGTGTGTGCATGTTTATGTGTGTGTGTGTGTGTGTGTGTGTGTGTGTGAGTGTCTGGCTGCAGCAACCAGACTGGGGCTGCAGACTCATCCCTGCAATCACATGAACGTCCTGGCCTCCAAAAGACCAGCCAAGAACAAATCAATGGCAGAGAGGCAGAGGTTGGGCAGAGCATGGAGCGGTGCCGTGTGTGACCCAAGGACTGACATCCTCCCTTCCCAACCATCAAACCAGCCCACAGAGCTGGGCACAGGAGGCTGCAGGCAGGTGGCCTGGCAGAGCTCCACAGGCGAGGTTGTCACAGCTCCAGGTCACCAGGAGCACAGCCACTGCCTGTGCAATTGTTGCTGTCCCAAGACAGAAGGAGTGCGGTCCTGAAGCGGAGATGGCCACGCAAGGGCAGCCCTGCGGTGGAAGACACACGTGGGAGATCCAGTGCTTTGCACTCTTGCACTGCCCACAGACAGCCTGTGCTCACAGAGCACCCATAGGACAGTCAGAACTCTCCTGCCAGACAGCCTGGTGGAAAGCCTGGAAGCAGCACAGCCATGTGGACCATGCTGTGTCCCAAGGGTGCGGGTTGCAGTGGTGTTTCAGCTCCTGCCTCACAGGACGGTGCACAGCTAAGAACTGAGGCTGCCCTCCCATCTCGGCCTGGAGGGCACATCTGTCTCCTGATTCAGGGGACCAGCAGGGCCAGCCCTCCTCAGCCCACAGGCTGTTGGTACAAAACAGGACAGTGGGGACACAGCCCCCCAGGCTGCCCTGCTGCAGCTGCTCCTGTGCCATTACTGCAAAGCCGTGTACTTGCATGCACTTGTAGCTGGGGCATCGGTGCTGAGTCCTTAATAAACCAGACTCTGATAGGTTGCAGCTAGGATGCAAACAGATGGCAGAAGGCTTTGAGCTCAGCTGATGTGGAGAGCTGTCAGAAGGAACTGGGAAGTGCTTTCCCTTCTCAGGGTGGTGGGACGGGGTGGCTCCAGGCGATGTCACACATCCTTGCCAAAGGCATCACACCTTCCCACTGGTGCATCTGCAGCTCTGGGTTCCCTGGGAGCTTCCTTGGAAGCCAGCAAGGGGCATCTTTTAGTGCATGGAAGGGAAGGGGCAGAAGAGTTGCTTCCTTTAGCGATTGAAGAACTGCAATCTGATCCAGGACTCTGTTTCTAGCTCAGGGGGAGAGGAGGATTTTAACTGCCCTGAATTTGGTATTAAATGGAGCATGTTAGAAAATCCTGTACACATCTGAGAAACCACTAGCCTAGGCATTAAAAAAAAATGCTTCCTTGAAACTTACAAAAGTAAGAATGCTCACCTTTGAGCTCTCAATTACAAGTGTTCAGGGGACAATAGAGCTGTGCAAGGAACAGGCAATTTGTAATTGATGTGATTTATTAGGTTGTTTTCTGCTCTATGAATATCTATAAACCTGCTGCAACTGTTACATGCATTTGTTTATTCAAATACAGTTGACTAACAGTGTTCAGAAGCTTTGGCAAGGTGGATTGATCGTAAGTAATCAAAACCTGAATAGTGTTGCACAGAAATTTGCTAGGAGAAAAAAAGAAATGTTTTAACAAACCTGGAAAGCACAGAATTATTTGTAGGTAGTAGAAGTTGCTTTCAATGTTTGTTTTCTGTGGTTTCAAAACTGACTCCCAAAACCCCTGCCAGGATAACAATTGTTCCTATAGACACAGCATGCAAACCTTGAAGTTGGTAAGCATGTTCCCTCAAACTGAATTCATTTAAAAACTCAGCCACCGTTTGCATACTTTTAATTACTTACAAAGAACCGACAAGTAACAGAAAATAAAAAAAAAATTGCAAAGGGAAAAGTCATGCCTTAAAAATTAAGCTCCTTGTTCAAGCCCCAGTAGACAACATCAGAGCTGGCCCTGAAGAATAAAGAGCAGAAAAAAAGAAAACCAGAAAACAGTTCTCATTTTTCCCAACTTCCAAAGTTGCATCCAGTGAACTTTCTTTGCTTTGCTCTTACTTTGTGCAGACCACTACTGTGATAGTAAAGCCATTTTCTTTGCCTGGAAAATGTGAATATTCCCTCTGAAGAGCACTTGAAGCATGGCAGGAGGAAATACTGCAGGGAAGAGAGGTTTCTCTCAAACTAACCATAATGGATTCCTTTTCATTCCTGCGCTAAGGGACTTGCTTCAGAGCAGAAGAGTAGCCTGGCTCCCTCAGAGATAATGTTCCCTGTATCAAATGGAGACTGAAAGGGGAAATATTTTTTCCTTGGGGCACCTGTCTCTGGTCCTCAAGGGGTCTGCACTGTATAGGGCCAAGGCAGATGAAGGATTTGTGGTCTAAGAGTTAAAGCAGGAAGATACAGAGATAGGACCCCTGGGTTACAGCCTTTGCTCTGACATAGAGGTAAATAGTCACTTACATTCAAATAAAAACTTCCCCTTTGAATTATTTTTTCCATTCCCTACCAATCCCAGCTTATCTCCCCATAATGGTCCTCACTTCTAAAATCAATTTATAACCGATCAGACAGCTAAAATAGCTTCTTACAGTAGGTGTCTCTAGTCAATGACTGATTTGCATTAAGAAAGATATGACAGCCAAGTGTGAAAAGAATGATAGTTTAATTTTAGAAGAATTCCACATTCATCTGAGAAATGATTACTAAGCACTGTGTATGTTCATACATAAATTACTTCTAAAAATGTGAAAAAGATATTAAAATGCTAAATATTTTCTTGCAGTGGGAGCAGGAAGGCCCCAGATCAGATGCTGTGGCCTTTTTCAGGAAGACACAGAGGAGAAGCACACACATCCAGTGGCACTGAGCAAGGGGAGCAGCTCAGGGGGATGGAAGCAGAGGGATGCAGGAGGAGAGGGAGGCTGAGAGAGAGGCCAAAGCACCTTCCAGCCCCTCCAGGGACAGGTGAGAAGCCTCGTGCTCCGTGTGTGTGAGCACTGGGACAGCCCTCCTGCCAGCCCTGGGGACAGCAGGGACATGTAATTGTGGGGACAAAGAACAAGGTTCCCACCCAGGCAGGCTGGGAGTGCCAGCCCACTGCAGCTCCAACCCCTACAGAGCCAAAGGCAGCTCTGAGGAGCGTGACACAGTCGTAGGGGGACGTGCCAGGAGCCAGGTGCCAGCTCCCAAAATAAGTCCTTCAGCTTGTCAACAGAGCTCTGTCATCTCTATCCAGAAAAAGACTAATAGTGGGCTGACGCCTGGCACTGACAAATTACCAGGTTGCTAGAGCTGGGATTTGGATTGGCTGCTGAGGTTTGTTTTGATTTTTTGAGTGTATCTTTATTGTACCAGGAAAAGCTTTTTTCTTTGTCTGCTCGTGGTCCAAGCTGGCAAAAAGCAGCCTGGGATCTCCCACAGAGGAAGCCCAGACCCTGCCAGGGCCTGTGCACAGGCATTCAGAGGCAGCAGAGACCAGCAAGATAAATTGTAGGCTCAGAGCCTACAAGGGAAAGGGAGGGAAAGAGTCAAGAGGTGAGAAAGGTGTGTGAGGAGGCAGAAAGACAACGAGAAGGTCACTGCAAGACCATTAGAGCATATATTATGTTTTTTAGTGGATGTGTCTCATTTTTCAGTGTCAGGAAGAGAATGTGCATGCAGTGTTTGTCCCACGCCAACACACCCTGAGAGAACAGACATCAGTCACCGGCTGTGTCACGTTTTTATTAGCTAAGTTTCACAGAGTCATCCCTCCAAGTAGGGAATAACTCCATGCATCACAGCTCAGGTTTGACAGGAACATTAAAGGCAATATATACTTTGATATATCAATCCAAATTTGTAGGCAGCAGAGGCCAGACCTGATGTAAAACATTATTAAGATTATTTCTTATTAAAAAGTTACGTTTGTAGCCGTCTAATGAAGATCTCACTATCTTACATAAAAGTCTGTTTCAAACAACTCAGACTTGTGTTATCTGACATTTTAATTAGTTTCATTTCATTGCCTTGGATTCATCCCATCTTCTTGCATTATAAGTCCTGGAGCATTTGACACCCTAATGTATAAGATCATTTCAGAAAGACAGCAAACTTTTATTACTGTTGACTTGGTTTCTACACACTAGAACCCTGTTATTTGACATATCTGCTCTGCACATCACTTAACTTCCCTGAAATGTAACGGGAAACTCTTTCCTGGCTTCATTCAGGAGAAGAAAATTACTGTATAAGCAAATGGCATGGAGGGTCAGATCTGTTAAGGATTTTTGCTCTTAGGAGACAACATAGAACAGGAACTTCTCTTCCCAGAACTGCACAGCCATGAGTACCAGCAGAATGGCCCCAAGTTCCCTCACACAAAATTCTCAATGCATTTCTTGCCAGAGGCAGGAATAGGTAATTCTTTCTTATATGGACTGGTCCAAAGACTGAAAGGCAACAGGAATCTCCTCAGCAGACTGGAGAGCTCAGCTCATTGAGAGCAGCATGATTTTATCATCTCAGTACGACTGTGGACACTTTTTTGTGTTCTTTTGCAGATACAGCACTGTGTAAGGGACTTTTCTTGTCCTGTGAAAATAATTTAACTAACCCTTAAAAAAATCACACCATTGTAGCATGACACTGAACAACTTCAGTCCTTTCAAAAGCACTCTGAAACTATGGAGAACTGCAGTTTCCCACCCAAGGGACTAAAGAGCAAGTTGCTTTATTTTGCAGAATTTCATCTCAAAAGTTTAACAGATTTGTCTAAAACAGGTAAATATCAGTATTAAGCAATGCATTTTAGACAACAATTTCACAATCTCACAGAGCGGTCACAATACCGTATAACAGAATGATTCCATGGTAAAAGGATTATGGTGGCTTACACTAAAAGCTCTGTGTCTAACTCAGGACTTAGGCATTTTTGAGCAATAAATTTAAAAAATCATGGGAAATTAAATTTTTTCATCAGCAGTGCCAAAGTTTTACAGATGAGTTTGGGTCAACTGACTGAAATTGGAGTTGAAAAGCACCATCCCCCACCCAGCAATGGCTCCAATTTTCCATCGTTCAGGGCAGAGCCAGATTTCAGGAATTCAGCTCTCCAGATTCACATTTGTTAAATCTGTGTTCCTAGACACAATGTATGGATTTTCACCCAGGACTCCTGTGCAACAGAACACCCTCACTGCCTTTGTTTCTGTTGATCAATTATTGCTGAAATTACATTCCAGTGCTTCTGGAAACAGCTCAGCTGGCTGAAACCTAACAGGAGCCACGTGCCAGAAAATTCCTCAAAGATTTTTTTTCCCTCTCTGGATGAAGGTAACAAAAAACCCCACTTTTCCTTTCTTCCCCAGGTGGAAGCTTCTTAATCCACCATGTGGAAAAGAAATTAATTTATGCCTTTTGTTTTTAGATGGTTTGCTCTTTTTTCAGGGTTTCGGGAGCAGTAGTTTGCTCTGGACCCCTGGGCCCATTTTTTGCAGCAAGTTGGCAGTGCTGATTTGGTGGGCTCTGTCCCTGTGGGAAATGAAGGAGCACCCCTGGGATGGATTCTCCCCAGAAGGAGTCTCAGAGGAGGGCTCTGAGGCAGGAGAACAGATCCACTCATCTCCATGTAAGTGCCCCAGCATGTTAAAATGGTTTCACTCTTCAGTCTTCTGCTGCAGGTCTGAAGGGCTTGTGTAAAAAATACAGAATCTGCGCTAAAGATCTGGGGGATTTTTTGTTCTTCATCTGAGACCACAGAAACAAGGCAAAACCAGCTCAGGCCTAAACCCCACCCAAGAATCCCCAAAGGTTTCCACAGGACACACACAGTGAAGGACTGGCTGCAGGTTCAGGGAGGGCATCTCCAGCGTCTTCAAAGGGTAGTTCTGTGAGGACAGTGAAATGTGACACATTTCTTGCTCTACTCTATTTGTTGGTATCTGGAGACAAACCAAATATACCCCTCACTTTGCAGTGCCAAGTCCCCTGCCATGGTGTGCTCCCTGCTTTGGAAGCCTCCTCCTCTCCTCCCTGGCTCTGCACTCTCACAGTCAGTGTAGAGGCTGAAAATCCAGCCCTGAACACCCTCCACAATCACCTTAAATGACTGTCTGGCACAGTCAAACAAACTTTTCCTTTCCAGGCACATCTGAGCGAAGCTCGGGACTTTTCCGAGGCAAGGTGACATTCTGTTATTAATATGAGACTCTGGGAGCCAAAACCCTGCTGGGCCCCACCGTGACCATGAAAGGCACCTGGCTGCATGAGAGTAGCTCTGCTCTCCCATTTACCCAGCTAAAACCCAAATATTTACTCCCAAATTGAGCTGAGTTGCAGCTCTCTGTACCAGCTGGTTATCCCATTGAGCAAAGAAAGGGGGGAAATAGATTTCTTCCTGTTTTCCTTGCTGGGCAAAAGATTAAAAGCAATATAGTTGTGTTGGTCCCTAGGTATTGTCTGATTAATATCCTGCTAGCCTGCTGGCAAATTGCCAGGATCACTTCTCTTTAAATGAAAGACTGTTCCATGAGCTTAAATGGATTTTATTAGCATAACACTAATAATTCAGCACTTAAAACCCAGAGAAAATATTAAAAGTAAATATAGGCATGCAGTGCCTACTAAGGTTCCTTCCTGCTTTCTTTCCAGGTGGGCAAAGAAACATCCATCTGTGCACAGATATTCCACCACTACAGTTGTGCAATGCAGTGCGTCAGATATTTCACCACTACGGTCAGGTCAGAAGGGTCTAACTTTTACAGGAAAGGGGCTAGGAAGCCAAAAGGAGAGCAACCCTGAGAAATTCCTTTTTCCCAGCTGCATCTAGCAACTTGTCCCTACTGGTTTTAAATGGTGTTGGTCAGGTAAGGTGTAACACAGAGAAGTCTTCTCCCCCTGCCTTCAGGTTTCTTGGCCGCAACTCAGACTTTCCCAGCTGAACCTCTTCTGCTGACCCATATATCATCTCTTTCTCTCACCTGGCTCTTCTGGCATGTTTCACATTAATGACCATTCTGAATTCTCCAGCCTGTCATTTCCTTTAGTCTTCTTTGCAGCAGAGGTTTGTAGCCAAGTTCAGTTTACAGACCACTGGCATGAGGCTGGGGTCAGCAGCCCGTAAGGTACCTGGGAGTGCTGCATTTATTCAGTGTTATTCCTGTGTTTGGGAATGCAGCTATGGCAAGCCTATCTTTTGCCTACTGTCTGCATCAGCCACTCATGTCAACAGGCATTTCAGAGGAGATAACTCCTCCCTGTCACCTCTAGCAATGGTTGCTTCCCAAATAGTGCTCCCTGAGGGACTGACATGCCATAGACGAAGACAAATGTTCTGAGGACACTCACTAAAAATACCGTGTGTTAATCCCCCAATTAAAAGCCTCTGGAGGAGAATAATGAGTGATCTGTTAGCAGTTCTGTAGGTTTGCAGTTGTCTGATATCCCACATCTGGGAGCTACTGCCCTTGGGTAGCAGCTAATTGGCCCCAGTTAGCACAGTGCCCCGCAGTCCTTAATGTATGTATCATCACTCCTGCTCAGTAAAGCAAAAAAGCACTGATTTCAGCTCGACAGACTTGGAGCTGCATTTCACAGAGAGCAGGGAACTGACTTCACAGTATTATACTCCATGTATAAATCACAAGACGAGGCAAAATCCAGGTCCTGACAAGTACTTTCTACCCAAGGGAGAAACTGGCTACAGAAGATGTTTCTTTGGGTCAAATACATTTATTTACGAGGACTGCAAAAGTGCTGCTTGCCTCCCTGTCAAAATCAAACAACCAGCATGTTCTTCACCTAGCCCCTCTTGGCCAATTCTGTAACAAAAAAAAAGCTGTTGCAAGGCCTTTTCTTGAGCAAGGATCCAGTGATTGCTCTGTCTCTGTGGTTTTGTGTTACTTTCTGCCTCTGTCTCTGCAGAAGTCCTGCTCCTTCTCTGGCAGGCACACAGAGATCATTACCTCTCCCTCCAGGCCTTGCTCTTTTATTCCCACAGGCCTGTGTAACTCAGCCTTTGTGGGATCTTAAGAACTTGCTGCCATGGTTTTGGAGATTTGGTACAACCAGAGAGCCCTGTTATTTGTAAGGCTTATCTCTGGGCCCCCTCACCACCCCCTGCAATGCACCCAGGCTGGAACAGTGCTGAGATACCTCAAGATATATATATATCTTTTCTTTTTTTTTTTTTTTTAAGGCTCCATCCGCATTGATTTCAACAGGAGCTGGATGCCTAATCTGCTTATACACTTTTGAAAATCGAATTAAGTGCCTCTTTACTGCTCTAGGTGCCTAAATATACTTTTCTTGATTTGGTTCTAAGTGATTTGCATCCGTCATCAAGATTTTTGAGAGCGTGGCTCGAGGGGAGAGGCCTCCCTGTCACAGCCCCTCCGTGCAGTCTGTCACTTGCTCAGATACCCAAACAGGGAGCTGTGAAGATGCTGTGGCAGTGTGAAATATGTCTATTAAACTGTGAACACTCTTGGTGCTGCGGCAGCCTTGTCTCTCCTGCGCTGAGCACACGTGTCCCCTCCCACCAGAGCCCTCACCACGGGCTCCTCACGGCCTCATCTCCCTTTCCACCACTGCCTCAGACACAGACAGTGTCCTGCAGCAGGCCCCAGCTGCAGGTGGAGACACAGATCCTTGGTGAAAGCAGGGAAATGCATTTTGGGAGGGGGGAAGGGATGGTTTGGCTGCTTGGAGGCAGCAGCCAGGACGGCATCGGTGTCTCACCTGGCAGTCCTAGAGAATTCAATGCCTGTGGCTCAGAAATGCCTTTGCTCAGCTGTTTTTATCTTCCCTGGTTATCTTCCTTCCTAAAAGGAAGTCACAGGCAGGAAATCTGAGAGGATATAGATCTGAGAGGCTGAAAAGAGCAGTTTGTGCTGAGCACTTCTCTGTTTGGAGAAAAGGCACTGAAAACAGGTCTGTGCCTTTAGGACCAACGCTGGATGGTTCCTGCACTCACTGGACATTGAAGTGGGGCCAAGAAAGGAAACTGGCCATGGCCAGGCTGGTCCCCACCCATGGCCAGCTTGGGAAAGATGGGCCCTGCTGGCACCCTCAGCAGCACTGCAAGTGTCATCGGGAAGGAGGAGAGAGGAAATTAGCACCTTGAGAATTACAGTTTAAACAGTCCTCAGAGCACCTTTAGCTGTTCTGAAGATGAAAAGAAACTTTGAAAGAGGGATTAAAGGTAGGATGGTCTGGTTTTGATACAGAATAACAACCATTTTAAAAGAGCTATGAGAAGTGGGAACATATTTCAAGATCTAAGCATACGCTCAGAGAAATCTAGAAAAGTACAAATATGGAAATGTTCTGAATCTGGTCAGATCTTTCTTCTCTTACAGGCCCTATGCTACAGCCCAGAAAGCCTTGATAAAACAGAACCTTTGCTACTGATTTCTCCCAGTAATAATTGTTTGCTACTAATCACAGGCAGCACCTGAAGTGCACCAGCACTCGCAGCTGCCCCGTTAAGGACTCAGCAGGGTGGGATCCAACCTGTGAGCTTCAGTCAGCGGTGTCTGAGCTCTTGGGTCTTTCCTTGCAAAGTGTCAGCTTGGGCAGGCCTTACAACACATCTGTGCTCCAGTTCCTTGTCTGCAATACTGCAGGAGTAATAACAGTGGCCCCATGTAATCCTTATGGATGGTTTAGTTACCATTTGCAGCGGACACTCACAGCTGTGCCGAGGACAAATCACCTTTCTGCAAAGAGTGAATTAAATGTCCATGCAAAAAATCTAATCAGTTACAACTTGCTGATACACACTGAACAGGAAGACAGTCCAAATCCAGAAAAAGCAATTTAAAAGGATAAGAAGTATTATTTGCTCATCCTCCCATTGCAACTGTGCAATGAGCAAAGAGAGGAAGAAAAGGTTGCCCTTGTTCTTGATGGAAAGTGACAAGAATACTCTTGCCCTTGGATCTGCCAAGCTTTCAAGGAAGATCCCCGAGCTGGATATCCTCAAGGAGCAAATGTTAACTAACAAAGAGAGAGTTGGACAGGCTCTCTTTCTTGGGAGAGGAGCAGGGCTTCCCTCAGTGCCACTTTGCATGAGACCTAGAGCCAGCGGCCAGAACATAACCTAATTAGGCCAGAAAGGGTGATTAGCTGTTTATTTTGAGGATGTTCAAACCATGCACTCACATTATACACTGCCCTGGGAGAAAAAGGATGCTGTTTATAGTTCCAGGCCTACGGGATCAGCAAAGTTTATTTTCCCCTAAAAATGAAGGCTTGTTCTACTTACATTCTTTCAACTCAGATCGGATCTGTTTATTTTCACTCATCTGCAGGAAATGGGAATATTTTAGTCTACTATTTTGAGGCCAGGGAAGCAGTTTGTATTGCTTAACCATGGGCAAAGGCAAATTAGTCACAGCCTTCACATTCTACCTCAAAATGTTTGTTTAATAGTAGTACCATTAGTAGGAAAAGGACTTACAAAACCCCGTAGTGCAAATTCTGCTTTTGAACTTCTTCTGGAAGGCATGAGAAACTTTGTTAAACCACGCAGATGACTGGTTCTCCACCATGGGATATGGAGATGATCAAGTTGTCCCCTTCCCAGCAGGAACTCCATGCATTGATGCTGAACTGAGGGGCTTAATGCAATATTTCCAAAGGAGCTCGCTGCTTCTTTATTGAATTTGGCTCCTGGTTGTCTTGAAGCAGAGCATTGAGAAAGGAAAATGCTGGTGGGAGAGAAGGGACGTGCAGTGATGGTCCACACATGTGGCTTCTGGTCAGAGCAGTGGCAACAGGACAAAAATATCTTCATAATATATAAAGCACACCCTGCCAAAAGCTACAAGGGGAATCCATCTTCAGTGTTTCCATATATTAGTTTGAGATGGCTTCATATTTAGTTATAAAACAATCCCCTGTTTGCTAGAGTATGTTAACAGGATTTGTTTGCATGCTTTGATCTTCTATTTTTAATAATCTCTAATGTCCATGAAGCCTTTGGTAAGATTCTCTGTTGATAAAAGTGATCAAATTATAGCAAATGGACTGTGAGGTGACAATATATCTTAGAGAGGGTTTTAATTCCTTTGAAGTTAAGCTTTTTGATGGTCAATTAAATTATTTTAATTGTATCTTACTTATTTTAAACTTAAATCAAGATTATTTTTCAACTGCTGGAATGTAAAAATTCTGCAGAAGCCAGGCAACTGCAAGTGCTGTGAATGTAAATTTTATCTGTTGCATGCATTCAGCAGAAGGAACAATCAAAAATGCACCAAATACTTTGATGAAAACAGAAATTACTGGCAACCAATTATGAAGATATGGAGCAGCAGAAGGTACAGTGTGTTACATACATTATGGGGCTGCCAGAATAGGCTACTTAGGGATGTACAATAATAATTTAGATTGTTGATCATAATAATCTCATGCTGGCCATAACTGTCTGGCTGTTACTTTATGCTTCCCTAGCCTGTTTGCTGAATCTGTTTGCTGATTTCTGCACTCGTTTATAGTTTGCAAATTGTTTGAGGCGAAGTGAATTTTGCTGTTTGTTTGTTTTGCTGGCTCTCCAGAAGGGAACGGGAACCTCCGTGATCTCCTTCGCTGCAAATAATTTAAAAACCCCTAAGGGATGCTGTAAGAATTCTTCTCTAGGAATAACAGACTCAGCTGAACTCTAGCTAAATTAACTGATATCCCTCATGATCCACCAATTTTCATGATGGATTACAGGGAAGCTTTATGAAGTTCAGGAACAGCATCGTGTTCCTCCCTCCTCCTCCTCATGGCAGGGTGCTGCCGGCTGCCAGGCGGTCGATCAGCAGTGAGCAGAATTCCCCACTGCACTGGGCATAATCCACCAGTCCACTGGCTTAAGGGAGCCTAGAAGGATCACTTTCCAGGGTAATGAGGGTTAGATGCTTCCCCAGACAGCTAGACAGCCTCCATGGCTTTTTAAGACGAGCTGGTGCTTGAAAAGTCACAAAGTGCCTGTAGCCTTTACCTGGGTGTTTTTTCTCTTCTCTTGCTCTGAGACATCCAACTCCCTGGGAGTAGGTTTCTCATGAAGACCCCTGAAAAAAAAACTTCCTTGAGGTGCACATGTTTTTCTTGTTGTTTTCTTCCAAATAGTTTCCTTTTTGTCCCATTCCTGGAGAAAAAAAAAAAAAAAAAAAAAAAAAGAAAGAAAATTCAATTATATCTGTTCCATTTTCAAATATTCCCCGTGATTGCCAGGACAACAAAACATACCAAGGCAGAATCAATTGATTTGCAGGGTTTTCATACAGCTTTCTTGTGGAGTTTTGGTTGTTCCTTGTATATGATCAAGAAGTCCAACACTCACAGTAATTTAACCAGAAGCTTGGTGACAGCTCTTCTGGGGTAGGAATATTTCAATATTTGAGATTGTTCTATTGTTATGAGAAAAAAGTAGTTAAAATCTGATTAGCTAGTTAATTCTCTGGCAGTACATGACTGACAAGCATTCATAATATTTAGTTATGATTATTAAGTCATTTCTAGCCTTGTTAAAAATTTTTGATATTTCTGTGGAATTTACTTGTAGGTTTTCTGAGGCATTTTGACAAAATCCATTGGAGTATAGCTGTTTTCTCCCAATACACATAGGAATTTATGCTAAATTGGATAACAAAGCTGCTTGGGTTGGAAAACAAATTAATCCACCCAGTCATATATGAAATGCCCAGAAGAAACAGAAGAATATCAGCTTTTCTACATTTTGCTTCTGTGAAGAGAGAATGAAACATTCTTGTCTCCAGGGATCTTCAAGTCCCCACTCCCATCCTTCAAGTTTTATCTTCCCTCCCCAGATTCAGACTTTAAGGAGCGGAATTAAATGGTTTAATGAGAAGAGGTGACCGAGGCAAGAGGGGATATTGTCAATCAAGGAACAAGTCCATGGCCACGTGAACATCCAGGATAAAATGCTCCGTGGAAGCAGACAGGCAGTCCAGGGGCTGCTGGGGGAGAACAGAAGTGTGATCTGAAGGTCTGATAATCCATGGCAAGGTGATCAATACAGTGATGGGGGTCTCTGCTGCTGTTCATCTCAGGCAAAAATAGAAACTTAAATGCAGTTGTTTCTCTCCAGTTACCTGGACCTCTTGCTCTCATGATAGCATCCACATTTAGCAAAACAAATCCCACCCTCTCCTAAGGCTGCTTGCATTCCCTGAATTGCTCAGGAGGGAACACTCTTCGCTTTCTCCTGCCCTTGCAGCTGCCCAGGAGGAGCCTGGGTGCTCAAACTTTGTTTTGAATGAGCAGTGCCCCTGATGGGGAGCGCTGGGGGAAGGGCTTTCCAGGATTAAAGGAGGAAGAAATTGCATGTGTTCAAGTAAAGAGTTTCTAGCAGAGTCCAACAGAGACACAAAGGCATCAGAAATTCACCTCAGGGGAAATCCTAGGTTGCATTTTCTCTGAAAAATACACATAAGCTTTACATCATGGATGTGCCTGACAAAGGAATCTGACTGGCAAAGTTCATCCACGTCTGCTGTCTTTTAAGAAAGGGGTAAAAGTATATTTGAGGCAGCGTTCAGTTATTTGCTCTTTGGAAATCCCGTTCCCAGGCAGTTATTCTCTCATTCTGCTTTATTGGTTTTCACTGTCTCCCAAGATCTGTGCAGTTCAGCTCCATGGTAACTCAGGAATTTCCTCAGTCCCTTACATATTGATGTATACAGGGAAAGCACACTGCTAATGCACTGTTTGAGCATCTCTAAGGTATATTTAAAATATCTAAGAAGTGTGGCAGAGTAGGATTTATAGAGGATACAGAACAGTGCTGCCTTGCCTTAAGTGGTAGTGATTGTCTCTTGGGAAGTTCTACCAGGTTACTCCAGGCTTTGCAACAACTAAAGTCATGCTAAACTCCTGTCCACACTGTTGAGCAACATTTGTTCTCCCTGTCCTCCTGAGACTACAATAAAGAAATACGAGGTGATTGAAAAGGGGAAGCAGAACAGAGGGAAAAGGACCTGCTCTGCAGTAATTAGCCATGTCTAGGCTTACTAGACAGGTGCTACTGATTTAACAGCCTGGATATGAGCCCTGTAATCCTAATTCTCTGCTGCTCTGCAGCCCACCACCACTCTGCTCAGCCTGCCAGGCCTGGGTTTTTTTACAAAGAACAGAAATGCTAGAGGGGCTGGTGCATGTCCACGCTCTGCTCAGACATGTGCATGCATAATCAGAAAGCACTCCAGGCACCAGGAAACAGAAAACCCATAACAATTCCCACACAGAGCTGAAATCAGATCCCTGGTTCCTAAGCTTTCATCCTGGTGCCCAGTCACCAGCTGGCTGCTCCTGTACATGACACAGGTCCAGTTACTTTGAATATCTGTGTGGTGATTTTTGTGAATTATGATGGGGTCCAGACAACAAAATGCTCAGTGCAAGCTGCAGTTCTCGGGGTGCTGTGGGGATTTGTTAGTTAATACCACAAGGACCTGGTGTAGAGCATTGAAAGCTTTAGCAGCACTCTGCACCTTCTCACTGTTGTTAGTTTTGAAAATCCTTGGGATTAATTTTTAAATACTTCAGAGAAGATGACTAGAAATGTAGAAATGACTACCAGAAGGGAAAAAAAATTCCCACATGTTTTGGGAGAGAAATAAAGCTGCATGTTACCCTTTAAATCTTGCGCTGAGACCAGGAGAAGGATCATCTTCTACTATTTCAGTTCCAGTGAGGGGCCTGCATTGAGATATTTGTACAAACACAAGGGCAAGGAGCTAAAGATCAATATCAACATGTCCTGAGATCTTCTGGAATGGTTAATTTTTTGAGGAACTGTCCTACATTGAGAAGCCCACCTTTGAAAATTGTCAATGAGTTAACCAAGGATGTCAAACAAAAGACCATTACAGCTGGCTACACTATTGAACACGTCAGAGTAATCACAGGATCCCCACTCTCTCCACTAACAGCAGGCAAGCATCACTCACTGGCTTCAGATCTGGAGATGGAGATCTTCCCCGGAAAGTTTCACAGAGTTCCCAGCTGGTCTACATCATCCTCCTGCTCTGGAAGTGTTTCCTTCTGAAGGATGCTGCTGTACAACATCAGGGTCATTTGAGTTGAGGTTCAGTTGGTGGAATGCAACTTTCTGCATGGTGTGTGTAATCCCACAGCTAATTTCTGAAGCTGAAACAAAGCCAAATGCAGAAAAAATGAAAACGGTTGGGTTTTTGTCCACGTTATAAAGTCCACATGGACCATTAGCATGAAGCTTTTTACTCTTACTGATACTACTATTGTTATTATATTATTCATTTTGAAGCACCAAACAATAAGAAAAGAATTAGGAGTTCATAATTTATGTGATTAAAATAAGGGAAACTTGCCCAGGTATACATGAGATATATATGTATAACTATACTACTGCTACCAAAAATACGTTTACGTGGTCAGAATCCAGATCCAGTCTGTGCAGATAAAAATGGTGAAAGAAAAGCTACTTTACTTCTGGAGACATCTGTTGTCTGCTGCTAAATAGGAAACTAACTTCTAATTAGATAGATCTTACAGAAGATGTTTGGCAACATTCGAAGAATCCTGCATGCTGCATCTTGTTAGAGATACCTGACTCATCAACATTTTGCTTTTGCAGTTCAGGTTAGCCACATGATGCTAAGGCAAAAATAAAGAGTCATCTGACCTGTAAGTAAATAATAATACAGTCACAGGAGCTACCTCTTATTTAAGATTTCAGAACAATTTTGGGTTTAAAGTTCATTTAGTTGGAATGCTTCAGCACATTCCTTTCTGCACTGCTCTGTGGTCAGATCCCAATCAGAGGAAAACATTTGAAAGTTGCAGGTTTCAGGAGGAGCTGCTCTTTCAGAACACAGAATCATCAATTTGTAACTCTCCACACAGAAATTTTGTGCATTCATAATTCAAAATAGGCAAAATTGAACAGAAGTTTTTTCACTGGCCGTGCTGACAATGAAGACATGAAATATTTTTTGCCAAGAACCTGGGGGAGAAATAGGTATACAAGTGATCTCCTCACCCCCCATGAGAAGTTTAATAAAAGGGTAAAAGTACATCACCTGTCCTGTTTCTAATTCTATCCTGCTTTGATGGCTGGAGATACATTATATGTTGTACATGTCTGGGGGATTATATTAATCAAATTTCCATAGAAGTCCCCTAGCTCTGCCCTTGTTTCTATCTAATGGAAAGTCAAGGCCTCAGCCTACAAAGATCATCCCGAAATTCACTTTTAGCCTATCTCCTTTTATGAATACTCTTGGCAGATGCTGATAATGAATACACTCAAGCAGTCATTCAAATTCTGCTGCTTTCTCAGGAATGGAATTCTTTACAAATTATATTTGGTAGCATCTACTAATTCATTCATTCTCTTTCAAATGACGACTATAGCCTGATCCTGTATGAATGTTCATGTAAAAAACTTCCCCTTTAAGCATTGAGACTCTAAGACTCAGCAGTGAAAATACTTGAATTGCTGATTTTATTTTCTAAAAATAAAAAATATTATCCTGAAAACAGCACATTCCTATGCAATGTTTCCACCTTGATTAAATTACACACTTCCCACTGGAAAAAAAATCCATTTTCCAGTCTCTATTTATGGAAGAATCCGTCCACCTTCTTGAGGTTTCTCTGCAGTTCAGACCAGGGCAGTTTGCACTTTGCACCAATCAGCTGTTTACTGCCTTAAAAAATTGGGCTTCTATGGGATGAGTCACCAGGCACAGGAGATTCAAAATCAGTTCCTGGGTCCCAGCTAAGGGAACACTTTACTGTGCCTAATTTATTTGCTAAAGTATATTTAAATCCTTCTCCGGGCTGGAGTTCTCGGTTTAGACCACAACGTTCAGTGGACAGCAGGTTTTGGTGAAAATGCCATTGTGCAAAAATCAAATGCACACTCCAGAGTGACACTTCATGTGACAGCTAATTAGGAACTTCAGCTGATAGATGATGGACCTGGGGTAAAACTGAGGACATTGCAGACTTTGCACTTCCTGCTTCTGGGATTTCTAATACTTTTTCATCTTTATTAAACAGCCTCGTTATTTTGAAGAACAATAAATTGTTACAATTAAATCTTCTTTACCGTTATCTTGTTTGGGAACTTCTCTATGGATCACAGTCTTTCCTGAAATTACACTGTGCAAATATTATTACTTGTGAGATGAATCTAAGCTTAGTGAGTAAACCAAATAAATGCACAAATAAACAGACGTTATTCAGTGAGCAACTTCTTTCTGAATAGTTTCGGACATGTCCATTGCTTTGTCCTTCTGCAGGCAGTGAACAATAATTTCACCACCCCAATTCTGAACACTGAAAGCAGAAGGCTTCAGCAGTCCTTAAGCAACCTTTTGAAATCATCCACATTTTTATTTTTTAACATAAAATACCTTCTAAGCAAACGTCTCACCATAGCATGCATTTCTTCAGAAACATCCATGTGGTTATCATCCCGTAAGTGCAGTATAACAGGTAATGAAAATCATGAAAACTTACATTTTTGCATCTGCTGAATTCCTAAAATTACCCAATTGAAAAGCTAGTTATGAAATGAAGAGGGAGAAAGTTATAGAAAATTACAATAAACTCTGAAGTCAACACTAACAGAAAAAGGTGGCAGGTGTCAGATTAGATAAAATAACTTGTGATTGCATGCCACAGTGCGACTTCATTAAAGGTACAAACAAATTTAAGCCTGAGGTTATGGAATTGACTTTAATTTGTCTTCATAACAACATCTAAAACTTTCAGAAAATGTTGGCAGAAAAAGAAAATAAAGACAACTGTAAAGAAGCTCTATTTTTTTTGTCAGTCTATAATCAAAATTGAAATAAGCCTGAGGTTGAAAATCAGAAATAAGAACTGGTTTGTAATTAATTGGGTAAAATCATGTAATTAGATAAAAATTAATTTGTGCTACTTGGAGCTCGAAAGAAAAAAGAAAAACATAACAAAGTGAAGAAATGCATTTTACCTCCTATGCTCAGCTGAGTTCATGCTGCTTATCTGTTCAAAGGTATTTATGTTTTTTATGTGAACCATGTCAGCAAAGGGAAATCTCTACTTTTAAATAAAAGTACCCACTGATCCAGTGCAATCACTGATCACTCCTGATCATTCATCCCAGTTAACTCCTAGGACACTGCCTTGCAAGGTCTGTTTTGGGCTGTTCCAGCCAGGCATTTCCAACACAGGACTGCTGCTGAGGGACTCATTCTTGGCATTTTATAAATCCAGGCCCTTCCACAGAGCTCAGCTGCAGAGTCCTCTTCGTCTCCTTTCCCTGAGCCATGCAGGCATGGTCAGGGTAAGCTGTATCACTGCTTTTCAGCGGTTTTCTTCAAAGGGTTTTCTTCAAAGAGTGATCAGAGCAAGGCTTTGCTAACTCAGCCCCCCAGCAGAGCTCCTGCAGCACAGGGATGCTGCTGCACTCTCAGCAGGGTCCGAGGATCTGGAGGGTATGGTTCACTTTGCTCAGGAAAGTAGAGCCACGGGGAAGTTCCCAGTGTTTCTGGTTTTGTTTTGATTTATTTTGTTTTGTTTTAATCAAGTTAAGCCACAACAGCCAAGTTCAAGTTGCACAGCATAAACAGGGGGATTTCTTCAGCTCGTTCCCATCCATTGCACCATGCCACACTTTTGCTCACGTGATTTTAAAAGCCAAAACTTTTCTTTCTGACTGGCTTCTGTCTTAGACAAATTCCACACAGATGACATTATTGCTCCCCACAATATGGTTTTAGATATCAGACTTCATTATTAAACATTACCGAGGTATTTAATCTCTGTTTGACAAACAAAGAATATTAAAAAAGATAAACTGGAGTATCTGAGCCACAGGGGGGTCTCCAAAGGTTCATTAGATAAAAAAACAACAGGAATTTAACTCCTAACCCCAAAGGATAATAGCAAATTGCTTCTGTTGGCATTTCAGCCGGATTTTTTTCAGATTTCTCTACATGTTATGAAAAAAAAAAGACTTGGAAGCAGTGACTCCTAAAACAAACTGAACAAAGATTTATATCTATTTGCAGAAGTGTTAGTTGTCAGTGGTCTGTCTGCATTCAGCAGCTTCTATATTATTACACAGTTTCAGTGTTGCCAGAGTCTTCTTGGTTACTCTAAATTTCTTTTGCTCAAGCATATATTTTATATCTGCTGATGGGAAAATCTTCCCGGGCTACAAATTCACAAGTGACAGTCAGACATGAACAAAATATCTCTCTCTCTCTCTTCAGCAGCTCAATAAACAGGAACATGGAAATGATATTTTAAATGTAAGCAGAAAATACTGATGTTAAAGTGTTGTTTCAAAAACTGTCAGGAAAAAAACAATGAAATTCACAGGTATTCAACACAGAAGACTAATAAAGGAGACTAAATCCATTTTTAGCCAGAGAATGACACACTTTAAGAGGCCAGCAAAACCAAGCTCATGAAATAGGATTCCTCTAGATGGAACTCTTGAATTTGAAAGATGACAGTCGTGCAACAAAAGCATCAAAACTTAGGAAATTATTCTCT
Source organism: Nicator chloris (assembly GCA_013400495.1). Taxonomy (NCBI): domain Eukaryota; kingdom Metazoa; phylum Chordata; class Aves; order Passeriformes; family Pycnonotidae; genus Nicator; species Nicator chloris. The sequence continues at coordinate 567,780 of WAAE01020991.1, forward strand.
TCCTCCACTGATTATTTCTCCTTCTGAAACACCTCCTTAGAGGAAAATGAGTGTATCTCACCTACTCAGCTCATGGCAGGATGAGATATAGCTCTCCTGTGCAGAAGACTTGAATTCAAAGGACTTGAATAACGCTGTAAAGTAAATAAGGTGATGACTACGACAGAGGTTTTGACAGGTGCAGAGAGCTCTTTATCTGTGTAGTTCTTCTCAGAGTAGCATTAAAGCTGCAAAACAAAGATTCTAGATTTTACTCAGCTCTTGTCATTGAATTTCCTACTAAGACTTGTAAATGTGCCTGGACTAGAAAAAAGATTTTTTTAATATGTATTCTTTTAATTATTCTGTAAATAAAACAATTATATAAAAATACTTGGGAAGGTAATGGGCAACAAAAAATCAAATTCACTTAAATAGAACACACTCTTTTTCAACTAATATAAAGTACTCACAGAGCCATAGAAGGGTATTCTACACCAATTTTGTATGCAGCATCAGAACAGTTCTGCAATAATCTTTAAGACAGGTGTGATGTCTTTTAAAATGAATCATTACAAATACATTGGAGAAAATGGGATATATCTACAGGTCTAAGTGGTACCCTTCAGCCTCAGAAAAACACAAAGGTGCCAGGACTAACACCTAGACACCACAAATATATCCAACGAGAACACAAGTGCAGATAAAGCTGAAGTGCTAAAACGACAAAGAGCTTTGCAGGATAACGTGTCCCAACCAAAGCACTTGCAAGGTAGAATAAAATACTGAGAGGCAGCTGCTCTTAAAGCCTCCACAGTCACACTGAGGGGCCAGGAATCAGCTGGATGTCAGGCCCTTGAACCCTCCATCAACACTGCAAGGGAAGGAGCTGCCACAGCCAAGATCTCTGCACTCCAGCACAGCACACGCTGCGGAAATAACAGAGACACATTAGAAAGCACAACGTGATAACAGGTAGTGAATGCTGACCTCTGCCAGTGACTGTGCAGTTTTTATTCATTGCATTTTTAGCTTCATATCTTGCCTGCTGAAAAACATGTTTTCTTCAGGCAACCTTTGAAACGTACAGAGAAATCTCACCTGGCAGAAAGCATAATGTGCGTGACCTGCTGTGGGGCACACGAGCATGGCTGGGCTCTCTCCTCGCTGTCTGCTTGCTTCTGGCTGTTATTAGAGGTGCCAGCAGCCCTCCAAACCCCCTACTGCATATGGAACACATTTATCTCCAAAAGATCGCTTCCCTCATTGAATCTCTCACTGCAGCAGCAGTGCTTTGGCTCCCTGTTCCTCTGGACACATCTGGAAATGCCAGTAGCCACAGAGACTCCAGCGCGGGCCACGGGCCAGGAGCTGCCTTTCCTCTCTCGGGGCTCCAAAGAGTGGAGCTCCAGCTCCTGCAGTCAGTGAAGCATCCAGCTCAGATGTACCTCACAGCAAGAATTAAAAACTTGGAATGCATGCACAGAATCATTCCAGAGCGCATGCTGTGATCCCACCCCAGCCCAGAGGCAGCCCCAAGCACAGTCCCTGAGACGAGCAAATTGCCACATGTGGGATCATTGCTCCAGTGAGGAACAAAAACCTGCACACGGGAGAAAATGGTGCATCAGACACAAAATGTAGTAACTGATCTATTTCTATTCTGACCTGAGCACCCAGGAGGACCAAAGCCACCCTTGTGGTGTAACAGAGACCTCTGTTACTGCTGCCAGTGGAAATGGTCCCTGCCCACGGGTCCCATTGTGCACCCTGGTGCAGAAACCAGTCCCAGCTCTGGTACAGCTTGAACCAGAGTTTGGGGTGGGCCCTGGGTGCTCAGCAGGTGCTCCTGAGCCAGCAGGTGCCCATCCAACACACACCATGCCAGGTCCTGGCTGCTGCTCCCCCATGGTGCCACCGTGGCCACAGGGGTGGGGATGGCTCCTCAGAAGGCGTTTTGTAATCGCCACCGTGAGCTTCAAATGCAGCAGGCAGATGCTTGGGGGGCAGGGAGGGGGGAGAGCCATAAATCTATAACTCAGTAATGGAGTGCTGGGCTATGAAATCCATAGATTAAGCTGGGAGAGGCTCTCCCAGGCTGCATTAACGCCAGCACAGCGTGCAGCTGTTTATCGCTCCGAAACAGCTCCTGCCTCTCGCCACAAAGGCTGCACGGGGCTTGTCTGGCCTCCTGCAGGCTCTTTTCACGTCCACCTCTGGCCATAAAGAATTAATTCATCACTGAAATGGTATAATCAGGATCTCAGGCTCCACTAACACCTGCTTAAATAGTATGACTATGCCTCAAATAATATGACCATGCCTCATGTAACACCAACCCCTCCGGTCTCAGGGTGCAGCTTGGTGCTCACTGCCTGTCTGAGAAGTTTTGGGGGAATAAGAAACACAAGGGACCACCTCAGACCTATTTCTCCTCTCACGCTGAGCCCACCCTTGTCATCAGACACCCCAAGGTCACAGCAACATTGCACACACTTGAGATAAACCTGTAAGAGGATTTATTGGTCTTGGAGAACCACTTGTCTTGGATGAGCTGCTGGTCCTGGATGAGCCACTCCTGGTTGTCAAGTAGGGACTGATCTAAACCTGCAGCAGCCTCTCCAGATACTGCCTTTTCAGGGAGGAATTAAAAACTCCTTAAAGACACCACCAGCAGGCAGCTGCAGGCTCAGCAGGTGCTGGTGCTGTGCAACCTGGACCACCCAGCAGAGCCACATCCATCTTCCCAAAGATCCTGCCCCACAGCCCCCTCTCCCTAGGGCTCTGCTGGGATTGGTGGCACCCCTGGGGGAGCAGCTCACCCAGGGGGAAGCCCCAAGCCTGTTTCTAACCCCTCTCCTGCAGGAACAATGCACCTTTCTCCCTGTCCTGCTGCCCAGCTCAGCACAGGACCTTCCATGGAATGTGGGGTCCTGCACTGTACAGCGAAGGTACCTCCCTGCCCAGCACACCAATCCTACAGCAACTCTCCATCTACATTTTTCCTGTCCCTTACCCATTTTTTAGTGCTCCTCCGAGTGATTATCAACTTCCATCATGAAAATATCCCTGTGCTTTGTAGTCAGTCACTTTATTCCTCTGCCAAGGGTGCTCTCAAGCTCCTGTCACTGGAAGCACCGTGTGTTCTCTTTGTGCCACAGATCTTTAAATGCAGCAGTTACACATTACTTAGGCTGCACATATTTATCCCTACAATAACACAGGCGTCTCTGCAGACCTTCACTGGGCCTTTGATGCACTCCAGACATCTTGCTCTCCAGTCTATTATTCAGTAGCACAACTAAAATAATTGGAACTTTCCAAGCCTTGGCTGGGTTTTTTTGACTCCTAACAGAGTGTGAGTGGTCAGGTGTGGTACTGAGCTCAGAGGAAGCTGGAAGAAAAGAGAATAGATGAGTACATGAGGAATTAAGCCAGCTCTTGTTGTTTGCCTCTGCAGAGGGTGTAAGGCCTGCTGAGGAGAAGATCATGAATAAGCACCATTCTAAAAGCAAGCGAAGAAGGTAAATGAATGACTTGGGGTTAAATGTTTATTAATAAAACAGAAGAAAGTCAATACATATACTTCTAATGCAGTCAAGATTTGAAGTATTCTAACTTAAAGAGATAAATTAAAGCACTGAAGGGAAAACCCACAAAAATATCTGCTAAAAAAGACCCGGGGTCTGAAATAGCATGTACTGGTTGCAAACATATTCCATGATTTAGCTGCACCAAGGAAGCTGCCATGGGATATGCTCCTTACATGGTCTGTTCTTCACCAGGTTTAAGGAATCAGAACTGCAAACAGAGTTGGGAAAAAAAATCTAGCTTCATCCAAGCCTGTCAGATAAAAGGTCAGGAAGTTTTTTGCTGAATTTGGGGAAAAGGAGCTGGGTAAGGCCATAGGATTCTCCTCAAGTAAAGTGTAGCACACAGTAATATCCGAAGCAGAAAATGCTCCATCCTAAAAAAAAAGGGAGAATAACTCCAGAGGCAGGCTCTTGTTTTATTAGGTGTAAATCAGAGGTGATATTAAATCCATATGGTAAAGGTTAACATGTAAGAAGGATTACATATTGATTGCAGCACTTTAGAATTGGACCATTTTCCATTAACATTTTCTCAGCTTCACAATAGGCAGCAACAGTGATACAGAATGCCTAAGAATTAACCACAACAGTAAATGCTAATGCAAGTTTTATAAAGATAATAATGCCTCCCTTACATTTGTGATGGTAACAAACAACAGAGATCCCTAACAGCAGCATCAATTCTGTCTCACAAACAAGAAAAAACTAACAGCAGAAAAAGAAACTATCTAGACCTATTAATAAAATCATAAGGCTGAAAGTAAAATGATCCAGCAGCAGAAAAAAATGCAAGATAAATATAAAATACACTAATTATTGCCTTTTCCATTCTACCGCATGTATGTCCTGCTCTGCTGCTTGTAAAAGCAGGAAAGATTGTGGTATCAGGGCTCCAGACTCTAAAGCTCATCTTTCTGTGGCTGAACAGTTGTCCCTGAAGGCCACTAAATTAAACAGAGGGAGGCAGAGCAGTGACACTTTTTTCCCAAGGATATCAGTGGATGGTAGGATTAGACATCTCCCTGCCCCTCCCCTCAGTGGAATGTAGCACCCTGCTTCCCCCTTTTCTACGTGTTATTATCCCAAACCTTCCAAAACACCTCCCCAGTGGGCGAACTGGACTCCTCCCAAGCAGAAAGAGTTAGGTCAGACCCTGTTGCTGTGCATGTAAAGCTTGGAAAAATTCTCTTTTTTGGCCTGTTTTCCACCCACCAGCACTGAATTTCACCTGCTGTTTCACCATGTGATCGTGCAGTGTCAACTCTGCAGACAAATTTGCACCGCCCTCAGTAACTTGGTGCCATCACCCAGAGAGGAAGTTATTTTGGCAAGTTATCTGAAATGTCTTCTTCTCCACACAAAATAAAATCATTCTGTCAAATAAACAATCTCTCTTCTGTGAGCACACCACTCCAATTAATGGAGGTTAATTGTCTATAACAAACAACCATTCAATGTATTCATTACACTAATGAGATTTCCTTTTTAGAGGATTTATGAGTTGAAAAATACAGTTCTGTTCAGTCAGCTTTTAACTGCAGGAAGGAAACGTGCTGGAGTTTGGGAAAATCTATCACTCCAAGAGAAAATTACAACCTTCTCTTAAGAAAAAATGGATATTCATCCACTAATTGACAATTGGATAAAGCTGAGCAAAAGACAAAAAGAACTGCTTTCAAACACATTCATTTACTCTGTTTTGTAATATAAACGTGTGACATCACAGTTGCATCCACTTGTTACAATGCCTATAAAGATTTTTTTAAGGCATAACCGACCCTGATGAAGCAGTCTGTCTTCTTGCAAAGTTTCAGATTGCCACCACAGCGTTAAAGTCACCTGGTTCTAACAGCAATGGGCTGGAAAGCCCGTGGAAAGTAACAGCTATGATATTTTCAGTTCTCTTTCTTTAATGTTTCCACCGTTAAAATAATTTGCCTGATTAACCACTGTCTATTAAAATTAAAAGGCAAGCATCATCAGAGAAATTACACTGGGTTTGGCACTGCTACAGCCAGACCACTACATGTTGTTAATTTACAATTAGGCTGTGGATTGCTGTTCTGCTCTCCATTCACATCCATGCTTGCAATGCAGACTATACCCCAGATCAGAACCTAGTGCTTTCAAGATTAATAAGGGTATATTGAAGCTAGTCCATAGGAAAAAAATAAGGTATTTTTGTAGTGGAGAAAAGGAGGCTCAGGGATGACATTATTGCTCCCCACAACTCCCTGACAGGGAGGGTGTAGGCAGCTCGGGGGTTGGACTCTTCTTCCAGGTAACCAGAAACAGAAGGAGAGGAAATGCCCTCAGATTGTGCCAGGTTGAGATTCAATATTGGGAAAAAATTCTTCACAGAAGGGGTGGTCAAGGCTGCCCAGGGAAGTGGTGGAATTAGTCCCTGGAAGTGTTCAAAAAGACACGTAGGTGAGGCGCTTGGAGTCAATGTAGTGGTGAACCTGACACGTTAGTGGTTGGTCTTGATGACTTTGGAGGGTTTTTCTAACCTTAATGATTCCCTGGTGTACGATTCTTTGCACAAATGTCTGTGCTGATCCCCCTCCATCAGTGTGGGCCCCGTGCTGAGCCACTCTCACCAACAAGGCTCCATGCTAAGCAAGGCCAGGTGTTTGCTCTGCAAAGGCCTGTAAAGACACTTTATCCCAAGAAATTTGAAACTAAGAAATCTGAAAAGTGATCACAGTGGTGACAATTTTTATGCACATGACTTTATGGTATTTACCTGCCACTGGTCTAGATTGTGCTTGGCCTCACATTTGAGTCAAACTCCACCATGAAGGGAAGTTCCTCCAGTGAGGTTGTCCACATGGACGTGGACATGCAGTCATCCCCTGTTAAAGGTGTGTGAAAGCTACGTGACAGTGTATGAGGGAGGTGCTGTACAGCACTGAAAGCAATTTCAATTTGTTGGATGATAAAAAAGACATTTATAGCATGGCAAATATCAAGAGAAATGGGAAAGGAAAAATAAGAGAAGCCCCACTAAAAAGATAGATTAAAAGCCTCAGGTATTTCACTGTGCCAGAAGTCAACTCATTCTGAGTCACTTCCACAGGGCCAGTTCCACTTATCTTTTCCAAATAATCTGTTTTCAGCTTTCAAGAAGGGCTTGGCTGTGGAGACTGAAAAGTAGCATGGGCCACAGGGCAAAGAATGGTGCATGAATGTTTATAAGCATGCCTACTTAAAAGTAAAAACTCACTCTCATTGTATGTGTATGTTCATTTCTCACTCCAGCTACGTGTGAAGAATAGATCATTAAGAGTACAGGCATGAGAGATGAAAACATTTGACTGCAACTAATAAGAAGTTAAACTGAATGAGGTGTGATGGGGAACACACCTCTGGGCAAGGCATGGATTCCACCACTGCTCCATTTGGGCTGAAAGAAGAAAATATCAGCTTAAAATCAATTGTTTCAGTCCAGGAAATACTGCTGTGGACTTATTCATCATGCTCAATTGTCCTTGTCTTCACATCTCACAGACAGCTCCTCCTCCATGAACGGAGAGAAGAGCCAGGTGCCCTCTGTCAATTGAATGATGCTATGGTATTTTTACCAAATACAAGTTCTAATATGCTCTTCCAGACAATTCTGAGCCAGAAATAGTTCTAAATATAATCCACTTCTCTCAGCTCCCCTTTCCAAAGTCTTCCCACTAGCTCCATAAACAATAAGTAAAACAAATATGAAACTTTACCACATCCAAATTTGTACTGAGATTACATCCTGAGGGTCTGCTGCCACCCTAGATAGCTTCCTAGAGCTACCATTTCCAAACCAAACCTTTATCATGTGCCTTGGATATGTGATACCTCCCAGGTGAATTTACATTTTATTAATGCCAATGAAACAGCAAGAATAGAAAAGGCGTAAGATGCTCAAAAATGAAATATTTAGTAAGAGTAAATAAAAAGAAAAAAGCGCAAAAAAAAAAAGAAGAACTCCTCACTTGATGAGGTGATACCACTCTAATCAGCAAATTGCAATCTTGTTTCAGACTGGAGATTGTTGCCATGCAGAGCATAAGAACAAACTAAATCATCACACTTATTTAAAATGCTGCAACACCAGCAAGCTTATTGCAATATAATACAGTAGTAAAGCAATTACACTCTGAGATTAATATTTATAGAACATAATCAGGTTTTCCTTATTTAAAATTTTATTCAATAATTCGTGTGCCTTAAAAGCATTTTCAAAGTCGAAGTAGGGTTTGAAATAAGTCTTTAAGGAAAGGTATCAAAACCGTGGCAGGAGTCTGGAACAATGCTCACTGCCCCTGGGACGCCACATGTGGTGTGGCCTCTGCAAGTCTTGCACTTCAGGGTTGAGGATGTGACTTGTGACTTGAAGGAATAATCACCAGAGAGATCACGGAATGGGGTGAAAAATGCAAGAATTAGGTGATATGAAAGGAATTTGTAACACGGGACAGCAGCCATTCCATGACAAGAAACACCAAAAACCCCAACAGAAGTCAGATGCTGAACCTCACTAGGAGGAGGGAAAGGAGGGTGTTTTTTGAACCCAAAAGACTGTGACAGTGACACACCAGCCAGAGCCTCAGAAAATTAAGTGTAGACCTCCACCATGACTGGCCAGTGACACAAGGACAAAGTGACACAGTTCTCCAGGTTTGTTTCCTCCTGGCTGGTTCCTTTCTCAAGCAGGAGGTGTTGGTCACTGGGCACACAGTGCACAAAACTGTGACCAGCCAGGGCAAAAGTCTCTGTGGGCTATTGCAACACAAACTGTGCAATAATGACTATTATTTCTGGATTACAGTTAAAATTAACATTGGAGCACTAAAACTATTCACTTTCAGAGTGAGAAATGTGTGTGCCTTGATGTCCTCATCTGAGTCACAGCAAGAACAGTTCCCAGATTAGAAGAAGGGAGATGCAGCTACCAGGTAGCAAATCCCTTACACCCACAGCACAGGGGATCAGTGTCTGCTCTCTGCCAGCAGGAACTGGCAGTATTTTAATGTTCTAATTGTCAGTACTGCCAATTCTGAGCAAAATGTCTTCTGCTGCAACAAGCCCTGCTTCAAATTCCAAAATGCACATACACTTTATAACAGGGTGTGGGAGGGTTGTTAATTGCTTAACTGCCCTCTTCAGGAAAGCATTTCTTACAGTTGAGTGTGTATAAATCCTCATCATTTTAATTTTTATCTTGTAATTCTCGCTTCTTTTTACTGTATAGTAAATTCCCAAAGTGCCTTATAAAGTTGGTATGTAATGCAACTGATCAAGATATGATCTTGCTTTGCAAGCATGTGGGGAGAGTCCTTCAATTTCCTTGTCTTCAAGGCATGTCCTGCTTATAGACGGGGCAAAATATCACCTGATTCTGGGGTGCTCAGCATCCAGTTTCTCTGGTATTAATAGAGATTCCCAAATCCCTCTCCTGGGACATCTCAGTCACACTCAGCACTCAAGTACTGCTTGTCACTGTCCAGTGAAACACGAGTTCAGTCCAACCCCCCTGAGATCAGCCTGGTGAAAACCCTCTCCTCTTGGCTCTGGAAATGGTCTGTGGCAGCAGTGGAGCAGGAGACAGACAGAGGAGCAGAAAGTGCAACCAAGCATCTTCATTGGGTATAATGATAGGTCACAGCAGACACAGAAATTGAGAGAACAGAACACTTGAGATTAAATGAATTAACTTCATTGCTGACAGAGCTTCTGGCTTCAGCAAACTTGTGTTTTCACATCTCACCAACCACACAGTTCCCCAGCCTCCCTTTTTTGTCTTCAGATTGTAAGAAGGCAAAATTTCTTGGTTTTACTATCTGCTCAGCTTCCCGTGGCTGTCAGCAGTGGACATCTCTTGACACCAAGTGACTAATGGAGACAACTTGCAAAGTATCAGTGCAATTCACAGCAAAAAAGTCTTTTGGATATCATTTTAGGAGTAGAATGTAGCATCTACCATGTAATTCCCCTCTACAGTCCCTGTTAACTCCTCAGAGGTTCTCAGTACTTTGGAAACCATTGAAATGAAAGGGCATTTCCCTCCTGTGGCTTGATCCAGACAAGCCCAGGCTGATTGGGGTTGTTGGTAGAACTGAGAACAGTTTTGCCCTCTGCATTTTTTAAAACAGCAGCCAACCATGTCCCTGCAGCATTGTTTGTGACATGAGTAGAAGCTATAACCAAGGCACTTCTATTGTTTGGGGTTTTTTTAATTTCCCTCCATCAAGGAGTACTTTATTTCGTTTCACCTTCATATCTTGCCTAGCAATCCAGTGATTCAAAAACATATCTTTTTCATATCTTTAGCAAAGATATTCTAGTAAAAATATTAGCTTGACTTGGGTGAACAATGCCAAAGTGTTCTTCCAAATGTTGTCTGGACTGAAAATCAGGAATTTGCTTTGATATTCACAGCACCTTTCATTGCTGTAAATATTCCTATAAAGGTTTTATTTCAAAAAAAGGCAAAGGCAAACAATATGTTTGCAAGTTCATGTGAAGATTAGAGTTATAAACAATAACTGCAGAACAAAACAAATGGCAGGGGACTTAAGTAGCTATTCCAGCAGTGGAAAGAGTAAGGTACAAATAGATGATAATATAAATATTAACACATGTAGGAGAATAAGGGTGTGACTTCTCCTCACCTCTGTCAATATATTAATCCATGTCTCACATATATGGGTGAAACTAGAGAGGACCTGGTAATTCTGTTTTCAGAAAATAGACTGGACTCCGCTGGATCACTGATTCTGCTCCAGAGCTCACCATTTCATACAACCACAGAATCTCTGAAGCTGGCAGAGGCCCATAAGAATCACCAAGCCATTCTCCCTGCTCCTTTCAGAACTGCCTAGAACTGAACCATATGATTAAGGATATTGTCCAGATGCTCCTTGTACTCTGATACCCTGGCAGGCTTGATGCCACAATCATTTCCCTGTGACCAATCACCCCCTCCTAATGTCCAGCTTGAAGTTCCCTGACACACATTTAGCTCCAGGTATCTGCAAGCTTTCTTTTTAACTTTTCATTTCAATTGTTTCTCCTTTTTCTCCTTTTTTTTTTTTTTCCTTTCCCTGTCTGAAATAATCACTTGTGTTTTGCATGTGAACCTGGAGGGTGCATCAGCCAGAGCATATTCATTTAGCAGTTTGACTGGAAAAGTGCATTCTTGAATGCAGACTCATTCCAGAATGTCAGCTCCCGGTGCCTTGTGGAAGGCAGGGAGAACACTTCATGGTTTGTGACTTGCATCTTGCAGGGAGAGCCCTCACAGCGCCTGGTGCTTGTGCACTCCCAAGAAAATCATCCCAGGCTGCAGAGCCAGCAAGGGCCTAAACCTGAGTTCTTCACTCGAGGTGCAGGAAGCAGGAGCAGAACAAAGCAGCACACGGCAGTGCTGCTGCAGCCTGCTCACCGTGCCTGTCCCCTTCTCCTTCCCCTTCCCACAGCTCAGGGATGAGCGGGCTGCCTCAGCAGTGAGGGTGATGGGACTGATTTGTGACATTTTCTGTTGCTGCCTATGAAATGCTTTCCATGAAGTCTTTTTGACAGGTGGAAAATCCTGTGCATGCCAAAGCCGCCTTTTTTTTTTTTTTTTTTTTTTTTTTAGGAATTCTTGATTTTAACAGGAGGATATTGACTGTTGCAATCAGGAGAAAGGTTACATGGTGTCGATCTCAGATACCACGTGGAAGGAACTTGCACAGAAAAGACTGGAGGCAAATTAATGAACGCTGTCAATCTAAGCTCACTGTTGCCAGGCATTTATAGCCTGTATCTAAATTATGTTAATTTTTGACTGTCCATACTGCCAGCCTGACAGATGACTGGTTCATCTAATTGTTGTGTTTCCTTCTCATTAAAAGATGCTTGCAAAAGCACCTCTAAGCAAACACACAAGCTGCACAAGAAGAAAGTGGTGTTTTTCCAGCAACCTTTGCATTGCACATTTCTGACAGGTTTTTACACCACATTCCACATCAATAAAGCTACAGCAACCAAAAGGCCATGTAGGCATTTAATCTTTGAGTGCTGAGGGCACGCAGCTACCGGCCCAACACTCTGCAAACATTCTTCAAAATGTGCTCCTGCTCCAGGGAGTTGCCATTGGAGACTCCTCAAAGTCAAAGTTAGACTCATTTTAAAATAAAGCGCTTTTTGACACTAAATAAAACAAACTCCTAGCTTTATTGAATTACATGCAGTGCTAGAGAAAGAAGAAGAAAAATTATGCCTTTAAACCTTATTCTTGTGTCATCTGAGAACAGCTACCAGAAGCGGAACTAAAACTTCCAACAATGGCAGATAAAACTCCTTTTGTCCAATTTATAATTTGTACATATCTAAATAAATGCAAATATCATCTTTCTTACTGCACCCAGCAGAGGCACATAACACAGGTCAGCAGGGAGAAGGAGCAAGAGAGCGGGGAAAGGGAGCAGAGCTATGGAATGAAGAGAGTAAGGGACAAAAAGATCCTCTCTCTTCCAAGGAGTCTGAAGTAATATAAATTATTTTCTCCAATGGTGTGTCCCAGACACAGCTGAAGACACTTTGTTTGACCTTGCCCTATGCTTTGAGATTGTTCATTTTATTAGACCAATACACAAATACAGAAAGCAATTATTTTTGTGAAACGTGCCTCAAAGAGTGAAATATTATTGACTATAGCTGGTATCCATTCTATACACATTGCCAAAGTGCAATTAATCATAGGCAGACATTGTAAACATTACAGCTGTCAACATTTAAAATCCATATAAAAGCTTTTTCTGGTAATTAATATAAGGAAAGCATTCCCTCAGTTAAGGAAAGAAAACACCTAAGGAATAGTATGGTAATCTTATGTTCTCTCAAAGGCAAAATTGTAAAGATTTTAGTGGTGACACTGTCTGAGTAATAAATGTAGGCTGCCTGAGATGAACATAGGAGAATACATATATATATATATATATACTGAAATTTTTTTTAAAAGTTAGATTGTTGCCCTTAGAAAAACAAGGAGGTTTTCTCCATTTTTTGTTTCTTTTGGTACTTTCTGACTCCTGAATACCACAAAGTTGAAAAAGCAATTAATTGTAAAAATTACTGTCATTACATAGCAAATAATATAATACACAATGCCTCTGACATTCAATCTTAGAAAAAAAATCCAGTCCACATGAAGACCTTATTGGAAGTGTTATTGTGCAACTGCAAAAAGAGACACACATCCCTTGGTTTTTCTTCGCAGTCCCAGGAGCAGAAATAAAAATAGAAACTCCAGGGGGAGCAGGGCCAAGACAGCTCAGAGGGCGAGGAACTGGGCAGCCTTCACCTCTTCCCTCTCACAATGTCACAGTCATCTGCTCCTGCCGTGATCCTAAGGATATTGCCACTGCAAGGTCCTTTAGAAAAAAACACTGTGCTTTACCAGAGGGAAAAGAAACTGAGAGTAATGAAGTGAAAGGATAGTCCTTCCTACCCATGTCTACATATGCTGTAATTTATGTGTGGTGTTTCTAGAACACCCAAGAACTTAGCCTTTGCACGTTCTTTGAAAAAGGAAGTGTACACAAACATATGGCAAACGCTCCCAGAAGGAAAGGCAGCTGCTAATAAACAAGCACTGAATGAGGTGACAAATAAAGGATTCGGTGAATTTGTCACTGAATTAGGTGAGGAACCCACTGCAGGGGGAAGCAGTGGAAAGATCAAGCTGTAGCCCCACTGCAGGCCGGGACGGAGGGAGCTGGAATTGCTCCTGGAAGCGCAGCAGTGCAGGTCTGGCTCTGTGCTCGGGTGGCCTTGGCAGCCCCAGCCCTGCTCAGAGCTGGTGCCACCGAGCTGCAGCAGCAGCTGTGGCAGATGATTTGAAACTGGCTTGAGCATCCTTCCAGCACAGTGCTGCAAGAGCACTGGCTTCAGTTACTGTTAAAAAAGTATAAGAACATTACACATAAAATAGTGATTCATGTACAGCAGGTAGATGGATGTTCCTTTATTACTTTTTCACATAAGCCAGCACAAGGACAGCCTCAGCAAAACAGAAAACAAACACATTCAGATTTGCACATGAGGCATAGTTACTGATAGAGTTCACATTGCTAGGCATAAAAAAATAAAATAATCCCAAGAAGGGGTAGAAGTTTGTACAACTTGAAAAAATAGAGTGAAAGAGACAGATCACAAAGCATCGAAAAACACTAAGGCAAAGCAAACAGCAAAAACTCCCTTTTAACTCTGAAAATTTAGGAAGACTACTCATTATATATTTCATTGTTGTTTTCTGCATCATTTTCTAAATTGTTTGGCGTGGGCTGGCCTCAGAAACTGCCAGTGTACTGGAATAATGCAGTTTCCACCAAGGGATTCCACAGAGGAAGTGCTAATGATGCTGGGAATGAACACCACAGTTGCCCAGAGAGAAATCCTGATGCAAAGCGAGTCTATGGATGCTGCTTGTGAGCACAGTCCTGCTGTTGTGCAGTGAGACACTCAACAGCCCATCCTTTTACTGTACTGTTTTCATAGTCCTTAAAGGCCTGGATATGACTTTCCATCTTTTCGGCAGCGCTTTTTCTTTATTGCTTGCATGAGTTGTTCCATTTCATTATCCAGTGGCATAGTAGATCTTCCTTGTTTTGACAGGGACTGTTCTGTTACAATTACCTGCTGTCGTTGTGGTTCAAGTGAAGGTGCTGCCAGCTGGACAGAGCTGTAAAGCAACATGAGTGAATTTCCCAACGTTAAAGATTTTTTGAAAATCCAGGAAGCAATTAGTCATGGCTATATTTAGAAGCCTGCTTGTATTGTAACGAGACACTGCCAGAGGTTGGGGGCAGACAGAGCCTTGATGCCTCCCAAACTTCCGAGATGCTTGACTCTTGCATCACATTTAAAAACTCTTCCTCTCATCTGGAAAATGTTTAGCATACAGGAACATGTGACACTTTGCCACAAAACTACATGGGAATAAAGTGCACTAAACCTTTCAAGAAGGATGCTCCACACGAGGGGAAACAACAAGTTCATGGCAGGCAGCAGAACTGGCAGAAAGTGTCTGCTCATCTGATGGGCTCAGCACCTCTTGTCTCAGCTAATCAGAGTGGGAACAGACTCTAGGGACTACCAGCAACACAGGTCTGCAGCCAAAACCATGGAGAGGAAAGGAAGAGGAGGTGGGACATGGCCATGTGGGCTCATACAGGTCACCTGCTCCTCTTCCAGTGGAAATTCCTCATGCCCCAGTGCACTCTCCTGGAGGGACACTGCCTCAGGACATACTTGACACCTATCACCTCTTTAAAGGTTTGCTCACACACACTGGAATCATGAAAGAAAAAAATTAATACATTTTAAGAAATGTATTAAATGTATTAAGAAATTTATTTAAAAATTAATACATTTTAAGAAATGAACAAACACAGCACAATATTTCAAAGCTACTTTTCTAAAAGATGACTAGAAGATATTTGGAGGCCATGACAACTCCAAAGCCTTTTACCTTTAAACCAGAATTGCCAACAAAACATGCAGCTTCAGGAACAGATGAGTACAGAAGGCTGAAGCCACATGAGAGGTCATGATCCTTCATGTGGGAGAGCAGTCTTGAAGAAAAGGAGGAATTTCAACTCTAATGTGGTAACTGAAGCTAATCAAAATCTGGTACAATTATCTCAGTTAGTACTTTTTGCCAAATGAAACTCAATTATATAAATTACCTTTATTTGCCTCAATAAGACATAAGAATGTTTTTCGACATTTTTGCAACTAGTTTCTATTGAGCTACTAAATACAGAAAAATCATTACTATCTGAAAAATGAAAATTAACCTAACTTACTAGTTCCCTCTAAAAGTTCACATGTAAGCCATAATTACAATATTTTTTTCCTTTTTGCAGAATATACTAGGAAATATTTTCCTTCTCCAAAGCAGCTTTGGTTTCATGGAAACCTGCAGAGATTTCTGTAATTTTCCAACTATTACAGTCCCCAAACACTTTACTGTTGAACACAATTATTAGATCCACCAGTTTTGTCTTTCATCTGTGTGTTCCTAACAGATGAGCTGGTTTTGTGCCCCATCATAAGCTTACAAATTAAACTCCTACATGCTCTCCTGCTTCCTAATTTGGTGCTTTGGGACAGCACTGCTGTTAGCTCTCTTAAGAACAAAACCATTATTCAGATGAGCTACAGCAAGTTGTCTTCAAACAGTAAACTGCAACTTACAAAACAAAATTGGATTGCTCTCGGTACTTAGCTTCAACATTCAGCTGAATTCAATACAAGCTTTAGAACATTCAATTTAACAATACATGGAAGAAATTCTTGCCAGAGAAGAAAAGTGAAATTTCTAGCAGAAGTCTGGGGTAACCTTCTGTTGGTGAAAATGTTTTTGGTGGGTCTTTTACACTCAGGTTCATCACATTTCCCTTGGAGGCAGTGATATGGGCAAGTGAATGTGGGTGGCTGTTCTCAGGAGCAGCCTATAATTGTCACTTCATACAGCATAAATAATTCCTTAGGCAGCAAAAAAAGAATACACTGGTGTTTTCCCTAGACTTTAAACTGGACCATTAGTTTATTTCAACCTAGAGAGACATTCTGCAGACTGTCATTGGAGTGTGATCTAGTAATAAGAATGAGACAATTAATCCATAACTCCTAAAGGCAATTAGGGTACCTAAAAGTGTCAACTGCCAGGATGCTTCCAGTGGTGTTCCAGTGATGCTCAGTAAATAGAAAACTCAGGGATAGCAAGAGCCATGTCTTTACAAGCTCCTGTGTGCTCCAGGCCCAATGCCACGAGCCATTTTAGGGAAAAATACAGTAATATTGGTGTCCTTGGTTACATGAGAACAGGAGTGTGTAGGGTCAGGCTGAATCTTGCTCTTTCCCTGCACTCTTGTTATGTGTGGCCAGTAACTGGTCAGAAATATTTGGCTCTGTTTTCTAACACTTGCATGACTGCAAAAAGCAATAATTATTGACACTGCAGCACCTGCTGGGCTTCCAGGGGGGTTCGTGTGCCATGGGGAGGGAAGCTGTGCTGGAAAAGGTTTGGACCTTCAGGTTCTTTCCAAAGACCAGGCATGCAACAGTCCAGAGTGGATGTACAGACTCAGAGACAGAGGTAAATTTGATCTCCTGGTGGTGAGGTTCAGAGATTACATGAAGGACCCAAATACCAAGGGCAGCCAGGATGTGAATGTGATGTTACCTGAATAAAGCCTCCTTTTATTCAATTAAGAACTGTTTTCCTTCAGGAGAGACCTGGGACCCACAAACCTGAGTGCCCAAGCTCAGGTCCTGCCTGAGAGTCAGTGGAGAAGAACCTTCCCCCTTCTGATGAACAAACTCATCCTCCTGTGTCCTACCAGGATGGTTTCTGGACAAATCCCAAGGCAGGGGACAGAACAACACTAGGCTGCTGAAAGAAGTATAGTAATGAAGGAAACAAAAAAAATACCACAAACAAACAGAAAAACACACCCCCCCAAAAAACCAAAACCAAAACCATACACAAAATAAAACACAAAAAAAACCCAACAAAAACTCCACCAAAAACCAAACAACACCACCACCAAAATGAAAACAAAACAAAACAAAAACCCCAAACAAACAAACAAAACAACCAAAACCCCAAACAACCAACCAGGCATTTGTTAAAAACTCCAGAGCTAAAAAGCAGAACTTTGATTATAGAAAGTTAAAATCTTTCTGTTTCAAATGCTTCTTAGTAGGCATAAAGGGAACTACATGGAGGTTTTCATAAACCAAACAGCACTGCATTTATGAGAGCTTATGATGCAGCAATGCCATTTTAATAAAAATACTCATGATTATCATTTTAGTTTTGTAAAAATTATCTCTTAATATGATTTGTAACTCAGCAAAGAAGCCTCTTGTCTAGACTGCAATTTAATTTTTCAAAATAAATTACCAACTGTGTTAGAATTTGAATCAGTTGCTATTGAAATATACACAGTGCTTTAAGTACATCATTTTTCACAGGATTCCATTTCATACGTGTAGATATATCCTAGGGGGAAAAAAAAAGTCAATTTTGTCTCTTTGGACTGGTAGGTGATGAGTATGGCTCTCTGTACCCTCGTCCAGGTGAAATCAGGTAATAAAATCACTGTACCACAAAGGGTCTGGGTACCTCTGGTAGGTTGACCCTCCCGTCTCCCTGCTCTTCCCCCCGTGTCTGCTCTTTCTCCTCTCATCTCTGTGAATCATATATTTAAGAATTATCATTAAAATCCACATTTGTTGCACAACCTTCCTGGATGTCAACAAACCCAACCAAAAAAACAACAAAAAAATTCCCCACACATAAACACCAAACTAACATCATTGCAACACAGAACAAAACAGGCAATTTACACAAAAAACACCCCTTGTCCTTTCACCACAATTACAACAGAAGTTCCCTATGATCTTTCTACTCTCTAACATTTTTCAATCCATGTTTTGCCCATTATCTCACCCAATTGCCATCCTTATGTCAAAATCCTCATGATCCCAGGTTTCAGCACCAAAAACACTGTGGGGGGTTGACCCTGGCTGGATGCCAGACACCCACCAAAGCCACTCTGTCACTGCCCTCCTCAGGTGGAAAGGCAGAGACAATAGAACAAATGGTTCATGAGTCAAGATAAGGACAGGGAGAGGTCACTCATCAAATACCATCATGGGCAAAACAGGCTGACCTTGGGGATATTAGTTGAATTTATTAGTAACAAAATCAGAGCAGGATAATGAGAGGTAAAAATAAATTGTAAAAACAAATTCGTCCCATCCCCCCCTCCTTCCCAGGTCCCCCTCCCCGCCCCAGTGGCACAGGGAGATGGGGAATGGGGGAATGGTCAGTTCATCACACCTTGTTCCTGCCACTGCCCAGGGAGAGGAGTCCTTCCCCTGCTCCAGAGTGGATCCCTCCCACAGGAGACAGTTCTCCATCAGCTTCTGCAGTGAGTCCATCCCACAGGACACAGTTCTCCATGAATTGCTGCAGCATGGGCCACACTTCCACGGGCTCAGTCCCTCAGGCACAGCCTGCTCCAATGTGGGGCCCCCACAGGGTCACAAGTCCTGCCAGGAAACCTGCTCCAGGGTGGGCTCCTCTCTCCACAGGTCTGCAGGTCCCTGCCAGGACCCTGCTCCAGCTCAGGCCTCCCAGGGGCTCACAGCCTCCTCTCAGCATCCCCTTGCTCCATTTTGGGTCTCCCCCACGGGCTGCAGGTGGATCTCTGCATCCCTGTGCCCTCCATGGGCTGCAGGGGCACAGCCATCCCTCAGGGTCTCCCCATGGGCTGGGGGGAATCTCAGCTCCAGCCCCTGGAGCAGCTCCTGCCCTCCTCTGCCCTGACCTTGGTGTCTGCAGGGCTGCTCCTCTCACATATTCTCCCCCTGCTCTTCTCTGGCTGCAATTACATCTGCACTGTAACCTTTTTTCCTTCTTAAATTTGTTATCTCAGAGGTGTTGCCACCTTTTCTAGCTGGCCCAGCCCTGGCCAGCAGTGGATCCATCCTGGAGCTGTCAAGGGTTGGCTCTGCTGGACATAGGGGAAGCTTCCAGAGACTTCTCACAGAAATCACCCCTGTGGGCCCCCTGCTACCAAAACCTGGCCTCACAAAACCAGTACAGTGTCCAATCAAGTTAACAATGACACCTTAAACCAATGCCACAAAACACAGCACTGTTAATTCATTGTCCTGGAAGGCACAAAATATTTGGGAAAGAACACTCACACAGTGACTGATGCCCATAAATGTACATCTCCTTGCCCTGGTTTAAACTCTACCACCCTCAGTTCCAGGAGACCCACTTCTACCCATCTCTGAATTAACAAGCTGTTATATTTGATACATCTTTCTTCCTCCCCACTTCTTTCTCTGTGTAGTCATTACCTTCCTTTTGCTGTAAATCCACTTCTTATTTCTGGGATGAGAATTGTGAGGTTAAAGCACTCTTTTTTAATTTCAAGTCCTGGGAAGAGTAAACACTCCTAGGCTGGATGAAGCCAGGCACATGGGTTTGAGGTTTTTTCCTCACTGCTATTTTTCCTTAGGGAATAATATTTTCCCCCATTGTTACAGCTCCCACGTAATTTTCCTTTACTGCCCTCTTCTGATTTAGCACTTGGATATTAGGCAGGTTAATGGTGAACAGATAACCTGCAAGTTGTCCACTATTGTAAATATATTGTAAATATTACTGGCAGTCTCCTCACTCTGCCCATTAGCAATGCTCACCATTGTATCTCCAATGATAGCATACACATAAAACACCACCAAGGCTGCTAGACAAAAGAATCCCCAAGTGGAGTGGATAAATCAGAAAAATTTAAACAATATAAACAGGAACTTCCATACCTTCTACTAAGTTCCATTACTGCCAGCAATACATTTTGAGATGATGTCATAACACATAGATCACAAATACCCAGATAAGCAAGGCTTGTAGCAATCTTCCTCCCAAACAGCCAGCCAGCATGTATATTTGAATATCTTTTTGACAGGACTTGGGCTGGAGGAATAAACAACATTTTTTTCCAGCCTCATCAAAAAGCAATTGACTTTTAAGCACAGGGTTTCATCCATGGCTGTTTATTTAGGGGACTTTATTGGGTATAGTATTTTGCCATTTCACATTGATACAAACAACTTATCCTGGGTACATTTCAATTTTTTTCTTTGCTCATTACGAAATTAAATAGCCTGGTATGATATTTGAAATTACATGCTTTTATTTCTTTGTAAACAGCATCTCCCAATAAAATAACCTGTAATACATTTATGGAAGGAAATTATTTTAGAAATTACAATTCTCAGTCGAATTTGTCTGCTTCCTTTATAGACTGAGTTACCAAATCTTTATAGACAAATGTTTGTCTTTACTACATTTTGCTTCTGGAGTAGTGTGTAGCCTCCTGGCAGCCTAAACTGGGGTGTCTTTATCAATCATTGGACTTCAAGAATCTCAGTGAAAGTCATTAACTGTGTCCTCAGTTCAGAAATGCTGCTGCTGGTCATCCACAAGCTATAGAGAAGCTCAGTCTTCACTTGCAGGAGACGCTGAGCTGGTGTCTCACAAAACAACACATCTGACACAGGAACAACAGCCAGGCTGTCTGGAGCCCTCAGTCCCCAGTTTTACAACTTTGTCTCCGTTTAGAGCTGCAGAGACCTAACAGCACTTCTGGCCAGGGGTTTCTTGAGTGCACAGCAAGTTGGTACCATCCCTTGGTTTGGATCACAAGAGCCAGGCTGAATGAAAGCTAACCCACCCACAAACAGGGAACTCAGGGCCTGACTCTTGGGAATTCTTATCAAACCAGCTGGATTTCTGGGAGGAGATCGTCTGAAGCCAACCCAGACAGACAAACAGGAGAGCCTTCCCCAGTCTGCCAGACAATGTTTAAAGCAGCTGCTTTAACCTTGCTGAACCAGATCTAATCAGAGCAGGTGAGACTCATCTTCTAATCACTCAGTCAAAAAAAAGCCTTCGTGGCACCATATGAGAAACTCTCCTGTGAGTGCAGAGGAGGGGCAAAGGGAGGGGCAAGGGGGCACTGAACCCGTGCATGTGGCCCTAAAGAAGCTGAAAGGCCCTTACTACACCCTGACATCAGGTGACTGCCTAATCACCGTGGGCTGTGACCTCTTGCTGGTGGCATTTGGCCCTGGCACTGCCAGGCAGCTGCCCTGAGCCACACGATCTAAGCCCAGCCACAGGTAGGGATGTAATTGCACACACCCCGCTGCCACCCTGAAAAAACTCCTACACTGTGGGCTGGAGTGTTTCCAGGGCCCCAGGCAGTGTCTCACTGACAATACTTCTCTGGTTAGAAACCACTCTCCCTTAATAGCCAAGTTAAGATTCTGTGTATTATTCTTACAGCTTTCACTCTCTGACTTTTTAATGGCTCGGCTATTAAAACCAATGGAGTTTAAATGCAACAAAGGTAGAGCTTAAAAAAGAATCCCCAAAGCCTTACTACTGGTAGGTGGTAATGGCTGAGTTAAAAGGGGTGGTATTTCTGGGAAAAGATTGCTCAAAGGGAAATTAGGAAATTCTGGAAGCCTGAACTGTCCATTAAAGAGAAGGTCCTGGCAGTGGGAGTGGAGAGTGACAAGACAGACACTGGCTGAGTGAGGTTCATGCAGGCTGTGGGATAAACTGAACAGAGAGAGAAGGGATTGTAGGGAGGTATGAGAAAAACGTAAGAAATTAGGTAAAAAATCAGAATGAGGCACACAGACAAATATGGGAATATTCTCTAAAAAAGGTTTCAAAGTTCAAAAGTGTACCTTGGATCAGGATTGATATGGACAGAGTATCAGAGACACCAGGATTAAGAAAAAATGTTTTTATTTATAGGTAAAACTAAAGAACAAATCTATGCATTTTTGGACCAAAGAGAGGACAAAGGGAGCTTAGGAGTACTAAAACCAGTACTTACAGTTCCTCAGAGTTAATTTCAGGTTTTTAAGTACAGAACTAAGAAAAGGCTGGTACAACTATAAGCCCTGTTTCCATAACAGGAGACCAAGCACTCAGAGCAGAACCCCTTCATATTTAAGGAGCTCAGCTGTGAACATCCCAAAATAAGGATTTACCAGCTTATGTCCAGCCAACTTCAGGTCTCTAGAGCAAGAGTTGTAACATGTTATAGGGGATGAAGGTGTTTCTAAATAAGCTTTAACACCTGAGGGGGTGTGGAATGACATTTTTATGGCTCCAGGAATGCTGTGGAAATACTAACTGGTGTTTTGGCAGAGGTAGAGTGCACTCATGGAGCGCACTTCACACTGTAGAGCAGCAACTGGCCAAGCAAACACATGCTTATGTCTTCTCCTCTGCCTAACATCTCTTCCTTTCTTCACCCTGGTGGAGTCTGAGCAAACTCCACTGCCTTTGGAGAATGATCAGCTCTGGCAGGAGTGCAAAGGGGTCCCAGTTCTGCTGCTGTGGTGCAGCTGTCAGCTGAGTGCTCCTGACTGGGAAGCTGTAGCACTGGCACATCCTCAGCAGAAGTCCCTAGATACAGGATAATACAGCAGAAGATAGGAACCAGTTGTTTTTCAGGAGAAATGGAAAAAAAAAAAAATATATACATATGGACTGAAAAGCTACAGCAAGCTATTTAAATGCAACTCTTTAAGTGCTAATTGAGCTATGTTTTAAAAACAAACTATTCCTCATTATGAGAAAAATGTAAACTCTTCAAGGCTCTGCTGAAACATAATTCTTTCATGGGGCAAGGTGACTACATTTAATAAGGTGCAGGAGCAGTAAGTAAGAGCAGGATGGGGGGGAAGGCTTCTCTAACACCTGGGTCAGGAAACTCGTGGTTATTTATACCCAGTTACACTCAGCTAGAGGCAGCCCCAGGCGAATGGGGGTTCACAGCTTGGCAGCCAGGCCAGTCACTTCTGCCACTAACCTGAGGTGCTGCTGAGTTTTATGTGACCAAAAGGACTCAGGTCACCACACGGGTCCCTTTAGTTATGTATTCTGTCTGCCCAGCACCCATGACATGTGAATCTCTTTCCAAAGGGAATATATGCTAAAAAATCACATTTGTGCTGCTTAATTTTTGCCTCCATTCCAATTACATCAGAAAGCGAAAGCTGTCTTCCAGGAGATTTATGGCCTTTATTTCACATTGCATCGAGCCCATCAAAATTTAAGATCAATTGACAAGACACAGCTCATGAGACTTCTTGGTTTGCGGACATCACACTAGTAGGGATACGAATAAGACAAACTCAGCAGTACAAAACGACCAGGTAATGAGCTGGGGCACACCTGAGGCACATTCTATTGTTCTCTTCTGCAGGATGGAAAACCCATCCACTAAAACAGACAGGAAGGAAACAAAGATGGAGACAGGAGTCTTCATGGCTCTGCGGGATAACCTGCTATTCTGCAAATGATTGTTTATTTTACATGGAAATATTTCTGGCCTCTGGTTTTCTCAGATAGCTACAGCCGTGGTCATGGTGCAACAGCAAAACCACTTGGTTGTGATCCTTGTTCTGATGTTTATAAGACAGTTGAGGGTTTCTGGTTATTAATAAATTGGCCTTAGCTGCATTGCCTTTCTTTTATGAAGATGTTCAGTGAGGCAGATTTACCTTGGCGTAAGAGATGGGCAGATGGCAGGGCTATATAGGTCATGTGCTCTCAACACTGATAAAGGAACTGCTCTGAGCCTATGCACTGACTGTCTCCTGCTGACTGAGACTGAAAATAACCATAGAAGTGTTCCTTACAAAGAGAAATATCTGAATCTAAGTATAAACCTACTGCCTAAACTAATTATTATGGTCAATTTTATATGCCCCCTGTGGAAAAAAAACTCCCTGATTAAAAAGAATGAAGCATCTGACTATCCCAAATATGAAAGTGACACAGCCTGCTGTTTTTTCTATTGTTCATATTGATTGTTCTAATTAGCACCTTTGACTTCCAAATGGGTAGACTCAATGACACCAGCTCATCTAGGATCATGTCAGCAGCTGTCGACAGTCCCTGGTGCTTCAGATGAGGAAGACAAAATCCAACTTTTGAATGCAAAGATGAAATAGTCACTCCATTTCCTTATTTTAAGGTTTCTTTTTACCATCCTTTCTCTTCAGTTCTATGCATCGTGTAGTATGTTCTATTTGAGGACATAAACATCTTTTACATTTCTCCATCTGGTTCTACTCCTGGCCTCAGAAGTATAGTACAGTATTGCATCCATTGTTACCTATTATCCTTCAGTAAAATATGACGTTTTATCCTTTTTGTTTGATGTTTAGATTGTTTGAACATCTTTTTGCTCTTGTATCACAATTAAAAATATAAGAAAGTGAAATATCTTCCCTTAACTCTTTTAATGTGCACTCTACAGCTACATATTCACTTCTTATCTAGTATGGAAACCCTTTATATGGAAATTTTTCCATGTCATTCCTCCCTGTTGCTTCTAAACTCTTCTGCCGCTCATTCTTTTCACGTGATATCTAGAATTGAAAGGTTCCAAATAAACCTACCACAGATTAATTCCATAAAAATCCATAAGTTCTTCCACACCACTCCTAGGTTTGCACCGACACTTTCACTCAAATTTTTTTCTTTTTACTAGTTGCCCTTAACTTTGACCTCTGACAGCAGTTCAGGTAATTCTTCCAAAATGCAATACCCACATTAATTTTCATCTAATGCTCAGTGACCTAGCTTAGCCATCTCTAGTGCTCTTTGATCTTCTCTTGTTTTAATTATCCCAGACAATTTTGTCGTATTGCAAACGTTGCCACCTCACTGATCATTCTTTTACAGATTGCAAATTACATTAATCACCGAGTACTGGTACTCAGCCTCAGGCCATTCTGCCACTTCTTCTGACATTTCTGTATCTGCCTCTCTGTGTTTCTATAACAACTTCCTCTTCCTCCACAACAACTAGCTTTTTTCACAGGTTCCTACAAAGAATTTTTCAGAAATTAAGTATTTTCTATTATCATTAATTTCTGTAGAAAATCTTGCATTTTCCTTCATGGAAAAATGTTTTTTCCTACCACATTATATCCTCTTAGATGCCTCGTACCTATTCATAATTGTTTAATCCAATTTACCCAGCAGTTAAGCAAAGCTCACAAGGGCTGTAATCACAAGATTGTCCAGAGCACTTACAATCTGTTCAGCTGTCTAATACCTTTGCAGTGTCTCTCATTTCCCGTTTGAGCTGTAGCTCCCTGGAATAAAAGCCAGCCCGGTGATGCAGGCACAAGGCTCAGAGTTAACACTTGCTCCGGCTCTGCCAGCTACTGGCAGAGTAACCTTCAGGAATTTTCCTAACCTTTGCACATCTCTCTCCTTTCTCCAGTGCAGGTGGTGCTTCACACCCTCACAGATTTGCCAGCTCTCTGTTTTTCTCAGTGCTGGTTCCTGGGGGTTTCTTCGATGCCTCCATCAGAGCATCACAAGCCAGGGTACGTGAGCACAGAGCAAGCAGCGTCTTGCTCCTCTGCACATCCCTGAATGCTCTGACAGCTATCCAAGGATTTCCCTTCTGGGTGGAACAGGCAGCACCGAGCAGAGGCACAGCTTCAAACCACCCGCCTCCAGGAGCAGACACATCTGGGAAAGCTGCGCTTTAATTTTTTATGAAGCCTGATTATTAACGTTTTGTAAAATGCTTGGAGATCTTTGGTAGGAAAATTTTACCACCTGCTAAGTATTAGCCTTCTATAAATATTTCCAAGCAGGGCACAGCTGCCAAATGTTTGGGTTCAGCCTTAACCATTCTAATCCTGGGCTGAGGGGAAATTCTCATGAGAAACCAAATATTCTTGCTGAACATATGTTTTACACCACTCATTTTTCTGG
Organism: Nicator chloris; assembly: GCA_013400495.1. Taxonomy (NCBI): domain Eukaryota; kingdom Metazoa; phylum Chordata; class Aves; order Passeriformes; family Pycnonotidae; genus Nicator; species Nicator chloris. The sequence continues at coordinate 593,739 of WAAE01020991.1, forward strand.
TTTCTGTCTCAATAGCCCCCACTGTTTCCTATCCCTTAAATGGTCTTTGTAATCATGTATATAAACATTTTTTGTCAAATGTGTATCTTCCTTCTCAAATCCAGAGCTTGATAGTACTAAAGCACTGATATGCTGCAGATTCTAGTTTCAAGGCCTTAACATATTTAACATAATTAAAGAATCTGAACAGTTTGTTCTAGTATTGTCATTTTAGCATTGTATTGGTTTTTGACTACATGAACTATTGCACAGTACTCTAACTGCAGAAGGTCTGAGATAAATTACACCACTTGAACTTTTAATATATTCACTCAGGCAGTGGCTTGAAGGAAAGTTCATAGAAGCAAATCTATTAGGTAAATTAGGGTTGTAACTTTTTGGCAGCTTCATTTAAAATATTAGTGAAAATTAGCGAAGCAATTTACTCCCATTCAAAATTATGCAAGACCAATATGCAAATAGAAGAGAGAGAGCTTTAGAAATGTAGAACAATTACCATTTGAATATATATGTATTTAAATAAATGCACCACAGAGAGACCAGCCAATGACAGCTGGTTATCCTACAGTGTAGGCTGGCTTTGATCTTCATGTTCCATGTATTTCTTTCCTTATTTCAGCAGAACTTTTGACTTTCTCTCTGCCAAAGCATCTAAATGGCTGACTTCAGAGCAAACCTTTTCTTTTCTTTTCCACATGCTGATACTTGAATCAGAAAATATTATTCTGATTTCGTGTTATATTTGTATAGGACACAATTCTTCCTTACCTCTGTATGCTGTGTTAAAAACAGATTAGTAAAATTGTTTGATCATTCATGCTGAGTTCCTGGCAACAGCCTGCCATACTGTAAATATAACTTTTCACTGAGTATCTCTCCCATAAGTGTATTAGGATGACAGGAGAAAAAAAATACATAGAATTGTGTTTGGGAGTAATAACTTCTTCATGTTTATGGCCAGTCTACATGACCTGCAGGCCCACTCTAAAGGCTTGGTATTCAGCAGCAAGAAGAAGCAGCAAAGAAATTATCCAGGGCAGGCTATATACTGAATTTGGTGAGGGATTCCTCAGTTAGTATTTGTCCTGCATTATCTCCCCCCTGGAAAAGGTCTTTTTACCGTAGAGGTTGAAAATGAGCCAGGCATGCTTTCAGAGGGTACTTGAATTTAATTATCACCATCCAGAGGGCTGGTTCAGGTAAACAGACAACACAAAGTTTTCAGAAACACACACTTAGCCCTACATAGTAGAGATGCCAAGTTTAAGGCACAGATTATTCACGTGATCTTTCACAGTGCTACAGAATCAAACCCCAGGGGTTTAGAACTGTGTGGGAACAAGCATTCTCTGTGCTATTTCTCCTCAAAATGTTTTCCAGAACATTGTGCCTATCTGTCGAAGAATGACAAAGGTGCTTAAAATTGACCTTGAGTCAAACAAAGAGGAAAAAAAGAAGATTTAATTTTTAGTCAAGAACCAAGTTTAATCAATTATTTTAATAAGATTAATTTAAGAGAGTCTCATGAGCAATCTCCTGCTATATTTAGGGCTACCGTGTCATTTGTGTAACATGGAAAATCAAAGAATAAAGAGGAAAAGGTAAAATAAAAAATCAGGCAAATGCATAATCCAGTATCTAAGAAATGAGGCAAACAAAGTTACCGGTTTCCTCTTATTTGAAGTGAGAGGTTAAACTTACAAGAAAACAAAAATCCTAAGTTCTTTTGAAAATCCTTAATTTTATTTAAAATGTAATTCTAATAAAAGCAGGGTATGCCGAGTAACAGCACAGTGGTCTGCTGAGGGTGATAGCTCCTGAGACCTGTGGTGTTTTTGCACTGAAGATGGAAACCCTCAAGTGTTGAATGGAAAATTTTTAATTACTGTTAAATTGCCAACAGTTTTTTGCCTATCTACAGTAAATTATTTCTGTAAACACTTTCAGCATTGGGGAGAACATTTGCAAGATGAGTGATTAGTTATGAGTGACAACCAGAGACTTCAAAGTGCAAGACCTGAAGGTTTTCTGAGCCACAGCTACTGTGAGCTGACAGCAGCAGCTGTAAAGCAGCCAGGGCAGGGAACCACAGCTTTCCAGAGCTCTGGAAAACACCAAGAGCTGGTGCACAGAGCCAGGTTAAGCCATGGCAGTCAGAGAGATAGACAGGAATGAATCACTCAAACATCTTGGTTCTGCAGGCTTGGAGAATAAAGCCCAGGACCAAAAATCAAACTAACTAAGGGTGTAACTTCACTGCAGACTGCAATGGACAGCACAGATACCTGAGGCAATTTGAAATCAGTGAGCTTTCAGGGGAGCAAATTAACCCATGCACAGCTTTGTGCTTTCATATACAACTAGCTTAGCATGTGAGTACACTCTCAGAAATTTTGTCATAGCTGCTTTAGTTTATGAGGTTCAAACTAAGGCATATAATCTAACAACTGGGATGTGTTGGATGCTCAGGGACCAATAGACACCCATTCTGGTGGTAGCAGTCGTGGCAGAAGCTCCTGTGTTCAGTCAAAAATGGGCTGGGTACCTTCAGCAATTTAAATAATAAGTCTTCATTAATCCATCTCATTTTCTAGAATGATTTAGGAAATGATCACACGAGGGAGGTTGATGTTATCATTAGTATACCTAGCCTGACAGACAAGAATGGGTTTAAAGATTCCTTGGAGAGACAAATGTTGCATGCAAATTTGTGCCTGACAGAGCTGCCAGAACCAGCTTTCTGAGCCTGGCACTCTGCAGAGCAGAGGACACAGCAAAGCACTCCAGAAACAAGTGCCTCTGCCAGTGACAAAGCTCTTGAGAAGCTGAAGGAGTGAGGGGCCTGTGAAAGTAATCACAACATAAAGTTTTCCTCCACGCACTCCAAGAATGACAATGGTGCAAGTTCTCTTTAGTGACGGTGGTGAGGCCCTGGCACAGGCTGCCTAGAGAAGCTGTGGCTGCCTCATCCTTGGAAGTGTCCCAGGCCAGGTTGGATGGGGCTCTGAGCGACCTGGGATAGTAGAAGGTGTCCCTGCCCATGGCAGGGGGGTTGGAAAGAGATGATCTTGAAGGTCCCTTCCAACCCAAGCCATTCTGTGATTCTCTTTGAGCTGCATTTGAGTGTCAATAGTTGCCAGCACCACAACTAAAAATGTTCATGCTCTCATTCCCCAGAGACAAGTTTTAGCTGAAATTGACTCTCTGCCACAGGGACCTGGGACATAGTACTTTAAAGAACAATATTCAGCTACAGAAACACGATTTGCAAATTAAATGCAAATCTAGGAAAGTTTTAGTGGCTGCAGGCACACTCACCCACTTAAAAACTGGGCTGTGGTTCAAGGTCCAGAGTCAGATTTTACATGAATCAAGCAGATTAAAAAAACAACAGTAAACACAGGATACAGACTTCATTTGTCAAACCTGCTCTTACAAACAAGTTTTTTACAAAATGTAATTAAAACTATTTACATGCTGTGCCCAGTACATTATTCTCTTTACTGATAATCTTTATCAAGCTTGAATTGGAAGGGGGCTCTTCATGTCAGATGGATGCTTGAAGAGACTGGAGTGGTCATTTTTAAGATGTCATTGAAAAATTATAAAATGCATGAAGGAAATTAATTGAGGGATTGAAAATGCTACGAAAAGGATATAAAGATTTGTCCTGATCCTAAACAAATTAATTCATCAAGGAAGTGGTAAGACTTGTCATATGATACAGCAAGTACTTGTTCCCAATGCAAAGGAGAAACGAGCTTGCATGTCCTGGCTGGAAAGGAAATCTACAGTCAGCAGTCCCTTATCCTAGATGTGTATTGAGAGTATGCTCATTTTCCTGGCACAGTGTTGCTAGAAAAGATAACAGCTTAGAAAGATGACATCCCAAATTTCAACCCTTCTGCTAGGCTTGGCATACCTGATACAGGAATGTCTGACATTTATCAGGGTCCTGTTTAACCATTCTTTTCTGAAATACAAGTTTAGTCATATAACCATAATCTCCATCATCTCCAGCCTCTACAGGCCAGCAGAAAATGTTAAATACACAGGAATGGATGCCAGTTTTGATCTGTACCTAGTTCTGTTAATAATGGAGTAGTACCATTGTAACATGACTTGTTACTTGCTTATATTTTATTCAACTGGAAACTAAAACAAGAGTGACTGCTCTTGAGTGCTTACTAGGAATTCATGTCCAAGTCATAGCAACCAGCAGATACATGGGGAAAAATATGAGGTGAGGGAAGGTAAAAGGGAAGCATAATCTGGGATACCAGGAGCTGTCACCATTCTGTAAGAAACAACCGTGGGAATGCCTATAATGAAGAACAATGACTGCAAACAGCAATAATGTTGTAAGAAATATCCTGTGGCCACAGACAAACTTGACACACCAGGTGGACAGATGCAGAGGAATACGTGACACTTTCTCCAAAGGAGAAGTATCAGCACTGCCATTTCACCTGAGAAATTCTGACAGCCACAGCAGGTTGAGATGAATTTGTTTCAGGACGTGGCACAAGTGGAGCTAACAGACTTGCTGCCATCTGACAGCAAGAGTATTGATACTCTGGGAGATATTTCCAATTCCATGAATCAGTGCAGAGTACCTCAGAGAGTAATTGAACATGTGCTTGTTCATTAAGTTAGATTAAGTTAGGAACTGAACTTCCTTATTATGTTAATGTTTAATTTCATGATGCAGAGGGAAGTTGCTGAGAACCTTGTCTTTAAGAGGTTCTGGCTTGAACCAGTTGTTAAATACGAGCTACAAATTGCTCTGCTCTTGTTAGGAGCTCACACTCGAAGTCAGACAGATCCCTATCAAACTCCATGGTGCCTGCTGGTTCCAGAACACGGAAATATTGAGGAGACATTTTTTCATTTCTGTGAAAGCCAGACAAGGAAAAAAATACCTTTCTCATTACTTTTTAAAAAGCTAGTAATCTTCTCCTTTTCTTTTAGGGCATCTATTACTATACTAAAAGAAGAGTTTAAAGCATCCCCCTTTGAAAGATCAAAGGAAAAAATCTCAATTTTTTTTTTTAAGGGAAACTTGCTGGGGCTCCTTACTACCTCCCCAGCATATCCAGAGTGATTATGCTTCAGAAATGTCTCTATCTGTTGACTGTCTGTAAAGGAAGCCCAAATAATTAGCTCAGATGGAGACCATTGAGGCCTAAAGTTAATGAGATGATTTGTATACGATTCTTTGTCAGAAACCCAGAGGATGAGAAAACAGAATTGACCACTGCTTGTCAAGGTCTTGGTTTACCTACCCAGCTGGGCACTGGCTGTATCTGTACAGCAGTGGCAAACCAAGTGCCTTTCCCTGTACCAAATTCATTCCTGGTCTTGATGCCCTTCACATCCTTGAGCTGACATGCTTCTGGAGAGGTACAGCTACTCTGGGCCACATCTGCTCTCTGATTATCTTCAAACAAAGGCACCAAAGGAAGGACAGCACAATCTCAATCAAGCCTCTTAGTGCTATGAGTCACAGCTTTTCCACTCATGGTAGGATTTACCCACTGATCTGACAATTACTGTAAATAAGCACTTAGAAGGTTTTTAGACAGCATCTCCTTTCTTCTGAAAGGAGAAAACACTTGGCCCTGTCCAGCTCTTGTTTGAAATAATCAATTTTTATGACTGAACTCAAGCTTCCAGTCTAAGAGGTGTCCCTTATTAACATCTGTAATGGCTGAGCTCAGGCACAGCCAAAGTCTGTGGATGTAGAGCACAAAATGGACACCATGGCACTGGAAGATCCTCAAGGAGACAGCAAGGGAGTCTGAAGGATCGCAATGGTGACAGCATGGGAAGGACACCAGTGTGCACTTCTGCTCTGGGCTGGCCTCAGACATGCTTCTCTATCCCTGTGCCTCTTACAGGACAGAGGTTTGGGTGGACTGTCAGCAATATGTGTTACTTCTGGTTATTTTCCTCACAGAAAAATTAATTATTCCTAAAGTTTAGTCCTTCTTAAGTTACTGTAAAAATATAATCCTCAGAACTTAGTTCTCCTAGATTCTTTTGTATTCCTCGTGCTAAGGACAGCAGCAGCATCAGACAGAGCTTCTGATTAGGAGTCATCATGCATAAGATGAGGTTAGAACAGGCATTTGCTGCTCTTTAGAAAATGTTTACATATTTCCATGATCCTTGGCTTTCCTCTGCTTCTATGATAACATATTTTACATTGGTGAAGGAGCAGAGAGATGTTTGATGATGCTGTACACCTGGAGCTGAGAGAAAATTGAGGGCAAATCTTGTCTGCAGATGAGCACTGATGGCCAAAAAACCCTGAAGCTGAGCATAATGGCCTGATGTAAAAACACTGAGCAAAGCATCACTGGGGACCACACTTTACTACAACATAAACAACAATTTGCTCACCTATGTGAGCACTCATGTCACTCTCCTTTCCTTATGTCAAGATCCTTCTCCCATTTCTTCCCACCTTCTGTTACATGCTCCACTGACATTCCAATAGTGAGAGCAAACAGGGCAGCAATCACAAAAATGGTCTCGCACTTAGCACACTAGTGCCTTTTCCCCAGGAAAAAAAAATTGCCTTTGTGGGAGCATTTTTTCCTTCCAAATGATAAGGAAGAATAATCTCACAGAAGTCTCTGCTGAGATTTGGACCATGTGCAGTGCACAGGTGATCATCAAGGGAGAATGGCTTGAATTCCTTCAAATAAGGGAGAGCCCACAAAGGGAGCGATCAGAGAGACGCTATGTACTGGGTTTAGAGAGAGCTGCTATAAAGTGTGGCAGCCTTTTTCTCTCTCTGCTGTCTCCAAACTTCATTTTCACAACAGCTTTTCAGCTGCAGCCAGTGTCAGGCTCCCAGCACAATGTGAATGCTGTGGACACTGCCAGGATGAGGATGTCCATGGCAGTCCCCTTGGATGGCTGTCAGAGTGCTGCTGCCAACGTATGCCATAGGAAAAAGGGCATTTTTCTCCCAGTTTTTCCCTCTGACAAACCTGAATAGAATTTCATAGGACATGGCAAACCTTACACCTTCTCCCTCTGGGAGTTGTTCTCCTGCTAAATTTTAAAGATCTGTTGCAAACTATCTATGGCTTGGATTCCTGCAGGTTAAAAGTTTACAAGAATTTTCTCAGTGGTAACTTGGCCAGTCTGAATCAGGAAGTCATTACCAACTCTTTCCATTGCAGGTGGTTTTGCTCTTAAGTATTAAAAAACCTTAATGTTTGGGTGTGAATAATCATGTAGTGCCAGCATAATACTCCAGAAAGGGAAAGCATAAGAGGGAGAAGGAAGTGGGAAGTAACTCAATTGTCAGGCAGAGGGTATTCACTCTTCTGTGAAGGTATTTCCCACCTAAAAAAAAAAAAAAAAAAAAAAAGTAGGCTGAGAAAACCAGGAGAAAAAGAAAAAAGCTGGATGACAAAGAGGAAGATGAAATACTTAGTAAATACTTATTTACAGGATTAGTATTCTCTTCTAAAGTTACAAAATGTGGCAAGCTTAGCTTACCCTGAGGCTACAGGATAAGTGGTAAAGCCATAGCTGTGTCTCAGAAGCTTTCAGCTGTAAACCTTGTCAGCTTTTGTATTGCATTACTGCACATTAATGGAATAGTGATCTGGGAAATGCAGTAAGAAAAATTAGGTATCTTAAACCTCATAAATAGGGTTTGGAAAATAAATTGGTGGCAGAATGGGGACAAAAATAAAGGGCAAAGTTTGGAATGAAGAATGAAACACAGAATAAAACGAAGAGGCTGAGAACATAAGAAAGGCCCTAATGGGTTCACCCAGCCCTCCTTACCCGAAAGGTACCATTACCTGAGATCAATAATGGGGCCTTCCTGGGTAAGGATATCATTTGAAATCCAGGTGTGCTGACTCTTGGGACTCACCTGAACGTGGAGGAGCTGACTGTATGATTTGTAGTGAAAACTGAATTTACACCATTGAAAATGAAAACAGAGCAGTGGCAGTAGGGGAAACCTTTGAAAGTGCATGAAAGCCTGGTCACAACCTGCAACCCTGCCACTTCCCCAGCACCTACTGTTGTTGCACCAGGCCTGCTCCATGGCACACCCCTGCCTATTCCATCCAGGGGGTTTTTTATAATGATGTGTCATCCCTGAAATGCTTTAATTCCTTTTTGAACCTTCTGATATTATTGGTGTCCACAGCTTCCTGTGGCAGCAAGTTCTCAAAAAGTTTGCTATCCAGTGTGTGTGTATAATATTTTTTTTAAAGTAGGGTCTGTCTTAAACTACCTTCATATTTGCTTTATGGATCATCCCTTAGTTTCAGTAGTGCAGGGTTTGAACAACAATTCTGTTCTCATCTTCATGCTTTTGTAAACCTCATGTATACCCTACCTCAGCTGTCTTTTCTGCAACTTGACAAGTCCCAGCCTTTTGCCCTCTCCTTGCAAGGCAGCTGGCTCATCCCTGGGTTGGTTTTGCTGCCATTCTCTCTCTGTTCCTTTGCAAACTCCTTTGCCATCCTCCTGGAGATGGCAAGGCCTAAAACATCCCAGCCCTCCAGCTGTGGGTGCACCAGAGTTTTATGTGGAGGCAAAATGACACCTCCTGCCTTGTTTTCTGATATGCTCAATACTGCCTTGGCTTTTCTTTGACTGTCACTGCATCCTGCAGCAGTGGTTTCAGAAAACTGCCTGGCTGAGTCTGAGGGATCTTTCCAGAGCTGCAACCACCCATTCCAAGTTCAGCATCCAGCAGGGATGAGGATTTCCTCTCAATGAAGTATTCCTTGCCATTTATCTACACCAAAGCTCCTCTGGACACTTGCTCTGCTTTGTGGGGCCCTTCTGGAGTTTCTGTTAGGGTGGCTGGCACCTGTCCAGTCAAAAGAGCTTAATAATCTTGTACAAAAGACAGGAGAGTGAGAAATGCAAGAAAGAAGGAAAGAAAGACATGAAAAGAAAATAAAAAGGTCATTATTTTTCATTTGCTTGTGCTAGTACTTAGCATTTTGATATTGTCCTTATAATGTGATTTTTAATTATTTTTCTCTATATAGGTGAATAATTGCAGCATATGGTTGCAAATGATGAAAAGATAAATGGAATTTTCAATTGGTTTTATTACCTGGTTTTAACCCCTCTAAGACATTTTTAATTTAAAAAAGTTTCAATAAAAGCATCCTGGAGAGATTTTCTCTAGTTCTTACAATTTAATCACATCAATGAGGAAAAGCTGCAGTTGGGGAGAAAAGAAATAAACACCTCCAGTAATGCAATCAAGACACAGCTACATGGTACACAAGCAAGGGGAAAATCAGCAGAATGGCAAGGATTAGCTAAAGAAACTCTATTAAGTAAGGGTTTGTGTAATTTTAAAGTATTCCTCTCTTTTTTGACATTGTCAGCTATTCTTACGTGGGACTATTTCACCTTTGGAAGTTGATTTTGAAAGGTGACTTGTGATACTTCTGACAGTATCAGATTTGGTCAGCTTTGGTTTAGTTTAATGCCCATCCTCAGTAGTGTTACCATAATTTCTGTTTAATTATGAGTACGGGCTAATTACAGATGAGGAAAGTGACTTTTGGTTTGGTTTAGTTTAATGTCCATCCTCAGTAGTGTTACCATGATTTCTGTTTAATTATGAATACGGGCTAATTACAGATGAGGAAAGTGACTTTCCCTTGACCAAATCCTGTGTGGTTACTGGCCCTGGGTAAGTGTGAGCCGAGTGTCAGAGGAAGGGGATGTGGTCACCAAGTCTCAAGGGCAGTGAAAGCAAATTCCTCATTCCAAAGAGGCACCTCTCAGCCTGCTGCCTGAGGAAATGAGGTTTTGCCATGTTCACACTACATGTAACTTCCCCAGGAACTTTTGAACCAACAGAATTAGTTGGGGGCAAGGTACAGATCCCTGAGATAAGCTCCAACTGCTTTTTGAAGAGAAGTGGCTGCAGAAAAGAGACCTGGTGGTGGCTTCAGTGAAGAAAGGTGGCAGTGAGAGTCCTCTAATTGAGCAATGCAGAATTGACACTGTGAAGGAACTTAGAAACAACTCCACTGGGGAAAAAAAAATGCAGTAGGAGACTTATCTTCCCAGACAAACATCAGTCACTCGTTAAGACAAGGATTCGTGGGAAACCTGGCCTCCTTAATTACAGTGTGGCACAACTTGTGTGCTACACCTGAGCTCTGCAGCTGCAGCCTACCCTGCCACACGCTAGATTCCGAACTGATTTAATTACAGACTTTTGCAAGAAGTCATCCAGACCTATTCCAGGTCAGCTGATGGCTTTTGAGGGTTCTTTTCACTGACAGTTTTTACAAAGACTGAAAACGTCTGTGCCTGTTGTGATCAAACGCTTTCTGTTTTCATTTCAACCAAAACACATTTCTACTGCCCAAAGTATGAACTACTTTCAGCTCATAGAACGTGCACACCTAAACAATGTGGCAATTTGTCAGAAAACTGGTAGGCCTGCAATATTCTCTCTTACAAAGTACTAACAGCTCATACTCCAGTGTCATTCTCCAACTTTGTAAGAGGGAGGGAATGAATACCTGGGTTACAGATCAAAGCACCCAGGGCCCTGTTATAATCGGAATCTGAGGAACAGGATTTGGTGCTTCCAACATCTGTGTGATAAGAGCGCTGTCAAAACACTGAAATTTCTTGTTCTTCAACATCATGTACCTTCTACATCAAACTTTTAAATGAAAACACCATAAAGGCTCTTTGCATAACTGATAACTACTGTTCCAAAACCAACTTTTGAACAACTTACCTGCCCTGTGGTTCATGCTGACTGCATGTGTAAACCCCGAGAAGACCCCAGGCAAACAAAACTTGAAAACCCCACAAAATTTTAAGAAATAAGTTTTCTAGTACCCAATGCCACACTCAGCTACTCCTTAGCATTTTTTGAATGCAATAGTATTTAACCCAAACATAGACAACCTTAACCAGCCCGTCCAGAATCTGGCAGACAGGCAGCTCAAACACGTGCAGTGCTTTGGGGAAGGCTACCAGGGGCTGTAGGGCATTTCCTCATGTGAACACTCAGTGTCCTTCTCTTGCTTTTTCCTGATCAAAAAGTCCAGCTTTGAAATGACTGATGCCTTGATCTGTTTTCAGACCATTACCTTGCCAGTAAATAATTTCAGGCCTCAAGTGCAAAGTTTCTTCTGCTCGTACGTCAAACATTGTGGTTACACACTTTTTGATGAGATGTTAGATGTATGTATTTCAGAATTATTAATTTAATCCCAGAACCTATAAGGATCCATACTGGATACATGGGTGAAAAACAAGAATGCTTGCTTATGAAAGGGAATGACTACTTTTGAACTTGTGGCTGGACTTTCTGATCACAAACATACCTGTAAATGCTTTGCTTGGATTATCATGCTACTGGGTCCTGGCTGCTGGCAGACTAATGTTCATATTTTCCTGAGCCCATTCAATCTGAAACAGAGTTACAGCACAGTTCTCAATTGTTCCAGTAACTGCTGATGCAGTGGTATCCTTGCTGCATTTGCTGGCTCACTATGTAACTTTTTATGATCCAGATTTACACACAAATCCTGCTTCAGACAGATTCTTCTCATGCAAATGAATCAGAAGGCAGCACCCATGTTCACTCTGCCTCTGTACTGAGCATGGACAACTGACAGGTTTGAGAGATCCACCTTGCTTCTTGTGAGCCTAGTAAATGTTATGGCTGCTCTAACAAGTGCATTCTTTGCTCAAGGATGGGGGGAAAAACAAAAAAGGTCAGTCCATCATATAAAAAGCAGCCACTACCCTCCTTCCTGGAAGGTAGGTAGCAGGACCACTCAAGTAGGCCAGATGCCTACTGGCATTCCCTGGATGCCAGGGAATGGACCACCTCTCTTCAGCAAAAGCCCATTTTTGTTCAATGGCTGCCAAGAAACTTCCTTCCCAGGACCACAACTAACCCCCCAACCTATGCCCCAGGATCTTGTCTTCTAGCAGAAAGCCATGTTTATGTGCTGCCTGTTCCCAAAACCAACCCAAGTGTCCTCTGAATCTCTTGAAGGGTTTGTTCTATTACAGTATTTTGGCACAAAGGCCCCCATATATTATGCCTGTGTCTTGGGTTGCAATAGGTAACCAAAAATCTGTATTCTATTTCATCTGTTGAAGAGATTTTTTTTTCTCTATCTCTTGGGGGAAGGGGGTGTGCTTTTTGTTAATGGGCCAACTGATAACAAGCAGGAGAGGCAGTGTTGCCTTATCTCTTCCACCACCCTGCCTCCAAGGAGATATCATCTGTGAATGGGCCATTAGGGCTCACTGCACCATTGGTAGAATTGGATCATCCCACTGTGAGATGGTCCACCCAGTGTGGGGATGCCAAGCATTTCGACCTGCATAAATACACCATATTCAGAACACCAGGGGACTGGTTTTCTCTCCAGGACTTCCAGAGGAAGACTGGATCCATTCTGCCACCACTGGACCCTTCTACAGGATAACATTCTACTCCAACGAAGCCACATTTGTTACTCCAGGAGGACTCATATTGGACTGCTTCCAACACCCTGACCAAACAGGGTGTGAGGTCGTATTCTGACTCTGTCAGTGTTCCTAGCATTATTTTTTTGTTGTTGTTTGCTTGGGTTTTTTTCTTGTACTATTGCCTTTGTATTTTGTAATATTTCTAGTAAAAGACTGATATTCCTATATCTTTGCCTGAAAGCCCCCCTTAATTTCAAAATTATAGTAATTCAGAGGGAGGGAGGGGGTTTACATTCTCTATTCCAAGGGTGGCTCTGGCAGACACCTGTCTTTCAAACCAAGACAGCCTGGTAAACTTTTATTCAGTTTAAGCTGCCAGACCTGGGCAATGCGGGCTGGTGCGACACCAAGCACTCGGCATCCAGAGGAAGGCAACACCTCCATCAGGAGATGCTGCTGGAGCAGCCAAAGCATTTGCCCCAGCTCAGGAAGAGATCCATCACCAGCAATTTTCTTCCTTGTGCACTTTTTTGTTTTTTATGCTAACTTCCCAAGATGGCTTTGCAGACAATTTCAGCTCAAAGCATAAGTGAACACTCACCCATATTCTAAAAATTCTTACTGAGTGACCTGTGTGGGACTCAGACTTGTGGGTCTGCAAAAGGAAAAAATGGGTGCCCACGTTTAGCTGTGTGAAATTTAGAGAACAGTTTAAATATATCAGCATCTTGTTTGCAGTCCAAAGAGCAGATGGTGGTTTAAATGTTTTTTAAAGGTTTGTATAGGATGGAGCACAGACCCACAGGAATGTCTCTCACCTTGTAAGACAGCACTGTGCAGTGATGTAATTATTAGACATAATTAATTAGATGTCATTATTTTCACTGTTTTTCTTGATTTTTTTTCCTTTTAAATTTGCCTGGAGACAGGGACAAGGTGGAGTGTTGTCAGCTCTATATTTTAAAGCCAACCTTTAAACTATTTCAACAGGTAATTCTGCTCCAACTGTTTTTTTCTCTATCTGGGGATCAATTCCATAATTTACCTCTGTTAATTAGTTTTAGGAATTTGCACGTGTGCTGAAGTACCCTGACAAAAATAAATACTTTTTGTACACTGCAAGAGTTCCTGACTAATTCCTTCACGGGACCTTTGCTTTCTTCCACACTGCAGCCAAGTTTTCAAAAACTTGGAAAGGCACACACGTGCAGCATGTTAAAAACCACGGAACAATGAATAGGGCAAGCGCTCAGGTGTTTGTACAATTCACCCGATGCCTCGCACATCGTTTTTACGCGGCTGTTGCCAGAAAGGACAGCCACCGGTTCCTCGCACAGCTGGAAGAGCGCCTGAAGGCACACTCCCAAAAGGTCAATTCACTACTTTTAGGGACAAAGAGCGGTTCTCCCAGTAACAAAGACGGTTCAGATCGTGCTGCGGAAAATACTTACATCCTGTTGGAATGAAGGATAAACACAGAATGAAAAATAAAGCACTGGACAAAGCTGTACAAGCCCGGTTCGCGCAGAGGTTCTTTATTGCCACAGCCCGGTTCGTGCAAACGCGGCTGCGCGGCGGGACCCCTCGTGCCTGCGGCGGGCGCTGCAGCCGCGGGGGCGATGGGGGCGATGCGAGTGGCAGGGGCGATAATGGCGATAAGGGCCGTAAGCGCGAAAAGAACGCGCGGCTCCCGCACCCCGACCCCCTCCCCGCGCCATGACGTCACACCCCTCCCGCGCCCTGACGTCACCGCGCCCCGCGCCTGCGCGAGCGCCCACCCCTCGCACCGCCCCGGACCCCTCGAGCGGGCGGTTGGGGGCGTGGCCACCCGCGCGCGTGCGCGCGCGCCCCCGGCGGCGCC